>JAWPHD010000769.1:0-400837 GCA_037043455.1 Cyrtodaria siliqua | reverse complement strand
GTATTGTGTCCCATTGTATGGTGTCCCATTGTATAGTAACTCGCCCCACTGCCTAGCTATCAGTCCTGATGGCGCTACTATATACATATCTGACTGTGGCTATAACACAGTGACCAGCATGACAACAGACTGTCTGGTTAAGGCCCAGTACAAGAATGATCAGCTGAGGCACCCTACTGGACTGACTGTGGCCCCAGATGGCACAGTGTATGTGTGTGGTGGCAAGACCAGCAACGTTCACCAACTTACAGCTGACCTTACCCAGATACAGATCATACTGATTGAGGAGGACGGATTGGACTGGCCACAGTCAATATGGTACAGTGATCAGGACTGTAAGCTGTATGTTGGTAGTGGTAAATTCCATAAACACAAAAGTAAACACAGAAACAGTATCCAAGTGTTTCATCTACGGTAAATAACTATACAAGAAACAGGAAATAGATTCAAAAATTAAATAATCTTTCCATAGTGAATATTTGCTTGTGATGCAGACAATGAACTGAATTTTGGCAGGAAATACACTAAATAAATATATAAATCATGTTTTATAATCCAGATATTGGATTAACGTATTAATAATCAGAGAAGACGACATTGCTTCAGGATTTTTATTACCAAAGAATGAATAGTGACTGACTGAAATTATTTGTGATATATTCCATATTGTGGATATATATTTAAATGACTGACATTATGGATATAGTTTTTAATATATCTACCCTTGTCAACATGAATTGACTGGAATTAACAACCAACTTGGAAGGCTAAACAAATCTACCTGTGTCAACATGAATTAACATGAAATAACAACAAACTTGGCAGGCTAAACAAATATACCTGTGTCAACATGAATTAACATGAGTTAACAACCAACTTGGAAGGCTAAACAAATATATCTGTGTCAACATGAAGAAACAACCAACTTGGAAGGCTAAACAAATATACCTGTGTTAACACGAATTAACATGAATTAACATGAATTTACAACCAACATGGGAGGTTAAACAAATCTACCTGTGTCAACATGAATTAACATGAGTTAACAACCAACTTGGAAGGCTAAACAAATATATCTGTGTCAACATGAAGAAACAACCAACTTGGAAGGCTAAACAAATCTACCTGTGTCAAATGACTTAACATGAATTTACAACCAACTTGGAAGGCTAAACAAATATATCTGTGTCAACATGAATTAACAACCAACTTGAAAATCTTAACAAATCTACCATTGTCAACATGAATTAGCAACCTACTTGGAAGCCTAAACAAATCTACACGTGTCAACATGAACTAACAACCAATTGTGAAGGCTAAACAAATCTTCCTCTGTCGACATGAATTAACTTTAGTTAACAAACAACTTGGAAGGCTAAACTAATCTTGTCAACATGAAATGAAATGAGTTAACAACCAACTTGTAATGCTAAACAAATCTACCTGTGTCCAAATGATTTAAGATTAAGATGAGTTAACAAACAACTTTGAAGGCTAAACAAATCTACCTGTGTCAACATTAATTAACAACCAACATGGAAGGCTAAACACATATATCCGTGTCTACAAGAATTAACATGAATTAACAACCAACTTGGAAGGCTAAAAATTCTACCTGTGTCAACATGAATTAACAACCAACTTGGAAGGCTAAACAAATCTACCTGTGTCCACATGAATTAAGATGAGTTATTAAACAACTTGGAATGCTAAACAAATCTACCTGTATCAACATGAATTAACAACCAACTTGGACGGCTATACAAATATACCTATGTCAGCATGAATTAACATGAGTTAACAACCAAATTGGAAGGCTAAACTAATATACATGTGTCAACATGAATTAATAATCAACTTAGAAGGCTAAACAAATTACCTGTGTCAACATGGAACATCATGATTTAACAACCAACTTGGAAGGCTAAACTAAACTAACTGTGTCGACATAAAATAACATCAGTTAACAACCAACTTCGAAGGCTAAACAAATCTACCTGTGTCAACATGAATTATCATGAACTAACAACAAACTTGGAAGGCTAAAAAAATATACCCGTGTTTAAATGAATTAACATTAATTAACAACCAATATGGAAGGCTAAGGAAATCCACCTGTGTCAACATTAATTAACATGAATTAAAAAACAACTTGGAATGCTAAACTGATACCTGTGTCAACATGTATTAACAACCAATTTGGAAGGCTAAACAAATCTAACTGTTTCAACACGAAATATTATGAGTTAACAACCAACTGCGAAGGCTAATCAAAATTATCTGTGTAAACATAAAATAACATGAGATAACAAACAACTTAGAAGGTTAATTAAAGCTACCTCTGTCAACATGAATTAATATGAGTTAACAACCAACTTGGAAGGCTATAACAAATTTACCTGTGTCAGCATGAGTTTACAACAAACTTGAAAGGCTAAACAAATCAACCTGTGCCAACATAAATTAACATCAGTTAACAACAAACTTGGAAGGCTAAACAAATCTACCTGTCTCAACAGGAATTAACATGAATTAACAACCAACTTGCAAGGCTAAATATATATACTTATTTCAAACGAATTAGCATGTATTAACAAACCAACTTGGAAGGCTAAACAAACTATGTCAACATGAATTAACAACCAACTTAGAGGGCTAAACTAATGTACCTGTGTTAAATGAATTAACATGAATTAACGACCAACTTGGAACACTAAACAAATCTACCTTTGCCAATATGAATTAACAACCAACTTGGAAGGCTAATTCAATCTACCAGTGTCAACATGAATTAACATGAATTAACAACCAACTTGGAATGCTAAACAAATCTATCTGTGTCAACATGAAGTAACATGTATTAACAACCAACTTGAAAGGCTAAATAAATCTACCTGAATCAACATGAATTAATGACCAACTTGGAAGGTTAAACAAATCTACCTGTGCCAACATGAATTAATATGAGTTAACCACCAACTTGGAAGGCTATAACAAATTTACCTGTGTCAGCATGATTTAACAACAAACTTTGAAGGCTAACCAAATCTACCTGTATCAAAATGAATTAACATCAGTAAACAAACAACTTGGAAGGCTAAACAAATCTACCTATGTCATCACGAATTAACATGAATTAACAACCAACTTGCAAGGCTAAACATATATACCTGTGTCAAACGAATTTACATGTATTAACAGTCAACTTGCAAGGCTAAACAAATCTACCTATGTCAACATGAATTAACAACCAACTTAGAAGGCTAAACAAATATACCTGTGTCAAGTGAATTAACATGAATAAACGACCAAATTGGAACACTAAACAAATCTACCTGTGACAATATGAATTAACATGAATTAACAACTAACTTTGAAGGCTAAACAAATCTACCTGTCTCAACGTGAATTAACAACCAACTTGGAAGGCTAAATCAATCTACCTGTATCAACATGAACTAACATGAAATAACAACTAACCTCGAAGGGTAAAGAAATATACCGTGTCCACATGAATTAATATTAATTAATAGCCAACTACGAAGGCTAAACAAATATACATGTGTCAACATTAATTAACATGAATTAACAACCAACTTGGAAGGCTTAACAAATCTACCTGTGTCGAAAGAATTAAAATGAATAACAACTAACTTGGAAGGCTAAAACAATATACCCGTGTCTACATGAATTAACATTAATTAACAACCAACATGGAAGGCTAAGGAAATCTACCTGTGTCAACATAAATTAACATGAATTAACAACCAACATAGAAGGCTAAACACATATATCCGTGTCTACATGAATTAACATTAATTAACAACCAACATGGAAGGCTAAGGAAATCTACCTGTGTCAACATAAATTAACATGAATTAACAACCAACTTGGAAGGCTAAACAAATCTACCTGTGTCACATGAATTAACAACCAACCCGTGTCAACATTAATCAACATGAATAAACTTGGAAGGCTAAACAAATATACCCGTGTCAACATGAATGAACATGAATTAACAACCTACTTGGAAGGCGAAACAAATATACCTGTGTCAACATGAATTAACATGAATTAACAACCAACTTGGAGGGCTAAACAAATCTACCCCTGTCAACATAAGTTAACAACCAACTTGAAAGGCTAACAAATCCACCTGTTAACACGAGTTAACAACCAACTTGGAAGGCTAAACAAATCAATCTGTATATGAATTAACATGAATTAACAAGCAATTTGGAAGGCTAAACAAATCTACCTGTGTCAACATACATTAACATTAATTAACAACCAACTTGGAAAGCTACACAAATATACCTGTGTCAACACGACATAATATGAGTTAACAACCAACATGGAAGGCTAAACAAATCCACCTGTGTCAACATGAATTAACATTAATTAACAACCAACTTGGAAAGCTACACAAATCTACTCGTGTCAACACGACATAATATGAGTTAACAACCAACATGGAAGGCTAAACAAATCCACCTGTGTCAACATGAAATAACATGAGTTAACAACCAACTTGTACGGCTAAACAAATCCACCTGTGTCAACACGAAATAATATGAGTTAACAACCAACTTGTACGGCTAAACAAATCTACCTGTGTCAACACGAAATAACCTGAGTTAAAAACCAACTTGTATGGCTTAACAAATCTACTCGTGTCAACACGAAATAACGTGAGTTAACAACCAACTTGTACGGTTAAACAAATCCACCTGTGTCAACACGAAATAATAGGAGTTAACAACCAACTTGTACGGCTAAACAAATCTACCTGTGTCAACACGAAATAACGTGAGTTAACAACCAATGTGTACGGCTAAACAAATCTACCTGTGTCAACACGAAATAATATGAGTTAACAACCAACTTGTACGGCTAAACAAATCTACCTGTGTCAACACGAAATAACGTGAGTTAACAACCAACGTGTACGGCTAAACACATCTACCTATGTCAACACGAAATAACATGAGTTAGCAACCAACTTGTAAGGCTAAACAAATCTACCTGTGTCAACACGAAATAACATGAGTTAACAACCAACTTGTACGGCTAAACAAATCTACCTGTGTCAACACGAAATAACGTGAGTTAACAACCAATGTGTACGGCTAAACAAATCTACCTGTGTCAACACGAAATAACGTGAGTTAACAACCAACTTGTACGGCTAAACAAATCTACCTGTGTCAACACGAAATAACGTGAGTTAACAACCAATGTGTACGGCTAAACAAATCTACATGTGTCAACACGAAATAACGTGAGTTAACAACCAACTTGTACGGCTAAACAAATCTACCTGTGTCAACACGAAATAACGTGAGTTAACAACCAATGTGTACGGCAAAACAAATCTACATGTGTCAACACGAAATAACGTGAGTTAACAACCAACTTGTACGGCTTAACAAATCTACCTGTGTCAACACGAAATAACGTGAGTTAACAACCAACTTGTACGGCTAAACAAATCTACATGTGTCAACACGAAATAACGTGAGTTAACAACCAACTTGTACGGCTAAACAAATCTACCTGTGTCAACATGAATTAACAAGAGTTAACAACCAACTTGGAAGGCTATAACAAATTTGTGTTATGATTGAATACATTTTTTAGAATGACTCAATGTATTTTTATAATGATTGAATGCATTTTGTATAATGATTGAATGCATTTGTAAAATGATTGAATGCATATTTTTAACGATTGAAGCATTTTTGTATGACGACTGAATGCATTTTGTATAACGACTGAATGCATTTTGTATAATGACTGAATTCATTTTATATAACGAATGAACGCATTTTGTATAACGATTGAATGCATTTTTGTATGACGACTGAAGGCATTTTGTATAAGGACTAAATGCATAAATATAATGAATCAACGCATTTTTTATAATGACTGAATGCATTTTTGTTTAATGATTGAATGCATTTTTAAATAAATTCATGAATTCTACCATCTGGATTCCTAATCAACTGTAAATCAACTGAGCTAACAAAATGCGTTTTAACTGCAAACAGAAGGAACAAACAGTTTTATTAAAATAAGATAAGAGAGGAGAAACCTGGAGAACGTACATACATTCAAACTTAGTTTTCAAAAGTGGTCTTTTATTACAGGTTCGAATTGTGAAGTTTTCTTTAGTGAAGTATGAAAACTGTACTTTGTTCATACTGCACATGACTGTTAAGGTAGATGTTGATTTTTTGATGACAGATAATCAACTGTATTAACATTTAGACATAGTAATTGGTAAATTAGATTTATTTAAACACAATTCTGTTTATTTTTCTATTTAATGGACAGTCAATATATAGCGCTAAATTTTAATGGGATACACGGCTATTTGGATATCAAACATTAAAACTAAATACATAAAACTATATCAGTGAATAATAGCAACTTAAATATAATTTCTTCCTGCCGAATCTATTCGCTCTAGGTCAGCGTTCAGTTGTAATGACAGGAGTCTGGTAGGGAGCTACGTAATGTCTGAATAAACTATATCAGCGAATAATAGCAACTCAAATATTGTTTCTTCCTGCAGAATCTACTCGCTCTAGGCCAGCGTTCAGTTGTAATGACAGGAGCCTGGTCGGCGGCTACGTAATGTCCAAATAAACTATAACAGCGAATAATAGCAACTTAAATATCATTTCTTCCTGCAGAATCTACTCGCTCTAGGCCAGCGTTCAGATGAACTGACAGGAGCCTGGTGGGAGGATAGGTAATGTCCAAATAAACTATATCAGCGAATAATAGCAACTTAAATATCATTTCTTCCTGCAGAATCTACTCGCTCTAGGCCAGCGTTCAGTTGTAATGACAGGAGCCTGGTCGGCGGCTACGTAATGTCCAAATAAACTATAACAGCGAATAATAGCAACTTAAATATCATTTCTTCCTGCAGAATCTACTCGCTCTAGGCCAGCGTTCAGTTGAACTGACAGGAGCCTGGTCGGAGGATAGGTAATGTCCAAATAAACTATATCAGCGAGTAATAGCAACTTAAATATCATTTCTTCCTGCAGAATCTACTCGCTCTAGGCCAGTGTTCAGCTGTAATGGCATGAGCCTGGTCGGAGGCTCGGTAATGTCCAAATAAACTATATCAGTGAATAATAGCAACTTAAATATAGTTTTTCCTTCAGAATCTACCCGCTCTAGCCCAGCGTTCAGTTGAAATGACAGGAACCTGGTTGGGAGCTATGTAATGTCTGAATAAACTATATCAGCGAATAATAGCAACTTAAATATATTTTTTCCTGCAGAATCTACTCGGTCTAGGCCAGGGTTCAGTTGTAATGACATGAGCCTGGTCGGAGGCTAGGTAATGTCCAAATAAACTATATCAGAGAATAATAGCAACTTTAATATATTTGTTTCCTTCAGAATCTACCCGCTCTAGCCCAGCGTTCAGTTGAAATGACAGGAACCTGGTCAAGGGCTAGGTAATGTCTAAATAAATTATATCAGCGAATAATAGAAACCTAAATTTCACATTTCTTCCTGCAAAATCTACTCACTCTATTGTTTGGGGCGCTTGTTCCAGTCAAAGGGGTTTTGGACTTTCAGACATCAGTGAAACAGAATATTTAGTGGTAAATACAAATACCTTACTGTTTTAAAATCGGTTGAGTAATAACGATTTTACACGTGAAAGTTGTTTTTGATAGGGCATTTTCAATGCAAAATTCTGCTGCATCAAAAATTTGCAAAATATATTTTAGTTCTAATGATATATAATTTATGTTTTTTTTATTAAAATTACTCATGTAAACGCTGAAAAAAACATTTGGCTGAAACAAGCGCCCTGAACAATAGGCCAGTGTTCAGCTGAATGACAGGTGGCTGGTCGTGAGCTACGGGACTTAACATAATTGTGCTAGGCCATCGCAACACTCAGTCTGGATAAATATTATAAGAATCCATGTGAGATAGGGAAATCAAACCCGAGGGTCAGAATTGTAACCAGGGACGAGGTTCTGCCATATTTTGTGCGTTGATGACGCCAATAACTAACGTTTTAATTAAGAAATTATAAATACCTACCTGTGTTTTATCGGTGAATAAAATACAGTTAAGAGTTCGGATGCGTAGTAATTAAATCACGAGTGCCTTCACCGATAAAACACAGGTACGTATTTATTATTTCTATTCTAACACAACAATAACCCCATTGTTTACGCTATTGTGGATACACAATATATTATCTCGGAGGTCAAGGTAATCAGACTGCTATGTTTACAGGCTGTTCCATTGGGAGCCCCCGTATGCAAAGTTCTGCGCGGTACAATATGTTTAATTCTAACATGACCTGCGCAGTCTTTCATATACACGAAGAAGAGAGACAGCTGTATGTTATTCTACTATAAAATTCAGCTGTTCCATTAATTCCCCGCGTATGTTTCATCCGTTGGAAGCGCCACGTTACATGACGTCACTTGGTAGTGTATTTAAGAAATAATAAATACGTATCTGTGTTTTATCGGTGAATAAAATACAGTTAGGGAGTTCGGATGCGTAGTAATTAAATCACGAGTGTGTTACTTAGCACTCGTGATTTAATTACTAGCATCCGAACAACTAACTGTATTTTATTCACCGATAAAATACAGGTACGTATTTATTTTTTCAATTCTATATTATCTCGGAGGTCAAGGTAATCAGGCTGCAATGTTTACAGGCTGTTCCATTGGGCGCCCCAGTATGCAAAGTTTCAATAGACTAGTAGTCACGTGACAAACAATTAAGTCATTGCTCACGTCATATAGCTTGCGCAGTATGACGTCAAACGTTCTCATCTTGTTCAAGATGCTTATTAATGTTGTGTGTACTGATGCATATGATGGGTTTATATCGGGGGTGTGCACAGTTTGGGAGCATGGCAAGTTTGTTGTTATTAACATTTCATTAAAATTAATATTGAGTTTGTCTTCGTGACGTATATTTACCAAGTGACGTCATGTAACGTGGCGCTTCCAACGGGGAATTAATGAAACATCTGTATTTTATGGTAGAATAACATACAGTGGTCTCTCTTCTTTGTGTATATGAAAGACTGCGCAGGTCATGTTAGAATGTATTTTAACACCATGACGTCATGCATCTGTTCACGTTATTGACATTATTGTTGCGCGTGAATTTTATCTCAACCCTAGGGTGAGATGGAAATATCTAGCCCCTGTAAAATGACGGATATCCTTGTCCGGTATGCAAGTAAACCTTATCAATATTCACAAGGGTACTTGACGCTACTGTGTGTGAGAATCTAGGGGTCCAACTTTATACCTGTACCCGGTTACATTGACAAAAAATAATATTTTATATTCTAACATGTCTAAAGGGTCTAAATATAATGAATAAATATAGATATAAAAATCGAACAGGAAAAACAGCATTCAAGCAGGACAGTCAACCACAAACACTCACTGAAACAAAGAAAAAAATTAAAGATGAATAAAAGGCCAAATAAGACATCACAATCGCAAAAGGGTTGACAATAGGGCTACCGCCTTGGAACGGTCAGCGACAAAAAAGGCCGCTGGGGGTTTAAACCATGTTCTAGGGTACACCAAACATCACACTTACCCTACTGTCAACCCAATAAAAATGGACAGTGTACATAAATCCCCGCCATGAACTATTCTCTAAAAACAAAGAAATATAAAAAGATCGGACAGGGAAAGTAGCATTCAAGGATGACAGTCAACCACAAAACACAGAAACAAACATGCAAACAGACAAACAAGAAGGCAAAAGTAATAATAAAAGTAAACGACATCACAAACACAAAAGGGTTGACAATAGGGCTACACCTTGGAATGATCAGTGGCAAAGTAGGCCACTGGGGGGTTTAAACCGGTTCTAGGGTGCACCAAACCTCACACTTACCCTAATGTCATCCCATTAAAACAGGACAGTGTAAATAAAGAAATCCCCGCCATGATCTATAAATCTCTAACCAACACAACCCTTATTTGCAAGAAAATTCATTTTGCACAATAATTAGAGCTATCATATGCTATGATATTTTAATCATGGATTTTTTTTTTTTTTAAATTTTAGATTCTTCATAAAAAGCCTGATGTACCTATTTACAGCACTCCTTTTTCAGATCTCACACCTGCAAGGAACGCCTCAAGGAAAAAAAATTTCTCCCAATTTTGACTAAACCAAAAAAAAATTTGATTTTGCTGGTCATGTTAGACAGGTGATCACTTAATGCAGTATACTTTATAAAGAACATATTTTGACAGGGAGAATAAGGTGCCGGAGTGTTAGCAGGAAAAATTTAACAGAGACCACAATGGACAAAGTGCCATTCCATAAGTGCACCTGGCCAGTATAGATAAAAAATATCTCAGATCCCTTACGGAAGGCAGGCGCTTAATACACGTGGCCCCATGTGACCATATATGGTAATGGAGGACACCTGGATGTCGCGTTGACCTACTTTTCATAATTTGAAAGCAATTAACCTAAGGAACATCCATGTGAAATTTGGTCAAAATTGACTATTTTGCAATTGTTGACGGACAAACAGAAGGATCACAGTAGTTCAAGCGAGCCTTCAATTTTCAGTCACACATTTTGCGGACATTCAGTCACACATTTCTAACAGAATTATATTGTTTTGTTTTTCCCCCGCACCAATACAAAATGGTTATATGGACAAACAGGAATCATGGTGCAGACCTTAAACGACCAATGTGGTTGAGGCCTATAAACCTTACACTTAATCACACTCTCAAAACAAAGTTTACAAAGCAAGTTTTGCAGAAAAAAAGAGTCCAGTAAATACGATTTTCTCCCTTAAAACTGGTATGGAATAAGTAATGTAACTTTTAGTCTGTTAAAACTTTTATTTCAAAATAAATATGATTGAATCAAACATATGCTTGAATTTTTGTACAGAGAGAAAAACACATTCACGTGTAAGTGTCCAAATTATACATGTGGAGATCTGCCTTCACGTGCAGGTTTCCAAATTATACATGTGGAGATCTGCCTTCACGTACAGGTTTCCAAATTATACATGCGGAGATCTGCCTTCACGTACAGGTTTCCAAATTATACATGTGGAGATCTGCCTTCACGTGCAGGTTTCCAAATGATTAAGTTCCAATACAATAACAAGGTAATATATTACGAGAACTCCTGAAACTGGTTCAAAATACAAAAATAAACCAGACCATATTCCAATACACAAACAGGAAAACAGACTACATGGAAAACATACTGTCAAAACCAGTTTTAAAGTGTGTACATCAGGCTTTTTCAAGAAGAATTCAAAAATGTTTCAATGAAGATAATGTTCTCATGCTTATATCAATCAAAATATGGTTTTGTCACTGTTGTTCAGATCTAAATTTTGAAATCACCATACGTGTTAAAGGAATAAGGCCTTAAGTTAACTCTGGTGCATAACCCAGGATAGCACATACAAATGTGCAAAATGAATGTAAATAAGGGTTCATGTTAGGCGCATTCATTATGGCTTGACTTGAATTGGGGTTTTAAGGCGCACCAACACATGAAAGGTTATATGGCGCCTAACAGGAATGAACATGCCAGGCTCATCCGCCATGTACAGCGAGATAAAATATGGAGAACGGGCCTAGAACCTTCTCACCCTGAACTGCAGAGTTGCTGCAAATTCTATGCATTTATGCTGGAGCCACGTTATAGTTTTTCTGCCACTGCTCTAGTGATATGAGCGAGATGGTACCTGAAACAATGCAGGGGTCATGATGAAGACCTTTAATCAACATAAACAGAAAATGATAAAATGAACATGTATTTGTGGGGTAGGGAGGTTCTACCCCTCTGCCTTCCCCTGCAACGGGATCTGCAGTGGCCCTATTCTTTGCCCCGTAACCAAACGGGGGCCCCGGAACCACACGGGGCAATTTTAAAAGGAATAAGGCCTTAAGTTAACCCTGGTGCATAACCTAGGATAGCACATATAACTGTGCAAAATGAATGTAAATAAAGGTTCATGTTAGGCGCATTCATTATGGATATGCCGATGAGAAGAGAAAACATATCAGTATTTGTCAACTTAAGTCAGACCCTTACACACCACAAAAGCCTGAAGTAGCCCCTTTAATGATTTATCACAAAATATTGCACACAAATCATGTTAATACAATTTAATTGGGTTTTACGGCACACCAATACAATAACGGTTATGTGGTGCCAAACAGGCAAATGCTATATTAGGAGTATATATGAGGATTGTACAAAAATGCAAATATGTTATTTCTTGACACCTTTATCTTCGAGAGTAATAATAAAGACAAAATACTTTGTCTTTATAAATGTGTATAACTTGTCAGGTGACTGGTTTATCTCATTATTTCCACATGGAAATGTCAACTTCTAATAAACACATTGGACACATTGTAATATAAGTACATTTTCATTAAATAATAGTTTGAAAGATTGCATCCTTGACGTTTATAATAGAAAAAATAGCTGATTTATTATGTCTTTTCTTACGTCTTTTCTAATTATTCGACTTTGGTAAACTGGTAAAGGGAAATAACTAACTCAAGATACAAAAATGTCTTCATATGTAAAGCAAACACTATTTTAAAAGCAATTGTATGCTGTGTGCATGTTTTCAGTGATACAGAAGTTTTTCAAAACCTATTTCAGTGTATTGAGGACACAAATTTTGTGTTGTCCCTTTAAATAATATTGAAACACACCACAAGATTAGAGTGTGTCCCTTTATTGAAAATAGAATTATCTGTTTGTAAGATGTATACATGTAAGACATAGATACTACATTGTACAATATATGTGTTTTTCTGTCATGGACACGATGACTGTGATGATAATGATATTACTCTTTTGATTATTCGGCTAGTTTAGTTTACTCTGCCTTTTTGTTAAGAGTTACGTTCGCAGAGGCAGGACGAATAAACACTTATTTGTGCCACCTCAATAAATATTTATTTGAAACCACAATATTTGATTCTGTTTCAAATTCCCAAGGTTTAGAAACGTATGACTATCATAACAATTACTTCCCCTTGTTTAGCACCTTAAATAGCGTTGTACATCGTTGCAACATTGCTAGCTGCCCGTGTCTTTATTACTAGATATAAACCTATCTAAAATATAGACATTGAGTTCATATAAAATGTTGACTCATTCAGAGATGGTTCATTACTCTGTTACATTTTATTATTTTTGTTCATTTTTGATAAACTTATATTTTTGGTCTATGATTTCACACTTTCAATGATCTCAAACTTCTTGATCGACCCTTGTGTTGGGTTTTCAATCTAACAGTCAATGATCCCGAACTTCTTGATTGACCCTTGTGTGTTTGGTTTATGATGGAACACCTTCAATAATGATACCAAACTTCTTGATCAACCCTCGTGTTTGGTTTATGCTGTAACACAGTCAATAATGATCCCAAACTTATTGGTTTGATCTTTAGTTTAACACAGTCAATGATCCCTAACTTCTTGTTTATGAAGAAACGCTGTCAATGATCCCAAACTTCTGCATCAACCCTCGTGTGCTTGGTCTATGAAGTAACACTGTCTATGATGTAACACTGTCAATAGCTAGTCTTTTAGCACCATCAGTATACTCATCACGGTCAATAAAATGAGGTTAAAACATTTGATATGGTTTGACTGAACTGCGTAGGACTGTCGGCAAAGTTTGGCACAAGGGTTCATATTAAATACCATCACATTTAACATGTTTAAATCAGGATTTATTCTTCTTTATTATCTCCAACTTTTCTGCTTCTTTCAGGGCATCTAGAGCACACTGCCTGGCATTCTGTCGCTCAGGGGCTTCCAAAATTGATACGGCCATCATCACTTCCATAAACTGAAAAATGAAAATATGAATTTGGATCCAGTATAATATAAACAGAGTTATGTCCCATGTCTTACTTAATTGGCACTAGTCTTTAGTTTTACTTAAAACTATATTAAAAATGGTTTAATATAAAAGCCTTAAAATGGGATAAAAAATGTATTGCATCTGCGAATATAATCTTTAGGACTGTGTATTGCCAGACCACTCACGATACGATACATATAGCAATGCAGGAACACTAATACGCGATACAATTCGCTTAAATAATTAGTGTAGCAGTAATATGTAAATAAGAAATCTTGTTTCCCCTCCCATTGAAATGAAAACAAGACTGCACGAAACTCAAACAACAATCGTCTCAGTGGGCTAATCGGCAATTTAATCTGTGCATTATCAGATTAGCCCCTGGTTTAGCCTGTACAGTTTATTGTTTATAGCCCGTTTTGAGAAGAATCAAATGCAAAATGTATCTTCGTAATCCATATAAAGCCTAACTTGTTAAACTCTGTGTTGTATCGCGATACGGCCGACCTTCGGCTTAAATATACTGTTCATGTACTTTTATCTCAGCATATCCGTATGCTGGTATATCGCAACAGCCCTATATAGTTCTTTATAATCCTTATTTACCTTACATTATTAGGAAATAAGCTAGATAAAAAGATTTCGTAACTCTCTGCAAGACGAGTAATATTTATTTACAAGTCAATTTTACAATAAAGGTAATAAAACTTTAATTAGCTTTTAAACTGGAATAATGCTATTATGATAGTGCGGATGATGACATTGTATTGTGGGATGGTTCTGAAAGCCACGTGTCAAAGAATGGACCATACTAGCAACTCTCCTACTCCGCGCAAGGTCGACTCAGAGAAAGAATAACTAGAGCTCACCTGTCCTGCAAACACAGTCTCGGCTACCTGAGGGTCTGATTGTACCATGTTTCTGATGATATGACAGCCCCTGTGCTGTATGTCTGGCGTCTCACACACCACCACCGACAGCAGCAGCTCTAACCATTTGGTAACCTGAAGTCAAACATAAACACATAATGACGCTAATATTCAGTTTGTGTCTGTTATTTCCTCCCTTTTTGTATAAAAAATATGAATTATAGTAAACACACAACTTTCAACTGGAGGTAAGTATTAACTATCACTGAACTAGGATGAATACACCCATTTCAATTTAAAATCAAACAAAGGGCCATAATTCTGTAATAAATTAGGCAATCAACAATGAGTGATGCAGGGGGATATAAGGTCAACAGTTGTTATGTGTATATGAAGGGAACAACCCATTCAAACATTTTTGAGGAGTGCAAGTAATGAAAATGTGTTAAAGGATGCGACGTGATGGGACAGGACAAACTTCTGTGACGTGACATCCGTCATCGTCCATTGTCCTTCACACTTTAACCTGTAACCTAACCAAGCTCATAACTGAAATTAGCACAAGGTAATGATGAAGGATAGTAACTCTGGAACACACACATCAATTTTGCTCTTCATCAAATTTGTCTGAGATCCTATTGAAACAAACCTGCACACTGAATTTGATGAAAATGGAAACCTGTTTACTAAAAGTTTTTATGTTTACAAGCAGAAACTTCCCTCTTTTTTTCAGTAACCTATTGGTCTATAGGTCTCAAACGCATGAATGAATATTGCTCAGTGTTGTAATTTAAGATCTTATAGAAACAAACCTTCACATCAAATTGCTTTTAATAGCAAAAACTGTTTACTCTAGCTAACATGTTCACAAGCAGAAAACACAAATCCTGTTCATAAGCAGCAATCACACATCCTGTTAAACAAGCAGAAAAACACACATCCTGTTCACAGGCAGCACATATCCTGTTCACAAGTAGCAAACACATATCTGTTAAACAAGTAGCAAACACACATCTGTTAAACAAGCAGCAAACACATATGTTCAACAAGCAGCAAACACACATCCTGTTCACAGGCAGCACACACACATCCTGTTCACAGGCAGGACACATCCTGTTCACAAGTAGCAAACACACATCTGTTAAACAGGCAGCAAACACACATCCTGTTCACAAGCAGCAAACACACATCCTGTCCACAGGCAGCAAACACACATCCTGTTCACAGGCAGCAAACACACATCCTGTTCACAGGCAGCAAACATACATCATATTTGCTTATAGTCAAACTTGTCCAAGATGTTACAGAATAAACCTTCACAACAAAAAGCTAATGGACGACAACAGACAATGCACCATCACATACGCTCCCTTGACCTTTTGCCAGTACAGATAAAAAAAAACATGTGCCAGGCAAGTGCTTAAAGGTACACACAGCAATCTGGATTTTTAATACTTTCAGGTTAAAATACTTTATAAAATGGTTTAAACCAAATGTTTTTTAGCATACTACTACTTGTTGATTATGTAAATAATGAAGAAATCAATGCCAAATTGTATTTCCCCAATATCTGAAACATTACCTGCATTTTTAAAATAAAACAGTCAGATGGAGGTGAATGCCACCAGACCCCTAAAAAGGGATTTGCCTCGGTTAAATTTCAGGGCTGACTACGGGCCTGTGCATGATAACTGATGTTCAACCATTAAAGAAAGTGGACAGCGCACAATTACAACAAAAACAATATCATGGTATATCTTACCTCCAAGATTTTCTTACAAACGATGACACTGTCAGTAAGGAAGGCCAGGGCCCCTGACCCCGCCCGCACTATTTTCTCATCTTCATCTCCACACAACAACACGAAAAACTTCACTCGATCGTTTTCCCCCTCGAATGTCTTTGCAACCTGCGTAAGTAAAAGTTGAGTAATGACGGACATAGATGATCTTACATGAGTGCCTGTTTCATATTAACTGAGGGCTATTCCATAAAAGCATGTGGGACCCCAGGAAGGCACTTTTGAAATTGAACACCCTCCCATAAATGCAAAATTGAGTTTGAAGAACCAAATGTCAGAAAATAGGCTTCATTATATAGATGTTTTTTAATTGCCTTCCTGTGGTCGCATGTATGTTTTAACGAAATAGCCCTGAACTGAATTGGATTTTACAGCTATGGTCATATGGTGACTTTCCAGATTCCATTGGTGGAGGTAGACTGGGATTTAATATTAAATATATTAAACAGTTGGATTAAATTATATGATGCAAGGGTGAGCCTAATTTACTTCTATTTTTCTTTGTTTTATAAGCGTGTTTTTGGTTGACTGTGTTATGTAAATGCTGCATTTCATGTTGACCTTAAAGTCGCAATCCCGCCAACAACAGGCACATTTTACAACAGATGTACAACATTTCAAACGATAAGGTACACTGTCTACGAATGTAACATACAAAAGTTGCGAATCTGAACTTTGAACTCTATAACAGTTACTACAATATAAACGCCTTACACATCACATATGGTTACTGTTGCCAATGTGTCGAATTATGAGTATGAGTTACCAACTCTTAATTCATATTATGCATATTCAATTACGGGTATTTTCAGTACCCATGAAAAAATCTAGACTTTTAATCTGTACATATGTATTACTGTATGACCTCAACACATGGCTAGAGCTTGGAAGAAGGGTTTTGTTGTGAAATGTCATTTGGGTCTTTAATACCTACTTTACAAGACTGTAAACAAACTGGTGTATAAAGTTGCATGCACATTATATAGAAGTGTGGTAAAAAAAAAAGACCTTTAAATATTCTACAGAACTTGTTTGAGGTTACTTTTTGAAGGGACACAGATTGAAAAAATTGTTATCATATATTGTGTACAGCAATTAAATTGTTACCACACCATGTACAAACAAGTGACGCACCAACAGTGGTGTGAACGCCGGATTGCGCATTCACGATTTTAATTGAAAATCTAAGTAAAAAGCGGGGATAATTTAGGTAAAATATATGATAGAGTCAAAGTTCTTGTAATATAACATTGTGTATAAATGAAAATGAACATGTGTTCCAAGTTTCAAAGCTTTGCAACAATTCGTTATTGAGAAATGAAGAAAAACAAAGACTTTAACTAAAACCTCAAAACGGTTAGACGGACAAACAGACAGAACGGAAATCACCAAACTTTAAGCCTGGATTTTCTACACAATCCGGCTAATAAACAATATGGGTCACTACTTCTGGAGATATTCTCACCTTTTCATTCATGACCATGTTACACATACACTCTATGGCGGCTCGTTGTATCAGTTCATGTTCCTCATACATGTAGTGTTCTATAGCCGGCACGCCCCTCTCTGACACAATCCTCTGTCTGTAATACAAACACAATATATCAGTTCATGTTCCTCGTACATGTAGTGTTCTATAGCAGGCACGCCCCTCTCCGACACAATCCTCTGTCTGTAATACAGTAATACAAACACAATATATCAGTTCATGTTCCTCGTACATGTAGTGTTCTATAGCCGACACGCCCCTCTCTGACACAATCCTCTGTCTGTAATACAGAATACACACATTATATTTTAAAATAAAATTTGAAGGAAAAACGGCCATAACTCCCAATAATACAATGTTGATTTTAATGCTGTATAGGTATGCACATCGTGACATCACAGGTTAGAATCCTGTAAAGAGATCAACACAAAAACTTTTCGGGACGGACGTTCTCATTTTTCAGATTGATGAGCTTTTTCCTTCTTTAAATTTTATCTCATAAGAGCACCATTTTAGGAGTTTCTTAGTTAAACAAAGAAATAAAAAACTCCTAACTATAATGTCAGTAGCTACTTGACCTTAGCTCGGATGATCAGACGGGATGGACATGGCTAACTCTATATACTCCTTCACCATTCAGTGAACGGGCATAAAAAATCAAAATAATTGTTTACCTGACAGAGTCACTGATGGAGGAGAGGTTGGTAAGGGCCAGCAAAGATTCAAAGTTCTGCAGTCCAGACCTCTCCACATGCAGCAGTGTAATTAATGGCCGCACCACCTCGTACATCTGTGGAGCAATAGTAACAGTGTGATTAATGGGCGCACCACCTCGTACATCTGTGGAGCAATAGTAACAGTGTGATTAATGGGCGCACCACCTCGTACATCTGTGGAGCAATAGTAACAGTGTGATTAATGGGCGCACCACCTCGTACATCTGTGGAGCAATAGTAACAGTGTGATTAATGGCCGCACCACCTTGTACATCTGTGGAGCAATAGTAACAGTGTGATTAATGGCCGCACCACCTCGTACATCTGTGGAGCAATAGTAACAGTGTGATTAATGGCCGCACCACCTCGTACATCTGTGGAGCAATAGTAACAGTGTGATTAATGGCCGCACCACCTTGTACATCTGTGGAGCAATAGTAACAGTGTGATTAATGGCCGCACCACCTCGTACATCTGTGGAGCAATAGTAACAGTGTGATTAATGGCCGCACCACCTCGTACATCTGTGGAGCAATAGTAACAGTGTGATTAATGGCCGCACCACCTCGTACATCTGTGGAGCAATAGTAACAGTGTGATTAATGGCCGCACCACCTCGTACATCTGTGGAGCAATAGTAACACAGTTTATGAAGTACTTCAGCTACAAACTAACTATTCAACTTCCATACAACCACTCACCCAAGTAGTTGCTGCCAACACATCCATACAACCACTCACCCAAATAGTTGCTGCCAACACATCCATACAACCACTCACCCAAGTAGTTGCTGCCAACACATCCATACAACCACTCACCCAAATAGTTGCTGCCAACACATCCATACAACCACTCACCCAATTAGTTGCTGCCAACACATCCATACAACCACTCACCCAAGTAGTTGCTGCCAACACTTCCATACAACCACTCACCCAAATAGTTGCTGCCAACACATCCATACAACCACTCACCCAAATAGTTGCTGCCAACACATCCATACAACCACTCACCCAATTAGTTGCTGCCAACACATCCATACAACCACTCACCCAAGTAGTTGCTGCCAACACTTCCATACAACCACTCACCCAAGTAGTTGCTGCCAACACTTCCATACAACCACTCACCCAAGTAGTTGCTGCCAACACTTCCATACAACCACTCACCCAAGTAGTTGCTGCCAACACATCCATACAACCACTCACCCAAATAGTTGCTGCCAACACATCCATACAACCACTCACCCAAGTAGTTGCTGCCAACACATCCATACAACCACTCACCCAAATAGTTGCTGCCAACACATCCATACAACCACTCACCCAATTAGTTGCTGCCAACACATCCATACAACCACTCACCCAAGTAGTTGCTGCCAACACTTCCATACAACCACTCACCCAAATAGTTGCTGCCAACACATCCATACAACCACTCACCCAAATAGTTGCTGCCAACACATCCATACAACCACTCACCCAATTAGTTGCTGCCAACACATCCATACAACCACTCACCCAAGTAGTTGCTGCCAACACTTCCATACAACCACTCACCCAAGTAGTTGCTGCCAACACTTCCATACAACCACTCACCCAAATAGTTGCTGCCAACACATCCATACAACCACTCACCCAAGTAGTTGCTGCCAACACTTCCATACAACCACTCACCCAAGTAGTTGCTGCCAACACTTCCATACAACCACTCACCCAAGTAGTTGCTGCCAACACTTCCATACAACCACTCACCCAAGTAGTTGCTGCCAACACATCCATACAACCACTCACCCAAGTAGTTGCTGCCAACACAGCCATACAACCACTCACCCAAGTAGTTGCTGCCAACACAGCCATACAACCACTCACCCAAGTAGTTGCTGCCAACACATCCATACAACCACTCACCCAAGTAGTTGCTGCCAACACATCCATACAACCACTCACCCAAGTAGTTGCTGCCAACACATCCATACAACCACTCACCCAAGTAGTTGCTGCCAACACATCCATACAACCACTCACCCAATTAGTTGCTGCCAACACATCCATACAACCACTCACCCAAGTAGTTGCTGCCAACACAGCCATACAACCACTCACCCAAGTAGTTGCTGCCAACACAGCCATACAACCACTCACCCAAGTAGTTGCTGCCAACACATCCATACAACCACTCACCCAAATAGTTACTGCCAACACATCCATACAACCACTCACCCAAGTAGTTGCTGCCAACACATCCATACAACCACTCACCCAATTAGTTGCTGCCAACACATCCATACAACCACTCACCCAAGTAGTTGCTGCCAACACATCCATACAACCACTCACCCAAGTAGTTGCTGCCAACACATCCATACAACCACTCACCCAAGTAGTTGCTGCCAACACATCCATACAACCACTCACCCAATTAGTTGCTGCCAACACATCCATACAACCACTCACCCGAGTAGTTGCTGCCAACACATCCATACAACCACTCACCCAATTAGTTGCTGCCAACACATCCATACAACCACTCACCCAAATAGTTGCTGCCAACACATCCATACAACCACTCACCCAAATAGTTGCTGCCAACACATCCATACAACCACTCACCCAAGTAGTTGCTGCCAACACATCCATACAACCACTCACCCAAGTAGTTGCTGCCAACACATCCATACAACCACTCACCCAAGTAGTTGCTGCCAACACATCCATACAACCACTCACCCAATTAGTTGCTGCCAACACATCCATACAACCACTCACCCAAGTAGTTGCTGCCAACACATCCATACAACCACTCACCCAATTAGTTGCTGCCAACACATCCATACAACCACTCACCCAAATAGTTGCTGCCAACACATCCATACAACCACTCACCCAAATAGTTGCTGCCAACACATCCATACAACCACTCACCCAAATAGTTGCTGCCAACACATCCATACAACCACTCACCCAATTAGTTGCTGCCAACACATCCATACAACCACTCACCCAAATAGTTGCTGCCAACACATCCATACAACCACTCACCCAAATAGTTGCTGCCAACACATCCATACAACCACTCACCCAAATAGTTGCTGCCAACACATCCATACAACCACTCACCCAAATAGTTGCTGCCAACACATCCATACAACCACTCACCCAAGTAGTTGCTGCCAACACATCCATACAACCACTCACCCAAGTAGTTGCTGCCAACACATCCATACAACCACTCACCCAATTAGTTGCTGCCAACACATCCATACAACCACTCACCCAAGTAGTTGCTGCCAACACATCCATACAACCACTCACCCAAGTAGTTGCTGCCAACACATCCATACAACCACTCACCCAATTAGTTGCTGCCAACACATCCATACAACCACTCAACCAATTAGTTGCTGCCAACACATCCATACAACCACTCACCCAAGTAGTTGCTGCCAACACATCCATACAACCACTCACCCAATTAGTTGCTGCCAACACATCCATACAACCACTCACCCAAGTAGTTGCTGCCAACACATCCATACAACCACTCACCCAATTAGTTGCTGCCAACACATCCATACAACCACTCACCCAATTAGTTGCTGCCAACACATCCATACAACCACTCACCCAATTAGTTGCTGCCAACACATCCATACAACCACTCACCCAAGTAGTTGCTGCCAACACATCCATACAACCACTCACCCAAGTAGTTGCTGCCAACACATCCATACAACCACTCACCCAAGTAGTTGCTGCCAACACATCCATACAACCACTCACCCAATTAGTTGCTGCCAACACATCCATACAACCACTCACCCAAGTAGTTGCTGCCAACACATCCATACAACCACTCACCCAAGTAGTTGCTGCCAACACATCCATACAACCACTCACCCAATTAGTTGCTGCCAACACATCCATACAACCACTCACCCAATTAGTTGCTGCCAACACATCCATACAACCACTCACCCAAGTAGTTGCTGCCAACACATCCATACAACCACTCACCCAAGTAGTTGCTGCCAACACATCCATACAACCACTCACCCAAATAGTTGCTGCCAACACATCCATACAACCACTCACCCAAGTAGTTGCTGCCAACACATCCATACAACCACTCACCCAATTAGTTGCTGCCAACACATCCATACAACCACTCACCCAAGTAGTTGCTGCCAACACATCCATACAACCACTCACCCAAGTAGTTGCTGCCAACACATCCATACAACCACTCACCCAAGTAGTTGCTGCCAACACATCCATACAACCACTCACCCAAGTAGTTGCTGCCAACACATCCATACAACCACTCACCCAAGTAGTTGCTGCCAACACATCCATACAACCACTCACCCAAGTAGTTGCTGCCAACACATCCATACAACCACTCACCCAAGTAGTTGCTGCCAACACATCCATACAACCACTCACCCAAGTAGTTGCTGCCAACACATCCATACAACCACTCACCCAAGTAGTTGCTGCCAACACATCCATACAACCACTCACCCAATTAGTTGCTGCCAACACATCCATACAACCACTCACCCAAGTAGTTGCTGCCAACACATCCATACAACCACTCACCCAAGTAGTTGCTGCCAACACATCCATACAACCACTCACCCAAGTAGTTGCTGCCAACACATCCATACAACCACTCACCCAAGTAGTTGCTGCCAACACATCAGCATGTTTTTTAAAAACATGAAAATGGAATGGGATTCACAAAAACAAAAAACAAAAACACAAAAGCATTGAGTTCAGTTTCTATGTATATAATTTTTAAAGCCGCTATCACGCCAACATCAGGCAAATTTTACGAATACCCGTGGTACATAATTTATAACATAACTTAAATAAGTTGTGAATCCAAACTCTAAAAGCCTTAGTTATCATCCTATTGTTATAACTGCCGAAGCACGGAATACCAACTCTTAATTCATTTCAGGCATATTCAATTACGGGTGTTTTATATACCCATGAATAAATCTAGACTTTTAATCGGCATAATTGCATTATTGTATGACCTCAACAAATGGCTAGAGCTTGGAAGAATGGTTTTGTAGTGAAATATGGCAATTTAGTTTCTTTAACACAAACTATTTTAAGTTTCTTTACATTTTAAATATTGAGCAGACTGCCTTTGAAAACTCACCCTTTGTCCTGTGAACGTCAATTTGGGATCCTGTGTGATTGCAATCTTGGCGAGAGTCTGGGCGGAAGCCTGTTTACCCAGATCGGTATTGTTGTCCAGTGACAGATTGAGTAACGTCTGCAATTATAACAAGCACCGTTGTGACAAGTTCAATTAAGAAAATTCACAATCACTTAATACAGGATCCAATTCGGAACAAAACATAAATAACTGTGATGTCGAGTCATGACATCAATAAGGTGTTAAAGATGTTGACGTTGACAATTGCCGAGAACGTTCAAGAGTAAAAATAATAATCAATTGCCGAGTATGAATGTTTGATGTCAAGCTATGTGTTAAGGTTATAGACGGTCATGGAGACATCGTTTGGTATGAATGTTTGACGCAAAGCTATGTGTTATGTTATAGATGGTCATGACGGAGAAGCTACGTGTTTGCGTGTATGAAGTTTGGAGAGAGTCAAGCGACTTAGAAATAAAGCTAACACAAAACCTTAACATGAATCAATGAAGAGTAAAGTATGTTATAGACGGTCATGGAGACATCGTTTGGTATGAATGTTTGAAGCCAAGCTACGTGTTTGCGTGTATGAAGTTTGGAGAGAGTCAAGCGACCTAGAAATAAAGCTAACCCAAAACCTTAAAGTAGCTTTCCCACCAACAGCCAAATGTTACATCATATGTACAACATTTCTAAATCTACAGATGACGAGGTATATATATAACATATATTTTGAGAATCCAAACTCTTTACCCACAATATAAACGGTTTTAACCAGCTAAGCCAAATCCCGAAACTGTAATGTCTAATTAAGACTTACCAACTCATAATCCATTTTACACATATTCAATCACAGGTATTTTTAGAACCCGTTAATAAACCTTTACTTTTAATTGGCACATAAACATTATTATATAACCTGAACACCTGGATAGTGTTTTGATACACGGTTTTGTAATGCAATTTTATTGTTATCTGATGGGTTAGTTTCTTTATAAACCAACATGTGAAGAACCAACAATCAAGGGAAATACTGCATGTCCCCTTAAAAAATACGGTGCAAAGCATTAAAAAAAATATAAATATATTTACTTTCACGGCACCTGTCTGTACCAGTTGTCCCCTGTACGACTCGTCCGTCGCCACAGTGATGTACACCCTGAAACAAATGCAACATTACACAGGTAAATATTCTGAGGTAATTGTTTTAATTTAGACGCACGGTAATTATATACTGAATACTGATGTAACACTGCCGGACAATTGCTTGTATTACAGGGAAACTTAACTTCAGTTACAATTAATTTTTACAGATGCACATGAGACACCGAGTAAAATGCTAGGGTGTAGTGTTTTTGTTCCCCCTTATATAAGTGGTACCAAAAAACAGTACCATTCCCAATGGTAAAAAGTATGCGATTTTTTTCAACTGGAGTGAAAAACTCCCAATATAAAAACAACAACTTTTTTTTATCTTTTTTTTTAATATTCAGAGTGAAACTTTAAACAGAAGAAGAGGGAAATATATTCTTTTAGGTGAGGGTAATGAAGTACTACAAGGAAATGCATACATAGTCAGAATTTAAGCATACAATATTGCTTTTGTTTGAAAGTGAACAATTTCCAAGTTAAGGCAAAACTACGCGATTTTTCCCAACTGAATGGGTACGGGTACCTGGATGATTCCCAAAAGGGTGATAATATTGTTGGGGTAGTAACAAGTTTACTTCACCACACCTTACCTCGACACCTGCTCTCTTGTATTTTTACTATCTGACTTGGCAAGCACCATGAGGGCATTCAGCAATCCGGCTTTCACCAACTTCTTGATTCTGTCCGTCACAAACTCAGCTTTATCCTAGAGATAACAGGTCATGAATTAAAAGACACATTGCTTCTATCAGGTAATTAGTAAAAGTTATAAAATGGTAAAGAGATTATAGATCTGCCTGTGTAGTTTAAGTGTATTTTACTGTCTGGGAAAACTCAAAACTTTCTTTGATTATTACCTTTGGATGTTCCTCCGGTACATGTTGTTTGGAGAATTTAGCCAACTCTACCATCTCGGGGGCCATTTCCTGCTTGTCAGTACTGTTGGTCAAATTCACAAATAGGGTCGCCGCGGCATACATGAAACTGGGACTGGGATTCTGAAAATAAAAGTTTCAATTGTTTTTAAAATAAGATAATGGTAAGATTTAGAGTCTGAGCAATAACTAGATAACTCTCATTGCTAGATCCGTCAAATTGGGCTGCTGATCAGCTAATCTATTGTCCACATCATGTTATAGTACCGGAGGAATCATGATATAGTTCTGTCAATCAAGTTACTGGAGATCTGTAAATATTGCCTTATTTATAGCTCCCCCTCTAATTAGACCACACACCCTCTAAGAAATCTCTGTGCAAAATCGAGAACACCCTCACCCCACGCCCCACTCTAATTAGACTCCTCCTCTAACCAGACCACACACCCTCTACAAAATCTCTGGGCAGAATCGAAAACACCCTCACCCCACGCCCCACTCTAATTAGACTCCTCCTCTAACCAGACCACACACCCTCTATTAAATCTCTGGGCAGAATCGAAAACACCCCCACCCCACCCCCCATTAGACTCATCCTCTAACCAGACCACACACCCCCTATGAAATCTCTGGACAGAATTGAGAACACCACCCCCCACACACATTCTAATTAGACTCCTCCTCTAACCAAACCACACACCCTCTATGAAATCTCTGAGCAGAATCAAGAACCCCCCCCCCCCCCCCCCCCCTACCCCCACCACCCCCACACTAATTAGACTCATCCTCTAACCAGACCACACCACCCCCTATGAAATCTCTGGGCAGAATCGACAACACTCCCACCCCACTCACCCACTCTAATTAGACTCCTCCTCTAACCAGACCACACCCTATCTATAAAATCTCTGGGCAGAATCGAGAACACTTCCCCCCCACCCCACTCACTAACTCTAATTAGACTCCTCCTCTAACCAGACCACACACCCTCTACAAAATCTCTGGGCAGAATCGAAAACACCCTCACCCCACGCCCCACTCTAATTAGACTCCTCCTCTAACCAGACCACACACCCTCTATTAAATCTCTGGGCAGAATCGAAAACACCCCCACCCCACCCCCCATTAGACTCATCCTCTAACCAGACCACACACCCCCTATGAAATCTCTGGACAGAATTGAGAACACCACCCCCCACACACATTCTAATTAGACTCCTCCTCTAACCAAACCACACACCCTCTATGAAATCTCTGAGCAGAATCAAGAACCCCCTACCCCCACCACCCCCACACTAATTAGACTCATCCTCTAACCAGACCACACCACCCCCTATGAAATCTCTGGGCAGAATCGACAACACTCCCACTCCACTCTAATTAGACTCCTCCTCTAACCAGACCACACCCTATCTATAAAATCTCTGGGCAGAATCGAGAACACTTCCCCCACACCCCACTCACTAACTCTAATTAGACTCCTCCTCTAACCAGACCACACCCTCTATGAAACCTCTGCAAAGAATCAAGTTATTCCACTCACCAATGCAGCCTCCATGACAGACTTTAGAGCGACAGGGTCGTTAACCAAGTCCTCCTTCACATCGCCATCCAGCGTGAGGTAAGCCAGACCCTCAGTTCCCCATTGCTTCATGTCTGTGTCACCCGCAGGGTTGGAAAGAAATCTGTTAATACATAGAAGAAATAAAGAGATCTATATATTTGCTACAGTATAATTTTTAATATAGAAGTAGATTATATCTAAAAGATTTTTGAAGATTTTCTCATTTTTGTGTTTATTCAGCAATTATCTCGTATGTTGACCTAATTTTAACAAATCTGAAACACAATTATCTATTTAGATGATTCATCTTATGTTTGATCAAAATTTGCAACTGGACTCTGAAAAAGATGAAATATTCTGACTGACGACAGCGATCACCAATAGTATCTTCATTTTTGTAAAACTCTCGGGAGTCATGTTATTTGTTGTTGTTTTTTACATAGCTTGCATATTTGAAAGCATTACTATGAGGTAAAATTACAAAGGAAGTGTGAAACTCTAAATTATATAAATATGTATCTGCAGTTAAGCAGGTTTAAAGTCAGTGATACTGGAATGATCAATCAATCAAGGTGCTAATTTAATGTTTGACAATAACTTCAAACTTGGTCTCTGTCTCTTTAAAGTGAGCTCAAACTATAAAGCATTTTAAACCAAAGCTTTCTGAATAACAAACTACATAATGTATTTCCTGACCATGCTTTTTTGGTATATTCAAACCAACTTATACTGTGGCACTTACTTCCTACATGACTTGGCCAGTGTGATGGTAGATCCGTCAGCCATTGGTCGGTTACTTGCATCAGAACCCCCGAATGATCCAAGCTTGCACAGTCCCTGCGACGGAGCAAAAAAAGATACAAGAAATATAGTTAAAGATGATTGTATACCATATGTGATACTCATATGTAGTCTAATATAAATGATGCGCAAACAACCTTAGCACCAACATAGTATTAGCGATTGATTCTGGCTGGTTCAAGAACTCCTCCTTTTTTAACTACTATGTAAGTTTGGTTCAGATCAGATGAACAAGAGGCCCAAGAGGGTCTGTGGACGCTCTACTGGCTAAAATGTCTCTTATATCAAGAGTTGTCATCATAAAATTCCCATCAGTACTTCTTTTAAAACATTTCAAAAACAAACACTCAAAACAACAACACTGACAACAGAAACTTAAACCCTTGACCAATGCTAACAATTCAAACAAGAAGCCCTAGTTCTATTTTTGTATGGTTATTTAGGGACTTGAGGCACAACACGTGTTTAAATAATTATGTTTTGAAAACCTGTAGAGGGACCCCTTTATGCAGGTAGTCAAAACCCATTTTATATAATTGTTGTGTCTCGAGTCACTAAATAACCATACTAAATTAGAACTAGGGGTTGTTTTAAGTATAAACAGATGTCTCCCCTAAAGGAGAAAGGGCCATAAATCCATCACAAATCATTCACCTGGAACACCACGAAGGTATGTGCATCTAGGCTTGGTAATGGACGTCCCTACCAAGTTTCATGGAAATCCAAAAAGAGGATCAGGAAAAGTGGTCGGACAAAGTTTAAGTATTAAATAACCTTTAAAGGGCTATAACTCTGCCAAAAAAACTTCAACCGGAACAAGATAATGATATATGCAACCAAGTTGAAAGCTGAATAGTGGTTGAGGAGAACTAGTCCGGACAAAGTTTGTGCATTCAAACGTTTTAAAGAGCCACAACTCCATCAAATATCATTCAACCGGAACACGACAACGATATGCACAACTAGGCTTGGCACTGAATATTCCTGCAAAGGTTCGGGACAACTAGTCTGGATAAAGTTTGTGTATAAGGGGCCATAGCTCTGTCAAAAATCATTAAACCAGAACATGGTGATGATATGCACAACTAGACTTGATAAGTTTGTGTATAAAAAACTTTAAAGGGCCATAACTCTGTCAAATAACTTCCAACCTGAACATGGTGATAATATGCACAACTAGGCACTGATTATACTTGCCAAGTTTCGTTGAAATCTGGCCAGGAGTTCAGCTGAACTAGTCCAGCCGGTCGGGCTAGAGCGTCCACAAGAAAAAGGTTAACAGATGGACAATGGATGGATGGACAACGGACAACACATCATCCCATTAGCTAGTCCAGACAAAGTTTGTGTATTAAAAACTTTAAAGGGCCATAACTCTGTCAAATAACTTTCAACAGGAACATGGTGATACTATGCACAACTAGGCACTGATCATCCCTGCAACGCTGAAATCCGACCAGTAGTTCAGAGGAGACAAGTCTGGACAATGTTTGTGTATTAAAACTTTTAAAGGGCCATAAATCTGCCCAAAATCATTCAATCGGAACACGGCGATGATATGCACAACTAGGCTCGATACTGATCATCCTTGCCAAGTTTCCTAAAAATCCGGCAAGAGGTTCAGCAGAACTAGTCTGGACAAAGTTTGTGTATTAAAACCTTTAAAAGGCCACAACTCCGTCAAAAATCTTTCAACTGGAACACGGTGATGATATGCACAACTAGGCTCGATACTGATCATCCTTGCCAAGTTTCCTAAAAATTCGGCCAGGGGTTCAGCAGAACTAGTCCGGACAAAGTTTGTGTATTAAAACCTTTAAAGGGTCATAACTCCGTCCTGGTACTGATCATCAATGCAATGTTTCTTTGACACCCGGCCAGGGGTTCAGGAAAACTAGTCCGCACAAATTGTGTGCATTCAAACGTTTTAAAGAACCACAACTATACCAAATATCATTCAACCGGAAGACGACAACGATATGCGCAATAGGCTTGGCACTGAATATTCCTGCAAAGTTTCGGGACAACTAGTCTGGATAAAGTTTGTGTATAAGGGGCCATAACTCTGTCAAATATCATTAAACCGGAACACGGCGATGACATGCACAACTAGGCTTGATACTGATCATCCTTGCCAAGTTTCGTTGAAATCTGGCCAGGGGTTCAGCTGAACTAGTCCAGCCGGGCGGGCTAGAGCGTCCACAAGAAAAAGGTTAACAGATGGACAATGGATGGACGGACAACGGACAACACATCATCCCATTAGCTTGCCTGGCCTTCGACCAGTAAAGCTAAAAATTGATTTTCATGGCTGGAGCCGGTCAATACTTTAAAAACTTAGTAAGATTATTTGGTATTTAATCCAAAGTTATAACTTTTATACCAGTTATATGATGTCAAATGTTCATCAAATTAAATAATGTAAAATACAGATATGCAAACAAGGTTGATATTATTATCCTGTAAAGCTGTTAAACGTTAATTTTACAGACAACTGACTGTGGAACAATTTTAACACAATATCTACCACACGTGAAGTCATCGAGGTCTTTATGGGAACTTTTACCGTAAAGTTTCTTCAGAATGGTTTCGGCGTCAGCCAACATGCCCATACATTTATCCTTCTTGGAGGCAGATTGAACTAGACTGGGTTGTTTTTGTAACAAAAACATATGTCTCCCCCCACACTCACAGTGTAATGCATATGAACCAACCTGGCTGAAAGTTGCGCTATGTACGTTGTCTCGATATGGTGAACAAGTTATTTCAAAATCCCTCTAGCGGATACAAAATATAGCTTACCACAAGCGCTCTAACTTTGATACTGTCGTCGAGGGCCGTCATGGTAAAGTGTCTTCAGGACGGGTACGGCGTCCGCCAACATTCCCGAACATTTGTCCTTCTTGGAAGCAGAGTGCACTATCGCTTCCACTGCTACTTGCTGATTGGGTGAAAATAAGAGAAAAATTAACATCATGCAACAAGGATTGAGTGGTTGTATGCGAAAACCTGTAACTAATCATTCTAATGCACTTGAGAAAGATCCTGCAATCTGATTGGTTGATGTAAAAAAAAAAAAAAGTATGAATATAAAGTATAATCCATCACAAATCAGTAATGTGACATTTGTCAAAAAATGAAATTTAATTTCAATGCATAGTTAGTAAAACAAACATAACTAGAAATTGTTATTGTCCATGGGACAAAAACGTATGGCTCCCCCACTAGCCCGAACAGGCATAATTGACGACTCTAGGTCCAACCGTTCTCTATTGATTTGAGATCGTTTTGATATTCAATATCCCTGTGACTGTATCTACTATCTGTATCAGTAAGGCCACATAAACAATTATGTGTGGTTCAGGTAACCCGACAGACCCTATTTTTTTAAGGGGATATCTTCTTTTTTTTTTTAAAAATCAAAAAAATGATAATTAAACAACCCAAATAGGGGTCATCTACTGGTCATGTCCAACCATCTTTCCAAGTTTGAGGACCCTAGCTCCAACCATTCTTTAGTTATTGATCGGACATCGTTTTGATAGTCAATGTCACCGCAACCTTGACCTTTGACCTAGTGACCCCAAAATCAATAGGGGTCATCAACTGGTCATGACCAACCATCCTTCCAAGTTTGAGGACCCTAGGTCCAACCATTCTCTAGTTATTGATCGGACATCGTTTTGATAGTCAATGTCACCGCAACCTTGACCTTTGACCTAGTTACCCCAAAATCAATAGGGGTCATCTACTTGTCATGACCAATCATCCTTCCAAGTTTGAGGACCCTAGGTCCAACCATTCTCTAGTTATTGATCGGACATCGTTTGTGAAACAGACCTACAGACAGAAAGCACAAAATCAATATGGCTCCCCTACCACACCACTTTGTGTGGGGGAGCCATAATAAACTAAATGTTTTGTGTATAAATATATTAATGATGATTAAAATTGTAACTGTTTATCCATTATATGGCATTTCTATGACATTTCTATCGCATTACACATATGGTGAAATCAACTGACCGCTTTATGAGGATTTATTTAGCTAGTTCTACATAATTATCTTAAGGCAATTTATTATAGGTTTCATTTGAAAAATAATTGTACATTGTCTAGTTGCATGTGTCTTTCATTTTGCTTAATAACCCAGCATCTTATAAGGTTGTTCAGAGACTCCCCAGAGAGAGCGAGTGAGATACCCAGTTAGTTTCTGTCATATTAATGATGGAGCAAATGCAAGTTATGTAGTAAAACTAACTAATCGCAAACAATCTAGCAGTGTGTCCCCTTAAGCCTCACCCAAAAGACTGGTTAGAAGGAAAATACTTTTAAATATTTCACATGTATGTGTAGTTCTAAGGTTTATAGTCCCTCTGCCTTTTAACCAATAGGACAACCTAAAGGTGAGGTACAAACAAGTCTGAACTACAAAGACTCAAATATGAGCTCACTCACCTGGTGTAACGCCCGTTCACTTCCTGCCAAGGCAAACATGAGACCCGTCACTCCCTCAAACCCCAGGACCATGTTACCAACTTCAAATGGACCCTGAAAATAATCATTCTATATTGATGGACTTATACTCATTATTTATACAGTGAGTTTGTATTCTTGAATATAAAGGAGGTAATGAAAATTCAAAGTTCATAAAGGGAGGTAATGATAATGCAAAGTTCATAAAGGGAGGTAATGATAATGCAAAGTTCATAAAGGGAGGTAATGATAATGCAAAGTTCATAAAAGGATGTAATAATAATGCAAAGTTCATAAAAGGAGGTAATGATCCTATTACAAACAGTTTTAGAGTGAGGTAATGTTAACATACAAAAGGAGGTAATGATTCTATTACAAACAGTTTAAAGGGAGGTAACAATTCTATTACAAAGGTTTTAGAGTGAGGAAATGTTAACATACATAAAGGGAGGTAATGTAACAAAGAAACAGTTAAGTGTAGTGGGAGGTAATTATAATAATATAACACATAATAATATGAACATAGCGAGTTAAAATCCAAAAGTCACCGGACTTCAAATGAAAACAAATTATGGATCAGGCATCAAACATATATGACATTTACATGTGTTGAAAATTATGTAAAACACCAAACAAACAAACAAACAAACAGACATTGACCTTAACATTTAGACCCAACATTTGGTTGTGTGCACACCCTAACAGGTAGTTCTGGTTTATGCCAGTATGCGGACTGGTAGGTTTAAACATATTTCGTTATGTCTGGCTGGGGCAGTTGATAGCAAACTCGTTTTTTATACGCCCATAAGGACATCACGTTGTCCGTCCGTCTGTCCGTTAACTTTTACCTGACAAATGATTCAAGTATTTAAGGTCTACAACAATGAAACTGTGTAATCTTCAGCATGATACATGAATACACCTGATAAAGGCCTAGAACTCTCTGGTTCATTTTTTTAAAATTATTCCCCTTTGAAAACGTTTAACCTATATGTCCCGGCAGTGTTCTTGTTTCCAATGCAACTAGATTCATGCAGTCAGGGTTTGCTTCATCGTCTCTGCATTGTGCATAAGGGGTTACGGACCTAGTAATCCGCGTCATCCAGAGTGATTCAAATTGTATGAGTTGTGCCGCTTTTTCATAATCAAATTGTATTAATTATGTTTTTGTTTTCAGCAATATTAAAATTGCTTTTTTTCTTTTCTTTTTTTTTTTAAGTATTTTACATTATGGTCACTAATGGGAGTACCTTAGGCTTTGGGGCTAGTTTGTTTGAAAACATAAAAACTTATAAAATGACCAGTTTAAACCTTGAAATAACGGTTCATAGATATAGATGGAACATTAACCGTTTCTTATAATACAGCGCAATCATTAACAATTGTAATTTACAGCCAGGGGCATAGCTGTGTTAACTGAATGTGCAGGCTCAGAAAGTGAAAGTAAGTTAGGCGGATCCGGGGGCTTGCATCCACGGCAATTTTGTGTTTACCTATATTTAAATGGTACATCCTGTTGCCAAATGTGTATAAATACTGTTATGCACTCTCTCCCCTCCCACCCCACCAACCCCTTCCATCCTCGTTTTAAACTTTGCTCTTGTGGAAACGTACACCCCACATTAAAGAAAATGCGGCAAGTTCGTGATAACAGATATAATCTTTTGTTTATAAACACTTGTTTTCTTTTGTGGATATTTTAAAGTTCTCTAGACCCAGGGCCCCATTTTATGAAACAACTTACGAAAACTGTGATCGTTTTTATATTTCTTAAATGCTTTACTATGAATTACACTTTACAAATAAATGCAATTTCAATTCATTTTCTTATACAATCATGTGGTGCATTACGTGCACACATAATTGTCTGCATTCAATGCTTATGTGGACACAAGTAGAGGATTTTAAATCTGATTATTATGAAACGGGTCCCTGGCAGTTTTTTTTAACATTACAGAATGATTATTCAATAGAAAATTTAGTAAAATATGTTGCATAATTGAGGTCGTTCTATTGAATTTAAACAAGACAAACCAGATGCATCACTGATTACGAATGGCATTGTCTATATACTGAAAGCATTGTGGGTATATATTGTGCAGTTGTAAACATAATGATTACAGTAATCGCTCTCATATGATATACGGGCATACCGCCAAGGTTTTAACAAGCTTTCTGTCGGCATACATTGAAGGTTTGAACCAATGCTATCGATAATTGGACTGCAAATATAAGGCGTATTTATTTTCAATCTTAATTTTTCAAGATCACAAACAATTGATATAGTGGTTACTGTCTAGCATTCGCCACATCACTGAACACATCAAGTGGGTTCTATTAATGATTTTACAGCCATATTTAAAATTCCCTAGGACGGTTAATAGCATGTCTGTTAAATAAGTAGCTAAACATTTAATAATTTGAGCTATGATCAATATTTTGGTAAGAGATATGCAACATTCCAAATAGACAATTAATGACCAGGATATAAATAAGGGAATTGAATTGGGGTTTTACGGCGCACCAACACAAGAAAGGTTATATGGCACCAGAACAGGGTTGAACATGCCCGGCTCATCCCTCCATTTACATCTAGATAAAATATGGAGAATGGCCCCTAGTTGCTTCTAACCTGCAGAACTGCTGCAAATTCTATCGTAGACACTCCAAGTCACGTTTCCACATTTGGATATGTGGTGTCATGAAAAAACCTTGAATGAGCATGATAAATTGTTTTGACAAAATGAGCATGATTGGGATTGGGGGGGGGGGGGGGGGGGGGGGGGGAGTGAAAATTTGATGTCTTGGGTGCTTTTACTTTTTTTTAATATATTACACATGGACCGTTTATAGTATGCATCCCGTCGCAGGACGGTGCATATCAAAAATCATCTCGCCGTTCATAGACGTGTATTTACTTTTCTCTGACTGAGGAGGCAGATCGTACTAATTTACAAACCTATTTTTGCAGTATCTGGGAGATCAACTCATCTCTGTTAGATTTTGCTATTAAATCTTGGTCTCACTAAAATGCCTACGTATGTTTGTTAGGGGAATTATACCTACTATCCCTTTAATTTATTTGAATAGTCTTCAATATGGTTTACGCCTCTGTGTTCTTTTTTCTCTAGACATTTTTCATCGTTCATTGCTCCATTCTCCTATTGGCATCCGGTCGATGTACAACCAAAAATTTGGCATTGGCGATAACCATCAGCGTAGCTACTATAAGGCCATATAGGCCCGCCTATACATCAATTTGGAAATGAAAAGTCCAAATATGCAATAAAAACTAAAGCCGGAGGGGTTATGGTCAACATTTGTTTCTTGTTTTATTTTACAGTGTAGGTAATTCAACTTTGTCAAATATTAATCTCAAATTTGTCAAAAAATATTTAACACACAAGTGTTCGGTCAGATATACGCCAAAACGCACCAATACATAGCTATAAGTTTAAAAAAAAATGCAATGGGAGCCTGCCCCAGGACCCTACTTTGTCTGCCCTATATATGCACTTCAGGTCAGCTACGCTCTGATAACTGAATTTCTCTTAGTTTAGGTTTGCTTGCCTGACCAAGGTGTTATGCAGTTGTATTGTGACCTTATAACATAAACAGTCAGGAGCTTTCGAACGTTAAGGCACGGACCATTGCATTGCGTTATGTGACGTCACGTTAACCGCTTTTGTCTGGTAACCTGTCCAAATGAAAGCGAATATAGGTGGGCAGGTACCACACGGAGATGGGGAGTGAACTGCGCTTGAAAAGATGATGGGAGTGACCTCCCCTTAACAAGGGAGTTAAATGTGTTTTGACTTTTTTACCATGGTTTCTACTCGTGTTACCGTAGAGCTCGCTTGCGCCTCGTGACGCCAGCTGAGCTTGCTAAGACAAACACTTTATTTATAAGCAGTGGAGAGTCTTTCAAGGTACAGCACATCATATGGCATATTAGAATGAATGAATGGTGTTTTACGGTACATCGACACATAAATAGGTCATACTGTGCGCAAAAACTGATGAATGATGAAGAAATGAAGGATTAATTAAAAATTAATGTAAATATATAAAGATAAAACTATTTACAAGTAAGGGATGATATGGTAGTAATATAAACTATATATGCAAGTCAACAAATGCCTGAAAACGGGTATATAAAGTAGTAAAATATACAAGAAAATATTATAATGATTTATATAGTCGGACTTCCTTCAGGAAATCTAAAACTAGATTAAAATCTATAGCATTAAATAACTCGTCATAGTATTAACACTGGCATATTGGAGTGAAGAAAAATTACAATCAATTGTATCATACATAGCCCATTTCACCGGTACTTCGGAAATCTCCGTACACTGTTCCGTACACTACTATATAAATATCGACCATCTATATGGCCTAACATGTGCTAAAAAGGACGTAAAACACCATTTAAACAATAAAAACAAGAAATATCACTGTTAGTGATAAATGCCCCCGAAGTGTCCTTTGACCTATAAGTATGACCTTGACCTTGGAGCCATGGACCTGGATTTGTGCACGACACCTCATTTGGTTGTGGTGAGCACTTGTGCCAAGTTATTTGAAAATACGTCCGGGCATGCAAAAGTTATTGACCAGACACAATTTGACCTTTGACCTCTAAATGTGACCTTGACCTTGGGGCCACACACCTGGATTTTGTGCGCGACACATCGTCTTGTTGTGGTGAGCACTTGTGCCAAGTTATTTGAAAATCCGTCCATGAATGCCAGAGTTGTTGACCGGACACAATTTGAATTTTGACCTCCAACTGTGACCTTGACCTTGAAGCACTTGGTTTTGCACGCAACACATCGTCTTGTTATGGTGATCACTTGTGCCAAGTTATTCAAAAATCCCTGCAGGGGTTGTGACGTTACGGTCCGGACACGAAATTGCGTACCTGTTTTTGACCTATGAACTGCAAGTGTGAAATTGACCTTTGAGGTACAGACTTGGGTTTTGCACGCTACACATCGTCTTGTTATGGTGATCACTTGTGCTAAGTAACTTAAAAATCCCTGCAGGGGTTGTGACGTTACGGTCCGGACACGAAATTACGTACCTGTTTTTGACCTATAAACTTCAAGTGTAACCTTGACCTTTGAGGTACGGATCTGGGTTTTGCGCCCGACACATCATCTTGTTATGGTGATCACTTGTGCCAAGTTATTTAAAAATCCCTTCAGGGGTTGTGACGTTACGGTCCGGACACGAAATTGCGTACCTGTTTTTGACCTATGAACTTCAAGTGTGACCTTGACCTTTGAGGTATGGACCTGGGTTTTGCGCGCGACACATCGTCTTGTTATGGTGATCACTTGTGCTAAGTTATTTAAAAATCCTGCAGGGGTTGTGAAGTTACGGTCCGGACACGAACTTCGGAAGACAGAATCCGGACGGACGCTGCGATTACTATATGCCCCCGAAAATCTTTCGGGGGCATAAAAACTCTTTTTGGAAAACTACACATTTGTTTTCATATTATCCAATAATTATCTATTAAGTATAAGGTACTGGCAATATAGTAATAAGTACATCGGCAAAATCAAATAAATCCAACCTTACAAAAATATACGGCGTATCAAATACCTAGGTAGATAAGAGGGTTGCGACCCTCATTTTCGTACGCCGGATTCCGACCCATATTAGCCAGTATTCCGTACGCCGGGTTGTGGTACGCCGTACGCCGACATCGCAGTTTTTCATACGCGTACGCCATATTTTTCTCAAAAAAAAATTTTTTCCACCCAAAAAATTAAATTTAAGCTAATTTTTTTTTTTTTTTCCTGAGATGACATCAAACATCACAAAAATATTAATAACCAGAAGTATTATGTTTTGAACACTCTCTTTATTACCAATTGTCACTGCTATAGCATACATTTGTATTTATAATGATATAAACTACCATGTATGTGAGTTTTAAAAGTTGAAGTTCTCAATATAACTTACTTCTTCTTGTTTGAAACACTTCCCCTTTTATTTACGAATGACTGTTTGCCTGATAGGCACAACTCACATACGGGATATTTATCATCTGGTTCTACAAGGTCATCTGACGAACCACAGTAATAACATACCGATTCGAAGCCAGCAGAAAAATATGGTAATTCCACTGACATGTCACAAGTTACATTTTTTCTAACAAATGCCGAATGTAAAATATGATTGTCCTCTGTTTCAACATCTTGAAGGACAGAACCACATGTATATTGTAAGTCAGCTAAGATTTGAAGCAAATCAGTTCTTTTCTTTCCTTTCATCACATGTTTACAATACAGGACTCTTGGTTTTTCACATTCAGAACAATACACCACAATAATCTGGACATTATTATTAAAAAAAAAAAAAATAATAATTGTCGGGGCGGCATAAAATATTCGGGGCGGGCGGGGATGATAAACTGGGAATTAATTTGATATGGCCTAATCAATAATGTATCGACAACCAAAACTTAAAAAGATTAAAATATATAAATAGAAAATATACCTGCCAAATATGGAATAACCATTACATGATATGAACAGATATACATATAGTTGTAATTGTTCTGATTATCGATTTTAAAATGTAATCAAGTTAATATATTTAAGATAAATGTTCATATTTAAATAATTAAAAAACAAGTCAGCAGTAAAACCTTATTAAAGCAACAAAATGGGCGCTGCAGCATCTAGAAGTGAGGATGCTGGGTCGGTTCCAGTTCGTATAGTCCATGGATCTGTATCGGGACGGAAGATAGGAGCAGTGGCAGTACCCAGAAAGTCATCCGGTACGGCAGACGTAGATAAGGATGCAGGATCGGTATCCGGTTTAGCAGAAGTAAATGAAGATACAGGCTCCGTACCTGGGCGGAAGTCATCCGGTTTAGCAAAAGTAAATAAAGATAAAGGCTCAGTACTTGGGAGGAAGACATTAAAGCCCAGCACATCTGTGACTAAAGGATCCGATGAATACATCACCAGTTCAGAGGAATTGTTTGATTTGTTCTGTCAGTCATGTGACACTGTAGGTCAACATGTGGAAGCCGAGGGATTCTGTAATGACTGTGTAGAATATCTATGTAAGACCTGCTACTCATCTCATCGTAAGCATAAACCATTGAGGGACCACAGACTGCTAGATAAGAATCAGATGCCAAAATCACAGACACATTCTATATCTCAACCTTCAATTCGGCCACACAGACGTGATCCTGGAGCAATGAAAGCCAGATGTCAAGGCAGCATCAATGTGGAGGCAGACAATGACCAGAAGAACTGCTGGATAACTGGGTGTGCCATTCTGGGTACTGGCCACCTGGTTGTGACGGATAATTACAACCACAATGTCAAACTGATTGATGTTACACAAGCCAAGATAATCTCAGTAGTGGGTCTGTCATCACCACCATGGGATATAACAGAGGCAGGCAGTGGGCAGTTAGCAATAACATTACCTGGTGGTATTATTCAGCTAATGTCAGTTGTCAGCAGCACCCTTACTCCTCTCAAGAAGTTCAAAGTGAATGGTGACTGTCGTGGAATTGTATATAACAAAGGGAGATTAATAGTCTCATTCTGTAACCCAGGAAGAGTTGATGTTATTGACATGCAGGGTGTTGTACTAAGGACTATAGAGAAGGATACCAATGGTGCCCGGTTGTTTAGTGACTATCCATGGTCCCTAGCTATCAGTCCTGATGGAGCTACTATATACATATCTGACTCGAGGAATCACACAGTGATCAGACTGACAACAGATGGTCAGGTTAAGGCCAAGTACACGGATGATCAGCTGAGGCACCCTACTGGACTGACTGTGGCCCCAGATGGCACGGTGTATGTGTGTGGTGGTAGGTCTAGCAACATTCACCAACTTACAGCTGACCTTACCCAGATACAGGTCATACTGAGTGAGGAAGATGGATTGGACTGGCCACAGTCAATATGTTACAGTGATCAGGACTGTAGGCTGTATGTTGGTAGTATTTTAATCAATAAACACAGTAACAAAATCGAAGTGTTTCGTCTACAGTAAATAACTATACAAGAAACATGAAATCGATTCAAACATCAAATAATCTTTCCAGTGTGAAAATATACCAGTGATGCAGAAAATTAACTGAATGTTGGCGGTGAATCATACTCATTATGTATATTAATAATGTGTTATAATCCAGATATTGTATTAACTACTTAATAAACAGTAACTGCATGGCTTCAGGAGTATATTAATAAATAATTGGCACATTTTAAGGAAGATGAATTTTGAATGACTGGAATTATTTGTGATAAATTCCATAATATTGAAGGCTACCTCGTATCTACCTATAAATTAACAATTAATTATCAAAACGGCACCCTGACAGGTGATGGATCGATGTAGGATATAATATGGTTTGTACAAATTTATTTGTCTTTGACTAAAAAACTATTTTTTTCTTAAAGCAGTAACGTATTTTCATCTTTATGGTAAAGAACTAATAAAAAATTGATAAAAAATGTAGAATTAACATATTTTCTGTTAATACAAATACTTCTAAAAATAGACTAAAAATGGAATTCTTAATTGTCAAAATTAAGAATTCCATTTTTAGTCTATTTTTAGAAATGTCCCATAACACTTTCATACTTAACCCTTAACCCACTAAGCTCGACTATAATAGCCTTAGCGTCCATTGTAAACCCAGATCAGCCTGCCAGTAACTCGCAGGCTGATCAGGGTTTACAATGTCACCCTTTGTCACATAAATGGAATGGTCTTAATTCAAAGAAAGAACATTCAATTATATATATGTAGCGAGGCGCGAGTTACTCGCAGGCTGGTCTGGGTTAACAATGTCCAGCTGCTGATCAATCATTTCTCACAAAACACCCATTTGTCACATTAATGGAATGGTCTTAATACAAAGAAAGAACAGTCAATTATATATATGTAGCGGGTTAAGGGTTAAATATAACAGTTTTTATTGGTGTCCATTTTCCACATAGATGTAAGCTAATCCAGTAATGTCTGGAAAAAAAGAAATTGATCTTTACTTGAAAGACAGAAAGCTCCTGACCAGTATAGTATGTCTATTATAGTAAAACAATAAGTTTCTTTTTTTTTAGATGTTGTATAACCGTGCAAAGTGAAGAAATGTCTTGATGTACAGACAGAACAACTAATGACAGAAAAGCTACTTACTTTTATGAATTTAGTCAATAGTTTGAAAGATGTCAAATGGAGCTGAACTATTTCGATAATTTCCAGTGGGAAGTCATGAACTACGATCAGTGCCTTTCCACCATATACACAAATTTTAGTCCAGGGACAACGGCTTGAATGTTTACATATAAGATAAGACATTATAAGATAGTTGTTGCCCGAAACAAAACGGAAAAAAATCAAATTTATATATACTGTGGCCAGGGCAGACTTGTAAATAAGTTACAAACACTATAAGGTGGACAATTTGGAAATACTGAATGATTCAAATTTAGTAAGATTGTTAGTGAAATGCAGCTATGAGTTGGTCTCATTTCGTTCCAGTACCCCAAATAAATGTGAGAGAAACGTGAACAGGACTTATATGCATTCAAAATTAAAAGCATATGAATGGTGCATGTGTTAGCAATGCTAAAGAAAGACAAATGAAACTCCACTTGAATGATGTATAATGTATGCGCTGAATGCAATGGACGCTAACAACATTTTCATAAATGCTAAACACATTGAAATTCACTTCCACATACCGTATTTCCCCTAATTGTAGCGCCTAGGCGCTGTGCAAAGTGCAAAGGGCGCAATCTTATTATGGTTCAAATTTTCAATATCTTTCTCCTCCTTTCCCTACTGTTTCCTTATAGAATTACTGTACGGCAATCTTTTACTATGACACCGGCATTGACTAAACCTAAACCCGACTGTATACTGAGTATATCACTGTCATCACTCTGTATCTGTATGATACACATTTCCGTCGAACTTGATGATAACAACGGGTTGGTGCTTATGAATTAAATAATAAATAAAAGATAAACTAAATAGTAAATTGAAAGAAGGGAGATAAATAAGAGCGGTAATTTGTATTGATGATTATAGCGCTTTAAGGTTGATTTCATAGACCATACCGGTGTCGTAGTTACAGTATCCCGTAATCAAATTCATTATCGGTAAAGATGACTAAATTGTTTTTTAGGAACTTTTGGATTTTTGAAGAAGGTAAGGTTTCTTAAAACAGGTCTGGGCACTTCTATCAGGGAAGGTGCTACTAATAGGAGAAATACTGTATAGAACGAAGGTTATTTCATTATTTTATATTTTTATCAAGGCTGGATAATGATATTATAATGATTGAAAGCATTTTGTATAACAATGGAATTATTTTGTATAATAATTAAATGCATTTTTATAATGATTGATTTCATTTTGAATAATGATTGAATGTATTTTTGTGTCGAATTTTCGAAGAAAATGCGATACAAAGTGATCACTTTGTCGCCCGTCCATCAGTCGGTCTGTCCGTCACGAAAACTTAACGTTGGCTATAACTTCATCATTTCTTGATATGTTTTCATCAAACTTTCAATATATATTCATCATGACAACGTTGACATGACCATACTAAAATATAAAGGTCAAGGTCACACCGAAGGTCATTATATGGGTTAAATACTGATTTTTTTTCTTCACGAAAACTTAACGTTTGCTAAAGCTTTCTCATTTCTTGATATTTCTTCATCAAACTTCCAATATATACTCCTCATGACAACATCCACATGACCATACTAAAATATAAAGTTAATTTGTCAAGGTCATGTATCTTCATCCATAAAATCTTGTTATACTAACAAAGCGCTGACAGGCGACACACGTATAATGATTTGAATGCATTTTTGTAATGATCAATTTCATTTTGTATAATGATTGATTTCATTTTTATAATGACTGATTTCATTTCGTATAATGATTGATTTCATTTTTATAATGACTGATTTCAATTTGTATAATGATTGAATGCATTTTTATAATGACTGATTTCATTTCGTATAATGATTGAATGCATTTTTATAATGATCAATTTCATTTCGTATAATGATTGATTTCATTTTTATAATGAATGATTTCATTTCGTATAATGATTGATTTCATTTTTATAATGACTGATTTCAATTTGTATAATGATTGAATGCATTTTTATAATGACTGATTTCATTTCGTATAATGATTGAATGCATTTTTATAACGATCAATTTTATTTCGTATAATGATTGATTTCATTTTTATAATGACTGATTTCAATTTGTATAATGACTGAATGCATTTTTATAATGATCAATTTCATTTCGTATAATGATTGAATGCATTTATATAATGACTGATTTCATTTCGTATAATGATTGAATGCATTTTTATAATGATCAATTTCATTTCGTATAATGATTGAATGCATTTTTATAATGACTGATTTCATTTCGTATAATGATTGAATGCATTTTTATAATGATCAATTTCATTTCGTATAATGATTGATTTCATTTTTATAACGACTGATTTCATTTCGTATAATGATTGATTTCATTTTTATAATGACTGATTTCAATTTGTATAATGATTGAATGCATTTTTATAATGACTGATTTCATTTCGTATAATGATTGAATGCATTTTATAATGATCAATTTCATTTCGTATAATGATTGATTTCACTTTTATAATGACTGATTTCAATTTGTATAATGATTGAATGAATTTTTATAATGATCAATTTCATTTCGTATAATGATTGAATGCATTTTTATAATGATCAATTTCATTTCGTATAATGATTGAATGCATTTTTATAATGACTGATTTCATTTCGTATAATGATTGAATGCATTTTTATAATGATCAATTTCATTTCGTATAATGATTGATTTCATTTTTATAATGACTGATTTCATTTTGTATAATGATTGATTTCATTTTTATAATGACTGACTTCAATTTGTATAATGATTGAATGCATTTTTATAATGATCAATTTCATTTCGTATAATGATTGATTTCATTTTTATAATGACTGATTTCATTTCGTATAATGATTGATTTCATTTATATAATGACTGATTTCATTTTGTATAATGATTGAATCATTTTTATAATGACCGATTTCATTTCGTATAATGATTGAATGCATTTTTATAATGACTGATTTCATTTTGTATAATGATTGAATGCATTTTTATAATGACTGATTTCATTTCGTATAATGATTGATTTCATTTTTATAATGACTGATTTCATTTCGTATAATGATTGATTTCATTTTTATAATGACTGATTTCAATTTGTATAATGATTGAATGCATTTTTATAATGACTGATTTCATTTCGTATAATGATTGAATGCATTTTTATAATGATCAATTTCATTTCGTATAATGATTGATTTCATTTATATAATGACTGATTTCATTTTGTATAATGATTGAATCATTTTTATAATGACCGATTTCATTTCGTATAATGATTGAATGCATTTTTATAATGACTGATTTCATTTTGTATAATGATTGAATGCTTTTTTATAATGACTGATTTCATTTCGTAAATTGATTGAATGCATTTTTATAATGACTGATTTCATTTTGTATAATGATTGAATGCATTTTTATAATGACTGATTTCATTTCGTAAATTGATTGAATGCATTTTTATGACTGATTTCATTTCGTATAATGATTGAATGCATTTTTATAATGACTGATTTCATTTTGTATAATGACTGAATGCATTTTTATAATGACTGATTTCATTTTGTATAATGACTGAATGCATTTTTATAATGACTGATTTCATTTCGTATAATGATTGAATGCATTTTTATAATGACTGATTTCATTTCGTAAATTGATTGATTTCATTTTTTTTATAAAGACTGATTTCATTCCGTATAATGATTGATTTCATTTTTATAATGATTGATTTCATTTTGTATAATGACTGAATGCATTTTTATAATGACTGATTTCATTTCGTATACCGTAATGATTGAATGCATTTTTCTAATGACTGATTTCATTTTGTATAATGATTGAATGCATTTTTATAATGACTGATTTCATTTCGTATAATGATTGAATGCATTTTTATAATGACTGATTTCATTTCGTATAATGATCGAAGGAAATTTTAAAATAAATTCATGAATGCTACCATTTCGATTGCTAATTGACTGCAAATTAAGCTAACAAAATGCATTTAAACTGACATAATGATTTTTAATACATCTATATTATTCTGTTTAAGTGTAACTGCTTTGTTAATTGTACTGACTTTTATCCTGTAAATTAAAAAAATATATATATCATTGAAATAAAAGACTTTTATGCAAATTAAATAAGAGAGAAGAAACAAAAATTCAAACCTGGTTTTAGTGACCGCTCAGAGAAAGAGTGGTCTTTATTACAGGTTTGAATTATTAAATTTTCTTTAGTGAAGTATGAAAAATGTACTGAGTATTATACTGTACATTATTGTAAATGTAGATTTTGTGTAGACTTGATAATAAACTGTTGTTAACATTCAGACATAGTAACTGGTAAATTATATAAAATGTATTTAAACACAATTATTTTTATTTATCATTTAACATGTTTAATGCCTATAATTATTATTATTTAGTTGTAAAGATAAAATGATGAAAGTATTTAACACCGTGCCAAAATATCTATATTTCATAGCGTTTAATTATACACCTGTACCTGTATAGTACAGACCCAGTTGCATTCAAGTACCCCAAATAAATGCAGAACAAACACAGAATGAACGCTGAACGAACGGAAAATGAACACAGAACGTTTTGTTCAGCATTTTAAAAAATGAACGATGAATGCTTTTTTAAAACGCTAAACGCTGATAACGAACGAAACAATCGCAACGAAAATGCATTTCGCTATAATGCATTTCGGATAACTTTCAATATTGTCCTTTTGCATTGATAATTAAAGTCTTGATTTAAACGAAGTGCGTTTTTTAGCATTTTAATATAAAGAAACACACTGTGTAAATGGTGTGTTTTAAGCACGATTACACACTTTTATTTTTACTGATTTAAAATGGGAAATTTATTTATTGTGTAACACAAACTTTATATTCTTTCAATATATAACTAAAATAATGTTGATAAAAACAGTGTCAGGTATGTTAAATGTTTGATGAAACTAACATAAAACAGAAGAGAAACAGAATAATCATTAAAGTGAACCGCCAAATAATGTCAACAAAAGGACCCATTCTTCAATATGATCAGATACACATTAGTCGCTGGCTCGTGATCAAAATCGCATGACTGAATACCATGCGAAATTTAATCGTGAGAGATGTTGCCATTGGTAACGAACGCAAATGCATTTTTTTCTCCGTTTGTGCATTTAAACGCAATCATTATGTTGCATTTGTTCCGTGCATTTAAATGAAAGCATTGTTTCATTTATAAACGCTGAATGCATTCAAAAACGCAAATGAAATTTTTAGGGTACATGAATGCAACTGGGTCTGTATTAATACACTTTTACAAATCCAAGTATTATTTGAACAGTCATCATAGTTGTTCATATTGTCCGAATAAACTGTATCGCCGAATAATATCATCTTAAATATAATTTCTTTCTGTAGAATCTACTCACTCTAGGCAAGCGTTTAGTTAACACAATACTGAATAACTGTAAACTTATAAATATTAACAAGCAAGGTTTTACACAAGCGTAAAACAGCTGCCGAGAGAAAATCTGGGTAGGAACTCGAAACAAACATTAAACACTGAATTGAATTGAATTGGGTTTTAAGGCGAACCAACACATGAAAGGTTACATGGCGCCTAACAGGCATGAACATGCCATGCTCATCCTCCATGTACATCGAGATAAAATATGAAAAATGGGCCTAGAACCTTCTCACCCTGAACTGCAGAGTTGCTGCAAATTCTATCGTAGAAACTCAATTTACGCTGGAGCCACGTTTATTGTTTTTCCTAAACATAATAACAGATCAAGTCACAGGTGTTAAAACAATATTGAAAAAAAAATGTTTTCGCGGAGACATAAACAGGCCACAACCGTTTTTTCTAACCAGACACATTCTTCCAGATTTTTACCATCAGTTCTTAATGCCAAACATTTTGAATCAAGGTGGGCGACCTTGCTTCTCTTTATTCAATACCTTGACATACATACTGATTACAATAAACCTTTGTATCACGCCATTCTAGAAGTACACGTCAGCACAGAAATACATTTGTTCACATGCAAGCGATACGTGTGCATTAGCGTGTGCATTACAGCACATATTAACAGTTCACTGCTACCAGGTGTAATTATAAGATTGCGTTATCAAAGTGAAAAATGTAAAGGAACTGTTTATTGTTACTTTACCATTTGCAATAAATATTAATGAAAACCAAAATAATCGTGGGTTCGATCCCCGCCATTGCCATATGCGTTGTATCCATGAGCAAGACACTTTATCTGCATTTGCTTAGTACTGGTTCTACCCAGGAAGACATCGAGAGTGATTCAAATAAGTTTATAGAGCTTTCGTTACAATCGACGTAAAATAAATAAGTTTAAACTAAAATAATGATGAAAAAACCAGCAGGCTTAAACCCGGACCACCCAGGCACTAACACGACGCCTCAATCAACTGCGCTACAGAGGATAATGAACGTTTTGTGGCTAATATACGTATAATAATTACGGCATGCTACACTTCAGTAAAATGATTCTACGTAAGTCATTTCAGCAAGTAAAATGGTAACCTTTGAACATTACAAAATATGTATACTGCTTTTTAGACAATTTTTTTAGACAAGTTCATTGATGCTTAAACTACATGATTCACAGTCTGTTAACCATAGACAAACACAAAAACATATAAGGATCAGTTGCCAAAGCCTTTGGCAACTGAATGAGTGTACGTGACATTATGTCCAATAACATCGTCATTATTAAAATAAGTAGCGTCTCTGTGGCCGAGGGGTTACATGATGTTGCGTTGTAAACCTTCCCGCCTCTCACCACTGGGAGTTCAACTTGAAAATGAGGAAGAATCGATTCTTACGGATGGCGGGAGGTGTACAGTACTGGTTCTACCCAGGAAAAGTGGGTGGTCATCACAAAAATATTGACCGTCATATATAACCTTATATGTGTTGAAAATGACTACAAACAAACAATTATTAAACTAACCTCATGAGTATTGATAGTCTTTATTCAGATGAAAATATTTCGTAAACAATCACTGCCGGTGATAATTGGCTTAACAACAAACAACACATTATCAAACATTTAATGTTAAAACAAGAAAAATACTCAGCAAAAGGGTTAATAAACCTTTTTTTTAAATTTACCTCCTGATACCCTCCCACCACCAGTCACCCTTCCCCTCCAGCACCAACCTCCAGGGAAAATGTCCTTAGTCTTAAATAATAAATCATTTGACATGCTGTGTATCTCTTTCATAGACGACTATTATACCAACTAATGTGCAAAAGTATGGAAAAATAACACTGTAATTGAATTATTAGTGTATTTCATGCCCCTTCCCCCAGGCCCCCACTGATGACATAGGAGGAAACAAATGTATACAGTGTAATCCCATCATCCTAGTGTTTCATTTTAGACATAATTACAAAAAGAAAAAATCCCCCCCCCCCCCACCCCATCCAGACAACATGAAACATATCTACTTGTACGGTACTTAACTTACCTGTAACAACATGGAACATATCTACTTGTACGGTACTTAACTTACATGTAACAACATGGAACATATCTACTTGTAGGTATTTACCTGTAACAACATGGATATTGCCCTGACAGCCTCAACGCTTGATTCCATGTCTCCATTTGCAAATAATTCCCTGAAAAAAAAAAAAATACATTCGTATCTCGGAGAACTGTCGTGTTTTGATAGGATCGTATAGTGATCATATTTAATAATCTGTTGCCTGGTACTTGGTAAAAGTGGAACAGAAGCTGAGCTAAACGCGAACATTTTGATTTTTAGCTTTACTAGTGCACAAATGGGCACAAGCCACGACGCCAATGTCAAGATTTTCTTTAAGCTGCTTCACACAATTTCAGAAATATCACACCTTGAAGTTAATTTGACCTTATGTATCTGTCACATGTTGCATATTGCTTTTACAAAGTAGTTATTTAAATCAAGGTTACAATGAAATTGTGGGACAAAAAAAACAAGCTGGTTTTCTCCGGGAAAAAAACAGAGCCCTGTGTCACAATCTTGGTAAGATAGGAAGAAGCAACTATGAAACACATCTGATGAATGTTTTGCAAGTCTCGGAATTTACAAAATGACAAATCATTTCTTGTTCAATGAATATCTTTCAACTATGAATATTTAAAAGATCAACACACCAATTATAATATAAATACAAGCGCATCTCTGAATCTGGCGAAGGCTAGAAGCCTGGATACACATTCTGACTTTTTCTCTCTGGATAAACATTTTTTCATGTTTTCCCTTTTTTATTGCAATCAATTTAAGCAAAACACATTATCTCTTCTTATCAAGCAGTGGTTAGTATCAAGTAAATGTTCATTACATACTATACTATAGGGAAAAGAAATGCAGAAAATCCAGCAATGTTGAGACTATTTCTACATGTCTTAAGACTGATTTTTGCATAGGTTTGTAAATGCATAAATTTGATTTTGCATGATATCATAGTATAGTATTACGTGTTTTTCATTCAGCAGACGGAAATACTCAATGTTGACAGACGATCTGTTGAACCGGAAGTTATTTGTCGTTTAGAGAATGTTTACCCAGTTAGAGGTAGATTTTTGATTATGCTGCTTTTTTCAAATTTATGCTTTAAAAAACCTTCATTAGAAATAAAATGCATATGAAAACTAGATCTATTTAAGTTGGATGCACAAATCAAAAAGTGTTTAAATTTAAAAGTAAGAGAATACTAATTTACACAGAAAATAGACCATACTAGCTCATGTTTACTATACTACTCAAAATTTGCTAAGGATCACTTTTTTGCTGTCTAAATTTCTTGCTGAAATAAATATCATTATTTCTATTTTACATGAAATTATTTAGAGCAGTGTATGGTCATGTGATCTCATGACTTGATTGAAATTGTGGAATTGCTGAAGTATCAATGAAATCAATATCTTTTGTGAATTAATTTCTAATAAAATTATATGCAAGAATAAAAGTGACCCTTAGCAAATTTTGAGTAGTATATTTCAGCATATGAAACTAAACCATTGATTAAAGGGAGGGCAATCTTGAAATAGTTATCAACATTAAAATCAGCACCTCCAGTATTAATCCAGTTTAATTTTGACTTTAACACATGATCAATCTGCCTGTATATCGCAGTGATTTTTTTACCCTTTTTTTAAAGGTACCTCTACCTTTTCAATTGGGAAAATTTAGCGGCATTTTTCTAAATTGGGAAAATTTCTTAATTCAATAGTCAATATTGTGTACATGGTCTATATGAAAAACAAAAAACTTTTGACGGTTTTATTGCTCAGAACATGTTTTGAGTACTGTAATTTAATCATTTAAAAATACAGTTTTTTTTTTTTTTGTCCTTTAAACATGTCCACAAACGCTTCCATGTCTGCCTCTGTGAGGTCCTTATCCTTGTGGCATATTCTCTTCATAGCCCTTTGACTTGAGAAAAGATGGCCCAGGAGGAATACACGATTCATTTGAACTCGTAGGAGTAGGGCACTCGACAAGAGATTCGCTCGTCACGCTCGACAGTTGGGTAGGTCAGACTGGGTAGGTGGGGTAATTTCACTTTCAGTAACTACAGAAATTTATGACGAAGTCTGTTCGTCATCACCCGTGATCTGATTCAGCTTTTTAAACACAGAGCAAGCCCTTTGCGTCGTTCTTTTTAACCTTTTATACGTAATATTTTGAATTATGGGACATGTTGATTGTTGATATCGGAGCAAATCTTGGATACTTAAAGAACACCTTTCGTAATCGTATTGTATAAATACTATGCTACGATAAAGCGTTCAATTGATTTTAGTGACAAAATATAAATGCGTCTCGCCTATTGGATAGTTGGTACCTGCGCGCGTCTACAAGGTGGGGGTTAAAGCGTCGAAGGTTCTAGATAATGAACACGCTATTCAGCTCTTGATTATTTTTATCAAGGCGCAGTACGGCTTTTATCGCGACCTGATAGTACGACATTATCGGTTTTTGCGAAAATTAAAATGTAACACGCTTACGGAAAGCTTTTTTACCAGTACTTAAAGTGTAAATTTAATATTTGTATTGAACATCTTGATTGGAAATATATGACTTTGGATTGGGAAAATATGACGTTTCTTTTGGGAAAATACAGCCGATTTTTGCTAGGGGAAAGTGCCGATATTCGTCGGTAAAAATAACCCAAAAAAATCACTGTATCGTGATTTAAATAAAAGGTTTTAAATATGAGAATTTTCAATCTTTCTTTGTTATTCTACCATAGGTTCAAATATATTACTTTTTGGTGTTATATAATCATCATATAGTCATATGCAAAAACAATTTGATTTGAACTAGGGCTGTAACTAATACAGGGTGTGGCAAATATTATACATATCATGAATACAGAGTGGCGAATATTATACATATCATGAATACAGAGTGGCCAATACGAATATTTATTCATGAATATTCAGTAAAGAAACAAGAACAAAAACAGAACAGTACTTTAAAATCTAAAGGTGGCTAACTCAGGTTATTCAGTCTTAGTAAATAATATAGTGTTTACTGTATAGGCAGTGCAGATTGACAACATAAACAACTTGGACGTATGACTTGTATTACCGTGTCAGAAACAACAAAGTATTCTTTACAGCAATGAAAGGTTGGTTGTATTTTGAAATATGGTTTGTATTTGACTACTGGCTACAATTTAAGATCTATGTTAAACTAATAATTAAAGTTGTATCCAAAATATTCGAATAACAGTGCAGCGAATACCGAATACGATCTGAATATGGGACATTTTCGATTGATCGAATATTCGAGTGTATCGTTACACCTCTAATTTGAACCATTCAAAAAATACTTAAGGATTTGCAAATATGAAATTTATGTAGACAATAATCTAATGGGATGCCGCATAGTTTAAAAAGAAGTGGAGATTGCCGTATGTTCCTTTAAAGATTAATGGCTCCTGCCAACTCACTTGAAGAAACTGCTGGTTTTATCCTTGAACTTTTCGCTCTCCTTGTCTCCTATCAGGTCCTCCCACAGTGTGTTCAGCAGCAGAGATGCGTGCATCTTGGAGACATTTGTCACTGGTAGGGTCTCATGCTGCTTCAAAGCTCCAGCAATCAATAACAAACCCTCAATACCTGTGTCAAAGTGATAAACAGTCAATAAAAAACCTTCATACCTGTGTCAAAGTGATAAACAGTCAATAACAAACCCTCAATACCTGCGTCAAAGTGATAAACAGTCAATTACAAACCCTCAATATCTGCATCAAAGTGATAAACAATCAATAACAAACCCTCAATACCTGTGTCAAGGTGATAAACAATCAATAACAAACCTTCAATACCTGCATCAAAGTGATAAACAATCAATAACAAACCCTCAATACCTGCGTCAAAGTGATAAACAATCAATAACAAACCCTCAATACCTGCGTCAAAGTGATAAACAATCAATAACAAACCTTCAATACCCGCATCAAAGTAATAAACAATCAATAACAAACCAACAATCAAAGTGATAAACAATCGCTAACAAACCCTCAATACCTGCGTCAAAGTGATAAACAATCAATAACAAACCCTCAATACCTCGCAAAGTGATAAACAATCAATAACAAACCCTCAATACCTGTGTCAAAGTGATAAACAATCAATAACAAACCTTCAATACCTGCATCAAAGTGATAAACAATCAATAACAAACCCTCAAAGTGATAAACAATCGATAACAAACCCTCAATACCTGTGTCAAAGTGATAAACAATCAATAACAAACCCTCATTACCTGCGTCAAAGTGATAAGCAATCAATAACAAACCCTCAATACTTGCGTCAAAGTGATAAACAATCAATAACAAACTTTCAATACCTGCATCAAAGTGATAAACAATCAATAACAAACCCTCAATACCTGCGTCAAAGTGATAAACAATCAATAACAAACCCTCAATACCTGCGTCAAAGTGATAAGCAATCAATAACAAACCCTCAATACTTGCGTCAAAGTGATAAACAATCAATAACAAACCAACAATCAAAGTGATAAACAATCGATAACAAACCCTCAATACCTGCGTCAAAGTGATAAACAATCAATAACAAACCCTCAATACCTCGCAAAGTGATAAACAATCAATAACAAACCCTCAATACCTGTGTCAAAGTGATAAACAATCAATAACAAACCTTCAATACCTGCATCAAAGTGATAAACAATCAATAACAAACCCTCAAAGTGATAAACAATCGATAACAAACCCTCAATACCTGTGTCAAAGTGATAAACAATCAATAACAAACCCTCAATACCTGCGTCAAAGTGATAAACAATCAATAACAAACCCTCAATACTTGCGTCAAAGTGATAAACAATCAATAACAAACCTTCAATACCTGCATCAAAGTGATAAACAATCAATAACAAACCCTCAATACCTGCATCAAAGCGATAAACAATCAATAACAAACCCTCAATACCTGCACCAAAGTGATAAACATTCAATAACAAACCCTCAATACATGCATCAAAGTGATAAACAATCAATAACAAACCCTCAATACCTGCACCAAAGTGATAAACATTGAAGACGTACACAACTCATTAAGTGGCCTAGTTTGTCGAGGAATCACCAAAAAAAACTAATAAGCCTTGCACAAAAGCCCTGTTTTGTTTGTTTGAGTGTTTTATGTCTTTTTTAGCATAATTTAGGCCATATATGACACTCCATTTTTTTGCTACATCAAGTATACATTACATCAAGTATACATTACATCAAGTATTCAATCATGCGTATGTGATAACAATCATTTTAAAAACAGAGAACATGTAAAAGGCAGATTTACAAATTACCACATACCCTCTGTGTCCAGGAACTTGTTGGTCCAGTGAACGCCAGTTTTGCGCGTGACCATTTTGATCAAGAGCTCCATGGCAGCGTCACGACCAGTTGCAGACACCTTGATGTGCTGTAACATTTTTACCAGACCTCCCATCACCTCCGTCACAATCTTCTGTTGAAGCTCATCTGTAAAGCGATAAGAAAATTAAAAAAATATTTCAACATTAATAAGCCCAAATCAAAACCACATGGTCTGCATTATATAACTAAAAACAGTCTATTAAATCATTTTAGAATTATTTTATTATTAGAATTTTGTGTTTCTTGGTTTCAAGAACCTCATTACTCAATGTCCCGTAAAACCTCAGTGTGTTCTGAGATTGTAATGAGCTTTAAATGAACTGGTTTCATTGGTCCAATTTTTATCACTGAACCAATCAGAATGCTTCATTCATATTTTCATTTGGTTGTTTCTATCATGACATCATTTTCTGGTATTATGACATCACATTCTGGTATTATGACATCACAGCATGCTATTATGATGCAACTTAGTGTGTTCTAAGAACTGAATGAGCCTTTTAATTGCTGCGAGAAACAAATTAGAACTGTTTGTATCACTCATTGAGTAATGAGTTTCTTGAAACCAAGAACCATAAAATTCTAAAAATATAATAATTCTAAAAATAATTAAATAGACTGTTTAAATAATATACTCAAGACAGTCTTGTTTGAGGAGTAATACAAAATTTAATAAACGATAAAATACTCTTTTTTTAATGGCAAACTGGGGTCTGTCAGGATCCCCTGAACAAAACAACTCTCTTTATGACCTTAAAGGGCAGTGTTGAGGTCAGTCGTATGCATTTTCAAGCATTAAAGCAAAACATCCACTAAAATGTCTTATTTATTTTGATCACACTCATTTTTTCCTGGGAAAAAGAACCATTACTAAGCAAATGCAGACAAAGTGTCATTCTCAGGGACACAACATATTGGTCATGGCGGGGATCAAAACTGCTCTACCGTTAGTCCACAGTGCTCTGTAAGTTAAGCATTTTCAGCTGATGACATTAAAAAAATATAGTGAACCAAATTTTTGGTCAATAAATATACCAGAAAACACTGTTATTTGCCAACAAAAACAATAAGCTCCTAACCTACAAACAACACTTATAAATGAGTATGGTACCAGTACTTTGGTGCTTACACTTATAAATGATTGCTAAGACATTTTTTTTAAATTTTACATTCTTCAAGAAAAAAAGCCAGACACGTTCTTAACTCTTCAGATATGCATCTATAGACAACAAACCCAAATGATGGAAACATATTATTTTGGGGGTTGGGGGTACATACCTAACTGAAACTTGGGAGGTATAGCTGGCTGAAGATGTCGCCTCTTTTCCTCATACTTTTCTCGTAGTTTCATATATGTCTGTAATTCTGTGATGCTGGTCAGCATGTTCTGCAACACGAAGGCCACAGACGTGGACAGCCCTTCTACAGGCATTGCCATCAGCTGACCTAGTCTGACCACACCCACTTCTTCATACACCAGCATACTCTGTATAAAGGAACGGTCAAACTATAGTAAGAGACCACTAAAGGGAAGAAAAAATGGTCTCTCAAAACAGGTGAAAGGAAAAGAAAAACTGAAACATTAAAAATACAGACTTGACATGGTGCTTTTAAGGGCCTTAATGAATACACTCAGTGCCAAAAAGCATTCAAAAAATCTCAATTAAAAAAAAGAATACTTTATAATCTATTCTCCATATTTTTCCGCAATAAACAATAGTCTCATGACGTATCTTACTAACCCAACCAGGAACAGCTTTCACACTTTATGTTTTTGCATAATCCGTCCTAAAATGTGTCTATAAGCAAATAAACACTGTTAACTCACTGTACAGATATAGTGGCAAAGCACCATGAGTTCAAAATCTCATAAACAAGACCTCGGTTTACGGCATATGAAATATTTTATTAAATTTGTGCATAAATGATGTCCACCAAAGACAACACTTCATATGACCAAGTATCAAACAAATAAAAGCCAGTTAATCATAAGAAGTTAAGTTACTGAGGTTAAGCGGTTTTACCAAGGTGTAGTTTTGGGAAAATAATGCAAAATATGACCTTGACCTTGGTATTTTTGTCGTTCAGCGATGTCCACCAGTGCCAACAATACATATGACCAAGTATGAAAGACATAAAGTGAGGCAATCACATAAAGTTAACTGAGGCTAAGTTACCTAACCAAGGTTAAGCTTTGCGAAAATAAGCAAAATATGACCATGACCTTGGTATTTTTTGTCGTTCAGCGATGTCCACCAATGACAACAATATATATGACCAAGTAGCAAAGACATAAAGCGAGGCAATCACATAAAGTTAACTGAGGTTAAGTTACCTAACTAAGGTTAAGATTGGGGGAAAAATGCAAAATAAGACCGTGACCTTGTTATTTTTGGCATCCAGCGATGTCCACCAATGCCAACAATATATATGACCAGATATCAAAGACATAAAGTGAGACAATCACATAAAGTTTAATAACTGAGGCTAACTGAGGTTAAGTTATCTAACCTAGGTTAAGTTGTGATGTCTTATTTGGCCTTTTATTCATTTGTTCTTTGTTTCTGTGTGTGTTTGTCGGTCTTGAATGCTGCTTTTCCTGTTCGATTTTTATATCTATATTTACCTAGCCAAGGTTAAGTTTGGAAAAATGCAAAACACGACCTTGGTAATTTTTGTCATTCAGTGACGTCCACCAATGCCAACAATACATATGACCAAGTATCAAACAAAGAAAATGAGGCAATCGCATAAAGTTAACTGAGGTTACCTAACCAACTGGTTAAGCTACCTAACCAAGCAGGGTTCTCCACAGGCCATTTAAGCATAGCGGAGCCGCTGCGCTTGACTTCCAAAATCTTACATCCCGCGGTGCCTAAACTGCGCCGCTATGCTTAAAAACCAGAGCGCGGTGCTTTGATCTGAAGGCAAACACCGCCTTTAAAAATCCTTATGCGCACCGTACACAAATTCATAAACTCGCGTCAAACAATACATACAAGTAACACGTGACTGATCTATGCAGTATGCAGAACGTGCGATAACACGCTGTGTGATTAGTGGATTGTTGACAACAAATTGCAATTATCACGAGTTGATTGGATTATGTCGGGTTGTTGTGGATTAATCAGTAATTGGGAGATAATTGGGATGGGAGAATGTAACTTAAAGCAGTTGAACTGGAAAGTTTGTTAATATTGGCAGTTTGTGTATCGGCTTACGTGTATTGTTCAAGACGGAAATGAAAGATGTGATGTGCAAGAGTTTGTTTGTTTTGCGCAAGTAAGTATAATTGTTTTGATTGTCATTTGATTTAAGTTTGTGCGTTAATAAATAAATAAATAGCAATTTTGGGATAATATCTGGTCATTTGAAAAAAGAAAAGAAGAAATGAAGGTAGTTTATTTATCTGTTTACTTCAAAGCTTGTCAATATTTTGAAAACAAAAATACTAGAAATTACTTACAAAATAAAACAAAAATAATTCAGTTATTACTATTATTAAGCGTGTTGGTCTATTATATATTTATAATATATTAAATTATTTATATATGTTTCTTCAGACCTTGGCCCGCCACTTTAACCAGGATAAAGATTCAATGATGATCGAGTGGAGACAAGTGAGGGAGGTTACAAAGAATGACGGAGAGCTACAGGAGTCTCACCCCAACTTGTACAATATTGCAGCTGTTGGTCTGCTTCTTCCAACATCAACAGCAGATTGAATTAAGGGAGCACAGGTCAATTGTGTGTAACAGAGTTCTCAATGCACTGCTGGCAGTAACAATGCAGGGCCCACCTCCATCAGTTTGAATATGACAGGGCAGTGGAAGAATGGCACATGGCCAGACCTAGAAGGTCAAGCATCTGAAAAGGAACTGCTAGCTAATATGTACAAGTCAAGACATTGAATGGGCTAACTTGTGTTGGATTTATTTGAGTGCTAAGGTTATATTTTTTAAGTATTATCAAATGTGCTGTTTTATTTCCAAGGATGAATATTGTGTAGTTGATGGTATTATATGAGTGCATGATGTGTTGATGTATATGTTGTATTATTGTGTATAAACTTATAATAAATCTTTGTATGTTTTCTTCTTCATCGTGTATTAAAACATGGATTATTTATTATTGTTTATTGTATGTATTTCAGATGCTGCATGTTGTGTTGATGTTTGTTGTATTATTGTGTATGAACTTATTTTAGTTAATATTTTTATGAGTTGTTTTTTTTTAAATAAAAGTCTTAAAACATGGATTATTTATTATATTGTTTATTATCATAAATATATAATTATATATGGCTTCCTACCATCACTTATATCACACAAAAGAGTGCCTCACCGTCAATACAGGCAGTTACTAAAAGCCAAAAAAATCGAACACAGGAGGGGGTTTTCCCCTCCCGTACCCTCCCCCAGCACGCGCTAAATGCCACTATGCTTGAAAATAATCCTGTGGAGAACCCTGCCAAGGTTGGGAAAATAACGCAAAATATGACATTGACCATGGTAATTTTGGCATTACATTGACCCAACAAAGCATCTGACAAAGTTTCAGAAAATTCGAGCAGCAGTTGTTGAGATATAGTTGATTTAAAATGTGGCGCCGTTGCCGGAAAAAGACTGCTATGTCTCACTACCCACTTTCGTGGGCAAGACAAAAAAGAGAGTGTGATTTCATAATGGCAAAATGGTGGACACGCCACCACACAGACACACACCTGTACTCACCCTACTCCTGTTGTTTGTTAGACACGCCACCACACAGACACAAGCCTGTACTCACCCTACTCCTGTTGTTTGTGAGACATGCCACCACACAGACACACGCCTGTACTCACCCGACTCCTGCTATTGTTTGTGAGACAAGCCACCACACGGACACACGCTTGTAAGATGTCAAGGTCCTTCTCCTTGAACAAAATGTCCTTGATTTGCGCCATTCCATTCTGTTGTAAAATTATCTCCGGACCACCATCTTCTCGCGCCAACACTATCAGATTGTTAGTGGCCTAAAGAAAATAATATTGATTACACATATTTCAAGCAGGGTGTAGGGAATATTCTAACCTGTTCGACTTCATCTGAAATGAAACCAACGAGGATGGAATATTCCCATACACCGGTCGCGGGCTGGTTAGAAGGCCTGGTACACCTTGGTTCTTAAATAACCAATCAAAAGAGGAGGATTTTAAGAAATAGTGATAAATATTAACACACACTAAAGTTCTATGATTTGTTTGTTCGTTTATATGGTGTTTTACGTCATTTTCAAACACAAGTAAGGTTACATATGACGTTCTATTTTTTGTGGTGGAGGCAGACCACCCACTTTTCCTGGGTAGAACCAGTACTGTACACCTTCTGCCATCCGTAAGAATCTGCACTTCCTCGCTATGAGAACTATCAAATGTAAAACATTGTTTTACGCACAATTAGGTATACATTTAATCTACAATATTTGAAGGCTATGATGACAACAGTAAACCACAGGGAAGCTCATGTGTCAACAGACCCACTCTGTCCTTTTACATACTACCCCAAGTTACATATTTAAACGAGGTCGTATTGGCGATAAATCAGTGTGCAACCATTTGCGTGCCTCAAACATTGGTAAGAACTTTGTATTAAGTATTATGGACGACTCGCGGGGCGGGGGAGTGGGGTGGGTGCAACATATATGTGTAAGAAGCTATGTGTAAGAATTGACCAAAACAAATAAAAATATTCCAGTTTCTATATAGACTTACACGCAAACCTTGATGTGGGACGTCGACACCAACGCCGATGCCGGGGTGATTACATAAGCTCTCCTAATGTGTAGAATAATGAAGGAAATTTATAGAATTCCCAACTTCTTATTTAATTATATGCAAGCAGTTTTAAAGACAAAACTATACGGGATAAATCGCTGTACTTATTGTAATGCCTGATATAAAACACAAGATTGCCATGTGTCCCTTTAATCAGATCTTAGTGTAAAATAAAGCTCTAATTACCTGCAGTCGTTTCTCTTTATCTGCTCCAGCATCAAAGACGAGATTAAACATTTGGGAAACCTTTTCTTGTGTACTACCTTGCTTTTTTATCTGAAAAAAACAAACAACAACAAAGTTAAATTGAAGATGAGGCTATAACAATTGAATTGTTGATTTACCAATCGGCTCATTATTTAGCGGATTTAGAGCTGCTCCCAGAGAAAAAAACTTTTGCATGGTGTTTTATGAAATTTGTAGCACATCTGGCTGAACCCATATTATATATAAAGGTCATTTTGTGGAAGATGCAGACCACCCCATTTTCCTGGGTAGAACCAGTACTGTATACCTACCACCATCCATAAGAATCAACCCTTTCTCATTTACAAGTTGGTCTCCCAGCAGTGAGACGCGAGAAGGTTTAGAATGCAATGTTATTAACCCCTCGACCATGGCGGCGCTTACCGAGAAAATATTGAAGAAGCTGGGATCACCCTATTCTTACTACCCATTATATTCCTAGGTATTTACATGCTCAGAGAACAGATTTCAGAACACTGTAAACGTCTTATTTGAAACAAATGTGAAAAAAATAAAATCTGAAGACTCTTCAGATTTTATTTTTTTCACATTTGTTTCAAAAAAGCTCTATGCATAAGACATTGTAAGACTTCAAATCTAGCACTACGAGGCTGTATTTTATTAAAGCATTAATATTCGATATAAAGTACTCCAGTATATGAGGGAGTTCAGTGTCAAACAAAAGATGATTTGCGAAGGCCGGCGATAAAAAAGGGTTTCCACTAATGGTCAGAAAAAAAGTTGGGTAGGTAGGCTGATTGATCTTTTTAATATTTTCTTTTTTTTATCCTTTTTTTTCCTAGTCAGGAATAAAAAGTCTCTTTTTTCCTAGTCTGGAAAAAAAGATAGGACTGGGCTGTTTAGTAGAACTTGGAAACGCAATTTCATTTGTTTGGTCCCACAATAGCTGGTACATAGCTTAGGCTAAATAAAATGGTACCTGAGTTTACTGTAACCCGATCGACCCTCTGAAAACACCCCTGACTCCATTTTTTTTTATTGAAAAAAGAAAAGTGAAAAAAAAAATATTGAAAAAAATATATATATTGAAAAAATAATCATGTTCATGCGATCACGGTGCAATTTTCAATTTCGCGGTGCATTTTTGACAGCGTGTGAATTTCACGGTATGCGGTGCACAGGACTGGTATAAAACAGTCAAAATGGCGTCTCCCAGTGATGTGCTGGCTGTACAGTTTCAAAAATGCCAGTAGATGGAAGCGCTTAATGTTATGACGTGCTCCCTCCATAAAGAATCGATTGTTGAATTGTTTGACAAGTACCACAAACAGGTCGGTAAATGCCCAGAGTTCCAGGCCACCTGTCGTAAGTTTGTTTCTTAAATAGTAGTATTAAGTAATGTGCATATGTTTACTTGCTTCTCAGCACTAAGCATTGGCATCGACTACTACCGCATTATAACTTCTTGAAGAAGTATGCCGTTCCATAATAATTCTCTGAACTCAACCTCATAATAACTAACATGAGAAATTTATAAATATTTATTACTTTTTGATGTTAGAGAAGTAATATAAGTCAACACTTTTACAAAACTTTGCAAATGGTCAATTAACATTTGACATTATAACTTTGAATATTTGTTCAGCTGTCTGGGAGGCAAGAACTGCTCTTGGTTATGTCAACCACAGAATTTGACTACAGCTGTGGGTCCCCCATCCTTCCTGACGGTCATACATTCAGGAAGAGCATGGAAGTCAAGTCACTCATAACATGTGGGGGCCCCACTGGAGATCACACTTTATAGAGCTGGACTGATCCCAGCTGACTCATGTGCCCATTGTCCTCCTGTTGGAGCTGACCCTCTTCCGGACTTGCGGAAAAAAAATAAAATGTTTTACACCTTTGCAATAATTGCAAGTGTTTGGGAAAAGGTCCAGTTGTTGCCAGGCCTTTTGGAAAACAATAAAACATACACAATTTCATATTGTTATCTATTGTAGTTGTTTTTAAAATACCACATTTTCCCACACATCAAAGCTCATCACCACCTTAAATGTAACTTGGCCAAAAAATAAAATAAAAAAATAAAATGCCTACCTACCTACCCTATTTTTTTCAGCAATGTTACAGTAAAACAGGTTTAATTTTATTTGGCCTTACCCTCTCTCTGATGATGGGAGTGAGCCTGTTCAGGATCGGTTTTATGGAGCTATTCTTTGGATCTATTTTCAGCACCATTGTCGCGTCCTTGTAGGCGTCCTCCAACTTCTCCAGGTTTTCATATGCTACACATCGTCTGTACAGGGCTTTAGGGTCATTTTGGAGGATTTCCAATGCTGAAAATAGCCAAGATTGATAAAGTTAAATTTACCTGGTGTATGTGAAACTATTGTAACTACACTGACGGCCAATGAAAACGCACCATTAACTCCATATGTTTAGGATGTTGATTATTCGCAAACCATTTGGAATAAAACTGCTGAACCGACATGACCAATATTTTCTACTGTTTAAGTATTGAAACTTAATACTTAACTTGTCTCACATGTTTACTGATAAAAACAGCCAAAAAAAACAACACTGTGTTTACATATCAGGCTACGTTTTCAAATTTAAACTGTTTGCTGTCAACACTATATTTACATTAACATCTCCGAATGTGTGCAGGACTTTCCTTAATAGCAGGTAGACTTCCAATTGCCATGATACTTTAGTCAGCTGATCGACTACTGTTACCAGTCCCGAATACAGCAACAAAAGTAAGAACTATTAACCACCCTCCTCTTTTTAAACTTCTTCTGTTTCTCAAAAGCAAAGGGAAAGACCTGTTGTTAGTGGGCGGAGGGATTTTTACTGCAACGACTTACAATCTGTGGCATCTTTGACTGCCTCCTCATACTCCTCCAACTTCAAGTGACACATGGCGCGATTTTTATATATTACCGCGCGGTCTGTATCCTTCATGTCGCCCAGCTGCAGGGCCTCTGTGTACAATGAGAGGGCAGCATCATAGTCTCCCAATTTGAACTTCTCATTTCCCTCTTCTTTTAAGGTACTCATCTAGAATGAAAAAGATGGTAATAAATTACTGTTTATATGTCGACAAGCAGAGCTAGATATATTGATCTATACATTTTCAAAAACAAGAGTATTTTTTTTCAAATAATACAAAGTGTTAACAAATTCTTATGTTTAAAGATAAACTAGTAATCGAGACTTTACCCAGCCTTTATGAAACAAAATAAAAGATCAAGTATGGAATCACAAATAGTTTACTTCATCTTACTTTAACCAGTTTATCAAATACATTCTTGAAAAATAAACATCATAACATCACTCTCCCTTATGGAAACGAAATATAAGGAAGAGTCAATGACATTACATTTTAATTTCACACATGGCTATTAATGCAGTAAAAACAGAGAAAAGCAGTGGGATATAAAAATTGTTTGTCCGTCCGTCACACTTTCTTGTGGTCTAGTCATTCTGATTTGAAGGGAAAGTGGCCGGGATGATTAAGACACTGTGTTTTAAACCTTCTCGCTTCCCAACGCTGCGGGTTCTAATCCCACTGGGAACTCGGCTTGTAAGTGAGAATGTGTCGATTCATACAGATGGTGGGAGGTATACAGTACTGGTTCTACCCAGAAAGAAGTGGATGGTCTACCTCCACCACAAAAAAAAAACTATATATATAGCTTAAAATGTTCTGAAAATGATGTAAAACACCACTCAACCAACCAACTGTTTTGAATGGATTCAACTCATAATCGATAGGTTTATTTGCCATCTTGTGAAGGTAATTAGATGATAATTGTTAACTGTCATTTTGTCATTTCTGATTCGACAACATAATATTTACCTCAGCTCAAAATGAATAATGGAGTAACAATACCAAAATGACTAGGTGCTCTACCACCACCATCACATCCACACCCGGGTTACTAGACTTTTCGTCGCGTACCCAACGAAACATGGATACGCGACGAAGATTCACCCTGTTCCGGGTGTTCTCCGAAAAAATAAAATCCTCCGAGAATCAGATAATTTAGTTTCGGTTCACGAAATCAAACATAATTAATTTATCGAGAAGGCAACGATCACCTATTATCAAGATCGATTACAAGCAAACTAAACTAATAGTTTAAAATACCTTTTCCGAACTTAAAATATCCAAAACAGCGATTTATTATAGTTTTCCCATAAAATTGAGACACGCTTTTGACAGACGGAAGTTGACACCGCTTTCTACCTCCGTTTAAAAGAGCTCACAATTATCGTGTGCTAATTACCACCAATTGCAAAACCAATACAAAGTCAATCTAAATCATTTTGTTAAAGCACATGAATGAAACTTACCACCATATCTAACAGAAATCGTAGAAAGTCCTTTATGTTTCGGTTGAATACTCCTAAAACGCTTAAAATAACAACAATCTGGATGCTTCGCACAGTTTCTCTAGAATGTAAGGGAATTAACTCCGCTCAGCGTGCAGCTCACAGCAGAGTTTGCTATATATGGGCATACGGTGGAACCTGATGCTTACCAAGAACCAACTGGAAGTTTCGGGAACACTGTAGGGGTCGCACGCTGCTTATCACTTCCTTTGTTCTGTGGAGGTTACTATTGCAACATCTGCCGACTTGAGAAAGTATGAAGGAGATGCCTGTGGGATATCGGTGTGTCAAACAACAGAACTTGAGATCCGTTATATCATAGACCTGCATAGATTTATATCATATCTAAGACAACTTAAAACCATTCATTGTTTTAAAAAAAAGAAGGTCTATTTTATGTATCCATTTTTTTATCCCTGGTGTAAAAGATGTATAAACAGTTATAATTTGTATATATTTAAAAATGTTTTGTTCTTATTAGTTTAAGGTAATTAAAAAGGAATTCGTTGCCAGACCGTGTGAAATCTCAAAAAAAAAGAAAGAAAGAAGAAAAAAGAATGTAAAATCGTACTTACATAAGATTGGTCAGGAAGAAGACAGTAAATGTGCAATAGTCTATTTGTTACAACCAAAATGTCTAGTCAATACCTATATTTATAAATGTATACAAGATCAAATAAACATATGCTCTCACATAATGTATTGCATTACTGTGTATGTCGTCATTTATGGTTGTATTTAAATAATTTTGTTTTCCACTTGCCAAAATCTTAAAGGGACAAACGGCAAACTTGATCTTTTGAAAACTCTTCTTTTTTTTTTACATATTTTGCATTTGTTCAATCATTAATATTAATTACAAGAATAGTATAAAGCAATTGTTTTTGCATCTTCTGAAACATGGTAAAATAATACGAGAAAAAAGGAAAACTGCAATGCTTGATAAAAACTTCAAGATTGCCATGTGTCCCTTTAACCAATGAACCAATAATCATGATTATTACTTCACTGCTTTAACATATCATTAGAAACCCACTGGAAATAAGGCTTTGAGGGCCATCCTTGGGTATAGATAAAAAAATACATTAACATCAAGCTAAGTTACAATTTAAGCTATTTTCATTCTAAGTTTGAACTGATCTAATTTAATTAATTTTTATTCGCCATTCTATTTGTATTGCGCTTTTATAATTATTCAGGCATGCCTGCCAAAACTGTTTAACACAAAATCCTGAGAATTTTTGAATTTAAGATTTAAAGCGCGCGATGAACATTTTAAATGAAAATGTGTGTGCGCGACTTCATTTTCGCCATTTGTTTTGGAAGCACGAATAATTATTATGTTGCTGCTATTGCACATGTTGCTATGTCACTGTATGAATTAATGTACACTCACACACACACACACACACACACACACCACTCCCATTGATTTGACACTTGTAAATACCTCCTTTTATTTGCATTGCTAACTAGAGAGGGTGAGTATGGGGTGCCGTTTACTTTTTAATACCATTTTGAGATATCATGTATTCGAATATGTGATATCTCCTATTAGAATACGTGATATCACGCATTTGTATCACGTATTCAGAAACGAATATGTGATATTGTATTTGCTTTTGTAAATCAAATAACCGCTCCCTTAGATTAGAATCTTCTTACCTGCAAAACAGGCGCGATATAACCTTTCATGTGTTGGTGCACCGTAAAACCCGATTCAACTCAATTATATTGGTGTAATAAAGTGCAGAGGTCAAAGGGGCAGAGGCGGGGATATATTGTTTGATTTGTCTGGATACATGTATACACAGATGGTATGAACTATTAGAGCAAGACGTTATAGACATGGAAGAGAGAAGTGGGATTGGAAACTGCAGCGGTGAGAGGCGAGACAGTTTCAACGCAGCGTCTTAACAATCCCGGGCACTAGATATATGTTTTATTGTAGTGAATTGTAGAGAAATTAATTTATTGTCATTTTATAGTTTAAGAGATCGGATCCCATGACCAAGGTTGATCCCATGACCAAGATGATCCCATGATCAAGATTTGCTTTCAGATGGCTACAGTTGACATCATCACTGTTCCAGCAACGTTGGGATTGTAATAATATCTGCTGTATATTTCTCAGTATGTCCTATTTAGCTGACTGGTCCGCCATTTTTGTTATTTGGAGCGGAATTAATGTCAGGATCAGTATGTTTTTACTCGTGTTAAAAACGAATAGGTGATATCACGTATTCAAATATGTGATATCACGTATTCATTTTGTGAAATCACGTAATGGTATTAAAAAGTAAAACGGCACCCCATAGGTGAGAGAGACAATGTAGGGAATAGCTGATGAACTGTGAAAATATAGCGTATTCAAATTGGTGATATCACGTATTCGAATACGTATTCAAACTGAATTCGTGATATCACTTATTTGTGATATCACTTATTTGAATATGTGATATCACCATTTCAGTTCTGAATAGGGATCATCCGTGAATGCATTGACTGATTATTACGTAACCTTTGATATTTTCACACCTAAAATAGTGTGTCCGTGGCCGAGTGGTTAACTACGTTGCGTTGTAAACCTTTGCCTCTCACCGCCTCACCGCTGCGGGTTCGAAACCCACTGGGAGCTCGATTTGCAAGTGAGGAAGTGTGGATTCTTACGGATGTCGGGAGGTTCTACTGGTTCTACCCAGGAAAAGTGGCCGGCCTGCCTCCATCCAAACAAATCGACCGTCATATACAACCTTGCATGTGTTGAAAATAACGTAAAACACCATACAAACAAACAAACAAACAAACAAACAAACACACCTAAAATACATAATGAGTTCCTCCAGTGACACAAGCACATGTTCACAATCTACCCAGGAAAATGTGGTTGGTCTGCCTCCACCACTACACAATCTTTACCCAGGAACATGTCGGTGGTCTGCCTCCACCACTATACAATCTCTACACAGGAACATGTGGGTGGTCTGCCTTCACCACTACACAATCTCTACCCAGGAACATGTGGGTGGTCTGCCTCCACCACTACACAATCTCTAATCATTCAGCTTTAATTGGTCAAAATAATTTAATTAACAAGTGTGACGTGCTGGCGGGTCCTTCTATGAGGTATCATCACAGCAACTATGAACCTGAAAAGAAAAGCCAACTCGAAACAAAACCTTATCATAGTAGGATACTTTCAAATACATAATACTTTTAGACTCAAAACACGAGACTATATGTTAAGTCTTAGCAGGGACTGTCGACGTATATTACACAGTCAATGCACCACACAAAGTATGCCTATACTTTTAGGATGCCCAATTGGTTAAATGGCGCAGGGACTATATATATAAACCTTAGAACTACACACACGCACGCATGAACGCACACACGCACTTATACTCCGGACCTTATTGTAATTTGATCCATTAAGGCAGTGTTGAGGCAACGAGTTCCAGAGTTCCAGAGTTTGGCAGGCCCGTAACGGAACAATCAGCATAAGTTGTCCTTATCTGTGGGACGACCGCACTGTAAGTATACCTAAACGAATAAGAGTTACTTTCATTGGTTATTAAATCTAGAAGATATAAATGGATTTTGATTATTTAGAATTTTAAAAGTTACAATTGCCATGGTTCGTATTCTTCTGACTTGAAATGTAGGTAATTTTGACTTGATTAATAAAGTATCATAACTAGATATATAATCATAATAGATGAAACGGAGTGCTCTTTCTTGTATTTTCAATCTTCTTAGTATTTATTTCTCCATAAAATGCCATGATAATGGATACAAATTGAAATTTGACAATATAAAATAATAATATATATTAAAGTTGCCTAATTTACATAAATCTTTTCCAATTATTTTTTTCCAATACATTTTGTATTCTGGATGCTTTTTTGCAGATGTTTGAAATATGAGTGTTATTTAATTTAAAGTCAATAGTTACTCTTAGAAGTGTTAACTATCTTCACAGTCAATATGGATGTTACCTAAATTAAAATAAATATTTGCTTGATTTCCTTTTTTACCTATAGCTATTGTTTGAACTTTATCAGGATTTGCTTTCATTTTGTTGTCAGAAAACCAAGCTGTCTTTTTCCATAGCCTGAATTACATTTTCAATATGGTGATCAGAATATGAGAGGGTGTTATCGTCGGCATAAGTATAGAAACTACTTTCATTAACAAAGTGGAAAATGTCGTTTATGAATAAATTAAAAAAGTACTGGTCCTAAATTCTGTCCCCGGGATACACCATTATAGATTGCGGAGAAATTCCAATTTTTATACCGTTTTCTATTTGTAAGGTAGCTTTCTATTAGTTTGAGGGCGTATTGTGAAGTTTAATGTTTAAGTTTTAACTGCAAAAGGTCGTGAGGTAAACAATCAAAGGCTTTGGATAGATCCATTAAAATGGCTACAACATATTTATTATTATATAATGCCTCCTTCCAGTCCTCAATAATCCTTAAAAGGGTTGCCAATCATAACCAAGTATAAAAGCAGATAAACATACGTTGGAATGGTTTTTAAAAAAATCAACTATCTGGCAGTCCATTGATTTTTCAATTTTTTTAAGACAGAATGGGCAATGCTAACTGGTCTATAATTAAATTTATCTAGTGTGCTATTCTTTTTATGGAGAGGGGTTACTTGTGCTAGCTTTATACTATTAGGGAAAAGACTGAAGAAGAGAATGACTTGTTAACCAAAGCTGTTACTGGTCCTGAAATTGTTGGGTTAGCTAGCTTAACTAGTTTTGATGAAATTCTGTCATGTCCGGTAGCTTTTTTAATTTGAAGTTTATTTGTTTTTGTTTTTTTCAATAAAGTCTGTATTTACTCGTGTACAATTTAATTGTGCCTGGCTAAGATTGTTTTCTTTTATTTTCTTAATACTTGGATGTGTTTCGTCTATGTTTATAGTATCATCAGTAACAATATTTTTTAGCAACATTAAAAAAATCATTAAAAACATTATACACTTATTGCTGATCATCACTGACATAATAACAATTGATTCATTATAAGATCTTTGTGATCGTTAATAAGTTTATCGTTTTCGCATAATATACATATGTGTTTGTGTCTTGTTACCTTTATTTGTAAGTAAAGGTTTTACAGCAGGCCAGAAATCCATGGATTTACCACAGACCTAATAACACATATTAATATGTCTGTGGATTTACGTCCCCAACGCATCTTTCGTTAAGTATCTATTTATTGATTTTCTTCTAAGACTGGTTTCTTTGTTTTCTAAAATGTTCCCAGATATAACGAAGAGCTGGTACCAGTAGGGGAATTATGGTAACTTATGGTAACTATGAACACATTTTTTACCCTGCTTTTACTATTCACTCCCCTGTAAATTAACACTATCACCTTTTTATCGATCTCACTCTCAAACTGCCAGACTGTCCTGTCTATCACACTTTAAAAGTGTCTTTTACTTTTTTCTCACTAACTTGCTGCTGTTGCACAACAGACGCGTACCGCCACAGTACTAATAATTACATATTTTCCATTGACATTCCGTCGTTTTTTAGTCACTTTGTTTTAGATTTTCTAAAAGAAATCAGACTATATAAATCATTATAATGTGTTGTTATATATATTTACTTGTTTATATACCCGTTGACGGGCATTTGATGGATATACAGGTACAGATGTATGTATATCTATGTTTATATATAGTTTATATTACTACCATCCCTTATTTTTTAATAGATTTATCTTTATATATTACATTAATTTTTCATTTCGTCATCTTTCACCAGTTTTTGCGCACAATATGACCTGTTTATGTGTCGACGTGCCGTAAAACACCATTGATTGATTGATTGATTGATTGATTGATTCTATTCTATTCTATTCTATTCTATTCTATTCTATTCTATTCTATTCTATTCTATTCTCACTCGGAACTGCCTCGTCGGATTCCGTCACTATTCCCGAGTACGGAAATTGGCGAAGAGTTCCGATTGTTCTATTCTAATCTTAGTCTGGTACCCTTCCCCTACTGCGCTCGCTACTCTCTCCACGAAGAGAGAGTAGCGAGCGCAGTAGGGGAAGGGTACCAGACTATTCTAATCTAATTTCCGATAGTTCACGGAAATAAGCGAGTTTGCACGATTGGCCAATCACGTGAACTTACAGGGAGTAAGTTGTAACTATTATTTATTCAACACCAAATACAACATTATTCTGTACAATACGGTGATATATTTGGACTCGTACCCAGCTGACACAACCACATTGGACTCGCCGCTATTTTGCACAGTTGTTATTTTAAATTAAATATTAGTCTCAATATTTGTTGTCTTCACGATTCTACTTAATGATTACTCCCCATTATCGAAACTGAAAATAGAACATCTCAAGTTTTTAATAACCCCCAATTTATACCGATAAACAGAGTGAATGAGTGGGTGTCATCTTATGAAAATATTGTAGCAAGGAGCATGCAGGAATAGTCTGTTTATGTACATAGTTGGACATCGATTCTTGTTGTTTATATTTCACTTGTAGGAAATAAAATGTTCAATATATATACGTAGAACTTGTGTAGACTGTAGTAGTCTGTACTGTAGGTAACATTCATGTTGCAACTTACTACTGATTTTAAAGATTAATTAAATCATGTTCCATTACATATAGACAATTTAAGTTACGTGCAGCGACTAAAATGGATATACGACAAAGACTAACTTCTTATAAATCATTTATTTAATTTATTAACTTCAAACTTGAATATATTGTCAAAATCTTACATCACTTAACGGCGGAATGGAGTCAGTCGTGCCTAACTCCCTCGTGGACGTGATGCTTCTGGTGGGCATGGATGATAACACGGGACTTCAACCAGTCGTTATGGTGAATATATAACTGTTTTATTTTTCTAACAAATATAAATGATATATATATATATATATATATAGTAGGTCCTGACACACAACCAACGCCGGATGTTGATTTAAATGTTGGTGATCTACTAGTTTAGATCTGCCTGTTTTATGTGTTGTTTTTTTAAATACTCAGGCCAGTAAAGCAATACTCTGAGTGTGTGTGAACATACGACTAAAATCCGAGCTTTCTCTGACCTTATCAGCCTTTTTTACAATATCATCTGGCTGTGTGCGGTCTGAGCGGTTTCTATAGTAAAAACACGGGGATGTCCTCTCCCGAGCTACCCTCTTGGTTTTAAGTCAATATATCTAAGAAAGTATATGCATTGAATTAACATTTCAGGTATCTAAAGTGATTATCAATATATTTATTTACCGATCTGAACTGAAATATTTGTTAAATTAATCTTTTTAAAACCATTTTCAGTTAAAAAATATTTATATTTGTAATTATTCGGGTCAAGAGTCACGTGATTGGACCGGTGCAGCGATAAATATTTCCTGCAAAATTCAGACAATTTCAAAATTGCGACTTAAGGCCAAACAAAAAATAGGTGTGTTTCATAATTGCATGCTCTAAAAAAATAGGGTCAGTAGGTAGGCAATTTTTTTCTTTTTTTTTCTTCTTTTTTTTTTTTGGAGCAAGATATTGTGAGATTCTACATGTAGTTATCTCATAAACCCCATACAAGTTGATGATACAGCTGGAAGTTGCTCTGTGATGTCAGTTTACCTCGATATATTGTGATAAATCATTGTTCAGAACAAATATGTTTATTTATTTTTTTATTTTTTTCATAAAAAGTTTTAGGGTCGGCCCTTTAAAATTAGGGTAGGTCGGGCCACCGGAAACACAGGTATTTTTTGTTTGGCCTAACTTAAAATTCTTTTTAACACTCGCAATTCTCTGAACAACTTTCAATTGTTTATCTTTTAATTTAAATCCTAAATATGCTCCGAGAAGAGTTTGTTCCACTCCTAAAATCCCTCCGTGTTGTCAGTTGATAGTGGACTTATTTGATGAGGGCAATATGAATTCATTCACCGCGCGAGAATATCACGGGAATTTAACTAATATGCAAAATGACAATATGACAGATATAGTAAACAAAACTGTACTTCAAAACACATTGTTTTTTTGTGTCTACAATCGACAAAGGTGTAGTTGTATCATTGCAGCTTGGTATAATAAACATTAATTGATCGGTTTGTTTGTTAAATTATCGTAAACAATCGACCCGACGCCACACCTGGCACTGTTGAAAGTGCATGACTGTGTTTTTTCAGTCATCCCCGCGTTTTCACTATAGGAGTTCCTCTGACCCTAAAAAGCCACAAAAAAAAAAGAAGAAAAAAAAAGGCGAAAAAAAAGGCTTTAGGGTCAGAGAAGGCTCGAATTAAAAGTAAATATACTGTTAAGCTTCAGTTTTAAAATTGAATCTCCTAAATTTCTGTTATTGCCAGTAGTGATGAGCTTTGGTAAAATTGTGATATTCCCAATGCCAAAAGTTACCTTTTTCTGCCTACATTTATAAACTATGGAATCCTAATGTTATGTTGAATAACTAACTTCAAAAGCCTGTTTTCTTTTGGCCAAAAAACAGTATTTTATTTTTTATTATAACCATATATTTTTTATATTTTTCAGTCTGATGGTGATTTACTGGCACGTATGTTTCAGATAGATTTTGATCCCCAGGTGTTGTCAGTCATCAGTGCCACAGACATGGTGAACTTCTTCCCATTCCCACACAGAGATGCCAACTATCCCCCTGACTTTGGGCAGGTGAAACAAGTTCCAATTCATTTATTATAGTCTACTGGTTGTGTACCAGTTATCGTCATTCACCAGATTTCGTCATTATCAATAAAACGCTCGATGTTGTGATTATTTTTCGAATCCACTTTACAAATCACTACACACTGTCATCAGACGATTGGAGAGGGAAAAAAAGTTTAGAAATGTTATCATACACTCTCAAACCAACCCGTTTACCTATATAAGTACCGTTATAAACAAAACAAAATCGGGGGGAATCACGCGGTAATGCGCATGCGCAGGAAAATTTCCATTTAAAATAGCTGACCTTGTACGTCGAACCATTGAGTCAATTTGACATGCCAAAAAAACTAAAAGCATGTGCTAAACAGTTTCTGCCAAGGGAGACAACTAGCTCACGCCAATCAATTTAAATTTTCGGACAGTTGTCCCTTTAAATTATGAACGTCGAAGCGAAGTAAATTACATCCGATACCTACAGTTGAAAAAAAAATTAAAATTGTAGATATAATTCTTTTCTAGATATTCTTTTTGTGTATTCATATGCAATGGTATATTTATGTTTCAATTAATAACTACACACGTTTTCATCATTCCAAACATGGATTATTCGGTATTAAACTGAACATGACGATAACTACTACATTCAGCTCAAACGACCGGCTCAATTCAGTCTATATTTAGTAACGGTCACGTGACACTTGTTACTGAGACTAGGAACAATGTAAACACAGAATATTTACGGCAAAGGGGTAAGCTTCTCTACCGGCAAAAATATTTATGAGATGACTAGTTTTGATTTAGATATATTAAAGAACCAACATAAAAATGACGATATCTGGTATATAGCCAGTATCCCTTTAACTTTATTTGAAATGTTATAACTTCTTTCTGTGCTGGTTTCATTTGTTTGTAATTGCTATACCCATCTTGATTTGAATTCGTGATTCAGTCAGATTCATCTGTATCTGTATCTAATGTTACATATTTCCGTCACACATGTTACTTATTTCCATCACACTTGAAGTACTAGTAGTTGCAACTTGGTGATCACTAGAGTCTTTGACTTCAAATCACTTGCCCCTCACCACTGTGAGTTCGATCCCTCATGGGCTTAAGGAATATTTATGTGAGGAAGCTATCCATCTGGTAGCAGAATGTAGGTGGTTCTATCCAGGTGCCTGCCCGTGCACGAAAATTGTCCGACAGGGCACTTTGGGTCTTCCTCCACCAATGGAAGCTGGAAAGTCGCCATATGACCTTAGATGGACCTAGACCACCATACTTTTACATAGGGATGTCAATAAATACCTGCACGAAAATATCAAATCCTAACTATGCTGGCCATATAACACACACAAGGTTGTATCGGTCAGGCCCAGTGCAACACAAAAATGGGCCTTAGATGATGGCGTGACCTGCTTTTTTTCCAAAACATTTTCCAAACTGAAAGTAACCGCCTTCTTTTTGAATTCTGAGGTCAAATTGACCAAAGTACACTTCAAACTGTGCTTCACAAAAAGTAGTGTAGCATGTCCATTTTACCTTCAATTTTTGTGTGGTTTTCACCAGAAACAAGTTAAATGTTTCAAAAATAATGGAAAACATTCAATACATACCAGCCCCGTGTCTTTCACCACTCCTATGCTTCACAGTAACATACTCAATAGTTTACCTAGGACTACTTTTTGCGTTACACCAGATTGACCGCATGGTACCCAGTCTAGCTCCAGCTGTTGGTGAGACTATTAAACATCCAATTCAATTCAATTGGAGATCCACATCTTGGAGATCCCTAAGCCTGGTATGGTCTAGTTTTGCTCTTTATCATACAGCTTATAATAGCTCGGTGGATGAGTTTGCTCAGTGGGTGTGTTGGTTGCTTATAATGTGCTTCTATTTTACATAATTCCCTCACTGTTGTACACATCAACACATTTCAGTTCCATAATTTCAAATGGACAAAATTTCAAATGAGTTATGTCCCCCTTTAAATGTGATAGTCATATGTCCCTTTAAATGTAATGGCGCCACGTGTCTCTTTAAATGAGATGGATCCATGTGTCATATGTCCCTTTTAATGTGGTAGTCATGTGTCCGTTTAAATGTGATAGTCATGTGTCCCTTTACATGTGATAGTTATGTGTCCCTTTAAATGCGATGGAGTCATATGTCCCTTTTAATTGTGATTGATCCATGTGTCCCTTTAAATGGGATGGAGTCATGTGTCCCTTTAAATGTGATTGTCATGTGTCCCTTTAAATTTGATGGAGTCATGTGTCCCTTTAACTGGATGGAGCCATATGTCTCTTTAGATGTCGTGGATCCCTGTGTCCCAGGTTTCAATGTGATATAATCATGATTGTGTCTCTTTAGATGTGGTGGATCCATGTTCAGATCTATGTGTCCCTTTAAATGTGATACGGCTATGTGCCACTTTAAATGTGATGGATCCATGTGTCCATTTCAATGTGATAGAACCATGTGTCCCATTAAATGTGATGGATCCATTATTCCTTTAAATGTGATAGATCCATGTGTCCCTTTAAAAGTAACGGATCCGTGCGTCCCTTTTAATGTGTGAGAGCCATGCACACCTTTAAATGTGATACGGCTATGTTCCACTTTAAATGTAATGGATCCATGTGTCTATTTCAATGTGATAGAACCATGTGTCCCATTAAATGTGATGGATCCATTGTTCCTTTAAATGTGATAGATCCATGTGTCCCTTTAAAAGTAACGGATCCGTGCGTCCCTTTTAATGTGTGAGAGCCATGCACACCTTTAAATGTCATACGGCTATGTTCCACTTTAAATGTAATGGATCCATGTGTCCCTTTAAAAGTGATGGAGCAATGTGTCCCTTTAAATCTAATGGAGCCATGTGACCATTTAAATGTGATGGAGCCATTTTGCTCCTTTAAATGTGATGGAGCCATGTGTCCCTTTAAATTTGATAGAGGCATGCGTCCCTTTAAATGTGAGAGCCGTGTGTACTTTTAAATGTGATTTGTCATGACGTGTCCCTTTAAATGTGATTGATCCATGATTGTGTCCCTTTAAATGTGATTGAGCGACAGTCATGTCCCTTTAAATGTGATAGAGCCATGTGTCCCTTTAACTGTAATAGAGCTATGTGTCCCTTTAACTGTGATGGAGCCATGTGTCTGTTTAACTGTATTTCTATTTTAATCAGGATTCTGTGGAATTGCACAGTGCCGAAATGGAACAACAAAGGGAGAGAATGATGAGTGCAGTTGCTATGAATACAAAAAACAAGTTTCTGACATCATACAGGTACCTCTACGGGCATTATTGAACTAATCCGGGTACTTGTATAAATAAGAAAATAAAAAAAAGTCTTCCATAAAATGGTGGCGTCAATACACCAATATATAGCAAGAGTTTGAACCCCACCCGGACCAGTAGTTGGCATGCTGGACTATAGGGATTACAAGTTTAAAATTCCCACCCAGAATAATGTGTCTGTAGTTGCAAGTCATTTTTAGCTCTACTGATCAGAGATCAGCAGAGCTTATGCCGTGGTGCGGCGTCCGTCGTCCGTCCGTCTGTCCGTCCGTCTGTCCGTCCGTTAACTTTTATTTGTAGCGACTACTCCTCTGAAACTACTGGATGGATATTCATAAAACTTTACAGAAATGTTGCCCATGAAGTCTAGTTGATCCTAGCAAAAATTCATGTTGATGTGAAATCCAATATGCCGCCAAAGCTAAAAATAGATTTTTTAAATTCAAGTTTGTAGCGACTACTTCTTGAAAACTATAAGTGATATTGATATGGGACTTTTTCTAAAATGATCAGCATGACATGATGTTGATCCTAGTCAAAAATCGTTTTGATTCAACGTTAAACATGGCTGCCAGCGGCCATCTTTGTTTACATAGAGTTTTATAGTAAAAACTTGTAGCGACTACTCCTCTGAAACTACTTTGCTGATTGTCATGAAACGTTACAGGAATGTTGCTCTTGATGTCTAATTGATCCTATCAAAATTTCAGGTCGGCCGGAAATTCAAGATGCCCGTCACAGCTAAAAATAGATTTTTAAAAAATAAGTTTGTAGCGACTACTTCTTGAAAACTATAAGTGATATTGATATGGGACTTTTTCTGAAATGATCAGCATGACATGATGTAGATCCTTGTGGAAAATTATTTTGATTCGACGTTAAACATGGCTGAAACTACTGGATGGATATTCATGAAACTTTACAGAAATGTTGCCCATAAAGTCTAGTTGATCCTAGCAAAAATTCATGTTGATGTGAAATCCAAGATGGCCGCCAAAGCTAAAAATAGAGTTTTAAAATACAAGTTTGTAGCGACTTCTTCTTGAAAACTATAAGTGATATTGATATGGGACTTTTTCTAAAATGATCAGCATGACAGTCATGATGTTGATCCTAGTCAAAAATCGTTTTGATTCAACGTTAAACATGGCTGCCAGCGGCCATCTTTGTTTACATAGAGTTATATAGTAAAAACTTGTAGCGACTACTTCTCTGAAACTACTTGGCGGATTGTCATGAAACTTTACAGGAATGTTGCTCTTGATGTCTAATTGATCCTAGAAAAATTTCAGGTCGGCCGGAAATTCAAGATGGCCGTCACAGCTAAAAATAGATTTTTAAAAAATAAGTTTGTAGCGACTACTTCTTGGAAACTATAAGTGATATTGATATGGAACTTTTTCTAAATTGATCAGCATTACATGATGTTGATCCTAGTCAAAAATCGTTTTGATTCAACGTTAAACATGGCTGCCAGCGGCCATCTTTGTTTACATAGAGTTATATAGTAAAAACTTGTAGCGACTACTTCTCTGAAACTACTTGGCGGATTGTCATGAAACTTTACAGGAATGTTGCTCTTGATGTCTAATTGATCCTATCAAAATTTCAGGTCTGCCGGAAATTCAAGATGGCCGTCACAGCTAAAAATAAGATTTTTAATAAATAAGTTTGTAGCGACTACTTCTTGAAAACTATAAGTGATATTGATATGGGACTTTTTCTAAAATGATCAGCATGACATGATGTAGATCCTTGTGGAAAATTATTTTGATTCGACGTTAAACATGGCTGCCAGTGGCCATCTTTGGTTACATAGAGTTATATAGTAAAAACTTGTAGCGACTACTCCTCTGAAACTACTTGACGGATGTTCATGAAACTTCACAGGAATGTTGCTCTTGATGTCTAGTTGATCCTAGAAAAATTTCAGGTCGGCCGGAAATTCAAGATGGCCGCCACAGCTAAAAATAGATTTAAAATAAATAAGTTTGTAGCGACTACTTCTTCAAAACAATAAAGAGATATTGATATGGGACTTTTTCTAAAATGATCAGTATGACATGATGTTGGTCCTTGTCGAAAATCGTTTTGATTTGACCTTAAACATGGCTGCTTTGTTTACATAGAGTTATATAATGAAAACTTGTAGCGACTACTTCTTTGAAACTACCTGACGGATTTTCATGAAACTTCACAGGAATGTTGCTCTTAATGTCTTATTGATCTTAGCAAAATTTCAGGACGGCCGGAAATTCAAGATGGCCGCCACGGTTAAAAATAGATTTTCAAAAAACAAGTCTGTAGCGACTACTTCCTGAAATCAAAATCAATCAGTAGAGCTTCAAGGTCATTGACCTCTTGTTTTTTTTTATTATTTTGTTGCCCCCCCATTTGTTGCTGATAATTAGCATGTGTATTCCCAAGGATTACGATCTTGCCACCTGTTAAGACACACTACAATCTGGACAATATGTGTCTGCGTTTCGGAGCATTTGATTGGACGGGGAAACCTCAGTAGGGATAATAAAGTACAAAGAAGTATTTTGAAATTTGATCTGAAATCTGTCTGGAATGCAATTGATCTCAAGATGCCTGGAGCATAATACTGTCATACCAACCATTACACTACAGCCAAACATTACACTACAGTCAACTATTACACTACAGCCGACCATTACACTACAGTCACCCATAGAACTACAGCCAACCATTACACTACAGTCACCCATTACAATACAGTCAACAATTACACAACAGTCAACCATTACACTACTGTCAACCATTACACTACAGCCAACCATAACACTGCAGTCAACCATTACACTACAGTCAACCATTACACTACAACCATTACACTACAGTCAACCATTACACTACAGTCAACCATTACACTACATCCAGTCAAAACACTATAGTCAACCATAACACTCCAGTCAACCATTACACTACAGTCAACCATTACACTACAGCCAACCATTACACTACAGCCAACCATTAAACTACAGTTAACCATTACACCACAGTCAACCATTACAATACAGCCAGCCATTAAACTACAGTCACAATTACACTGCAGTCAAACATTACACTTCCATCAACCATTACACTGCAGTCAACCATTACACTACATTCAATCATTACACTGCAGTCCACCACTTCATTACAGTCACCCATTACACTACAGCCAACCATTACACTACAGTCACCCATTACACTACAGTCAACCATTACACTACAGCCAACCATTACACTACAGTCAACTATTACACTACAGCCAACCATTACACTACAGTCAATTATTACACTACAGCCAACCATTACACTACAGTCAACCATTACTCTACAGCCAACCATTACACTACAGCCATCCATTACACTAGTCAACCATTACACTACAGCCAACCATCACACTACAGCCAACCATTATACTACAGTCAGCCAGTACACTACAGCCAAGCATTACACTGTAGTCAACCATTACACTACAGTCAACCATTACACTACATCCAACCATTACACTACAGTCAACCATTATACTACAGTCTCAACCATTACACTACAGTCAACCATTACACTACATTGTCATCCATAATACTACAGTACAGTCAACCATTACACTACAGTCAACCATAACACTATAGTAATCCATTACACTAGTCAACCATGACACTACAGTGTCAACCATTATACTACAGTCAACCATTACACTACAGCATCAACCATAACACTACAGTCAACCATTACTCTACAGTCAACCATAACACTACAGTCAACCATTACACTACAGTGTCAACATAACACTACAGCCAACCGTTGCACTTCAGTCAACCATTACACTACATCCAACCATTACACTACAGTGGCAGCCATTACACTACAGTCAAGCATTATACTAAAGTCAACCGTTACACTACAGTCAACCTTAACACTACAGCCAACCATTACACTACAGTCTACCATAATACTACAGTCAACCATAACACTACCGTCAACCATAACACTACTGCCAACCATTACACTACAGTCAACCATTACATTACAGTCAACCATTACACTACAGTAATCCATTACACTCAGTCAACCAACCATTACACTACAGTCAACCATTACACTACATTCAACCATTACATCAATCATTACACTACAGTCAACCATTACACTACATTCAACCATGACATCAACTATTGCACTACAATCAACCATTACACTAAGTCAATCATTACACTACAGTCTACCATTACACTACAGTCAACCAACTATTACACTACAGTCAGCCATTACACTACAGTCAACCATTACATCAACCATTACACTACAGTCAACTATTACACTACAGTTAACCATTACACTCAGTCCACAAACCATTACACTACAGTTAACCATTGCACTCAGTCAACCAACCATTACACTACAGTTAACCATTACACTACATTTAACCATTACAAGAACCACTACATTACAATCAACCATTACACTAAGTCAACCATTACACAACAGTCAACCATTACAGTACAGTCAACCATAACACTTCAGTCAACCATAACATTACAGTCAGCCATTACACTACAGTCAGCCATTACACTACATTCAACCATTACATAAATCATTACACTACAGTCAACCATACCACTACATTCAACCATGACATCAACTTTGCACTACAATCAACCATTACACTAAGTCAGTCATTACAGTAAAGTCTACCATTACACTACAGCCAACCATTACACTACAGTAAACTATTACACTACAGCCAACCATTACACTGCAGTCAACCATTACTCTACAGCCAACCATTACACTACAGCCATCCATTACACTAGTCAACCATTACACTACAGCCAAGCATTACACTGCAGTCAACCATTACACTACAGTCAACCATTACACTATATCCAACCATTACACTACAGTCAATCATTATACTACAGTCTCAACCATTACACTAAATTGTCATCCATAACATTACAGTCAACCATTACACTACAGTCAACCATAACACTATAGTCATCCATTACACTAGTCAACCATTACACTACAGTGTCAATCATTACACTACAGTCAACCATTACACTACATCCAACCATTACACTACAGTGTCAACCATAATACTACAGCCAACCGTTACACAACAGTCAACCATTACACTACATCCAACCATTACACTACAGTGTCAGCCATTACACTACAGTCAACCATTACATCAATCATTACACTACAGTCAACCATTACACTACATTCAACCATGACATCAACTATTGCACTACAATCAACCATTACACTAAGTCAGTCATTACACTACAGTCTACCATTACACTACAGTCAACCAACTATTACACTACAGTCAGCCATTACACTACAGTCAACCATTACATCAACCATTACACTACAGCCAACTATTACACTACAGTCAACCAACCATTACACTACAGTTAACCATTGCTCTCAGTCAACCAACCATTACACTACAGATAACCATTACACTACATTCAACCATTACAAGAACCACTACATTACAATCAACCATTACACTAAGTCAACCATTACACTACAGTCAACCATTACAGTACAGTCAACCATAACACTTCAATCAACCATTACACTAGTCAGCCATTACACTACAGTCAACCGTTACACTACATTCAACCATTACATAAATCATTACACTACTGTAACAGTCAACCATTACACTACATTCAACCATGACATCAACTATTGCACTACAATCAACCGTTACACTAAGTCAATCATTACACTACAGTCTACCATTACACTACAGTCAACCAACTATTACACTACAGTCAGCCATTACACTACAGTCAACCATTACATCAACCATTATACTACAGTCAACTATTTCACTACAGTTAACCATTACACTCAGTCAACCAACCATTACACTACAGTTAACCATTACACTACATTCAACCGTTACAAGAACCACTACATGACATTCAACCATTACACTAAGTCAACCATTACACTACAGTCAACCATTACAGTACAGTCAACCATAACACTTCAATCAACCATAACACTACAGTCAGCAATTACACTACAGTCAACCATTACACTACATACAACCAACCATTACCCTATAGTCAACCATTACACTACAGTCAACCATTACACTACATTCAACCATTACATAAATCATTACACTACTGTAACAGTCAACCATTACACTACATTCAACCATGACATCAACTATTGCACTACAATCAACCATTACACTAAGTCAGTCATTACACTACAGTCTACCATTACACTACAGTCAACCGTTACACTACATTCAACCATTACATAAATCATTACACTACTGTAACAGTCAACCATTACACTACATTCAACCATGACATCAACTATTGCACTACAATCAACCATTACACTAAGTCAATCATTACACTACAGTCTACCATTACACTACAGTCAACCAACTATTACACTACAGTCAGCCATTACACTACAGTCAACCATTACATCAACCATTATACTACAGTCAACTATTTCACTACAGTTAACCATTACACTCAGTCAACCAACCATTACACTACAGTTAACCATTACACTACATTCAACCGTTACAAGAACCACTACATGACATTCAACCATTACACTAAGTCAACCATTACACTACAGTCAACCATAACACTACAGTCAGCAATTACACTACAGTCAACCATTACACTACATACAACCAACCATTACCCTATAGTCAACCATTACACTACAGTCAACCATTACACTACAATCAGCCATTACACTACATTCAGTCATTACACTACAGTCAACCATTACACTACAGCCAACCATTCCACAATGGCCAACCATTAGACTGCAGTCAATCATTACACTACAGTCAACCATTACACTACAACCATTACACTACAGTCAACCATTACACTACAGTCAACCATTACATTACAGCCAGTCATAACACTATAGTCAACCATAACACTCCAGTCAACCATTACACTATGGTCAACCATTACACTGCAGTCAACCATTACACTGCATTCAATCATTACACTGCAGTCAACCACTACACTACAGTCACACATTACACTACAGCCAACCATTACACAACAGTCACCCATTACACTACAGTCAACCATTACACTACATCCAACCATAACACTACAGTCACCCATTACACTACAGTCAACCATAACACTATAGTCATCCATTACACTACAGTGTCAACCTTTACACTACAGTCAACCATTATACTACATTCAACCATAACACTACAGTCAACCATTACACTACAGTGTCAGCATAACACAACAGCCAACCATTACACTACAGTCAACCATTACACTACATCCAACCATTCCACTACAGTGTCAACCATTACACTACAGTCAACTGTTACACTACAGTCAACCATAACACTACAGCCAACCATAACACTACAGTCAACCATAATACTACAGTCAACCATAACACTACCATCAACCATTACACTACTGCCAACCATTACACTACAGTCAACCATTACATTACAGTCAACCATTACACTACAGTTAACCTTTACACTCAGTCAACCAACCATTACACTGCAGTCAACCATTACACTACAGTCAACCATTACACTACAGCCAACCATAACACTACAGTCACCCATTACACTACATTCAATCATTACACTACAGTCAACCATTACACTACATTCAACCATTGCACTACACTCAACCATAACACTACAGCCAACCATTACACTACAGTCAACCATTACACTACATCCAACCATTCCACTACAGTGTCAACCATTACACTACAGTCAACTGTTACACTACAGTAAACCATAACACTACAGCCAACCATAACACTACAGTCAACCATAATACTACAGTCAACCATAACACTACCATCAACCATTACACTACTGCCAACCATTACACTACAGTCAACCATTACATTACAGTCAACCATTACACTACAGTTAACCTTTACACTCAGTCAACCAACCAATACACTACAGTCAACCATTACACTACAGTCAACCATTACACTACAGCCAACCATAACACTACAGTCACCCATTACACTACATTCAATCATTACACTACAGTCAACCATTACACTACATTCAACCATTGCACTACACTCAACCATAACACTAAGTCAGTCATTACACTACAGTCAACCATTACACTACAGTCAACCAACTATTACACTGTAGTCATTCATTACACTACAGTCAACCATTACATCAACCATTACACTACAGTCAACCATTACACTACAGTTAACCATTACACTCAGTCAACCAACCATTACACTACAGTTAACCATTACACTACATTCAACCATTACAAGAACCACTACACTACAATCAACCATTACACTACATTCAACCATTACACTACAGTCAACCATAACACTACAATCAACCATTACGGTCAACCATTTCACTACAGTCAACCATTACACTAGTCCAACATTACACTAAGTCAACCATTACACTACAATCAACCATTACACTACAGTCAGCCATTACACTACATTCAACCATTACATGAACCATTATACTACAATCAACCATTACACTGCATTCAATCATTACACTACAGCCAACCATTACACAACAGTCACCCATTACACTACAGTCAACCATTACACTACAGCCAATCATAACACTACAGTCACCCATTACACTACAGTCAACCATAACACTATAGTCATCCATTACACTACAGTGTCAACCTTTACACTACAGTCAACCATTATACTACAGTTTCAACCATAACACTACAGTCAACCATTACACTACATTCAACCATAATACTACAGTCAACCATTACACTACAGTGTCAGCATAACACTACAGCCAACCATTACACTACAGTCAACCATTACACTACATCCAACCATTCCACTACAGTGTCAACCATTACACTACAGTCAACTGTTACACTACAGTCAACCATAACACTACAGCCAACCATAACACTACAGTCAACCATAATACTACAGTCAACCATAACACTACCGTCAACCATTACACTACTGCCAACCATTACACTACAGTCAACCATTACATTACAGTCAACCATTACACTACAGTTAACCTTTACACTCAGTCAACCAACCATTACACTACAGTCAACCATTACACTACATTCAATCATTACACTACAGTCAACCATTACACTACATTCAATCATTGCACTACACTCAACCATAACACTAAGTCAGTCATTACACTACAGTCAACCATTACACTACAGTCAACCAACTATTACACTGTAGTCAGTCATTACACTACAGTCAACCATTACATCAACCATTACATTACAGTCAACCATTACACTACAGTTAACCATTACACTCAATCAACCATTACACTACAGTCAGCCATTACACTACATTCAACCATTACATGAACCATTATACTACAATCAACCATTACACAAAGTCAACCATTACACTACATTCAACCATTACACTACAGTCAACCATAACACTACAATCAACCATAACACTACAGTCAACCATTACACTACAGTCTACCATTACACTACAGGCAACCAACCATTACACTATGGCCACCATTACACTACAGTCAACCATTACACTAAAGTCAACCATTACACTACTGCAACCATTACACTACAGTCAACCATTGCACTACAGTCAACCATTACACAACAGTCAGCCATTACACTACAGTCAGCCATTACACTACAGTCTACCATTACACTACAGGCAACCAACCATTACACTATGGCCACCATTACACTACAGTCAACCATTACACTAAAGTCAACCATTACACTACAATCAACCATTACACTACAGTCAGCCATTACACTACATTCAACCATTACATGAACCATTATACTACATCAACCATTACACAAAGTCAACCATTACACTACATTCAACCATTACACTACAGTCAACCATAACACTACAATCAACCATAACACTACAGTCAACCATTACACTACAGGCAACCAACCATTACACTATGGCCACCATTACACTACAGTCAACCATTATACTACAGTCAACCATTACACTACAGTCAACCATTGCACTACAGTCAACCATTACACTACAGTCAGCCATTACACTACAGTCAGCCATTACACTACAGTCAACCATTACACTATGGCCAACCATTACACTACAGTCAACCATTTCACTATGGCCAACCATTACACTACAGTCAACCATTACACTACAGTCAGCCATTACACTACAGTCAACCATTACACTATGGCCAACCATTACACTACAGTCAACCATTACACTATGGCCAACCATTACACTACAGTCAACCATTACACTACAGTCAACCATTACACTACAGTCAACCATAACACTACAATCAACCATAACACTACAGTCAACCATTACACTACAGTCAACCATAACACTACAATCAACCATAACACTACAGTCAACCATTACACTACAGTCTACCATTACACTACAGGCAACCAACCATTACACTATGGCCACCATTACACTACAGTCAACCATTATACTACAGTCAACCATTACACTACAGTCAACCATTGCACTACAGTCAACCATTACACTACAGTCAGCCATTACACTACAGTCAGCCATTACACTACAGTCAACCATTACACTATGGCCAACCATTACACTACAGTCAACCATTACACTATGGCCAACCATTACACTACAGTCAACCATTACACTACAGTCAGCCATTACACTACAGTCAACCATTACACTACAGTCAACCATTACACTACAGTCAACCATTACACTACAGTCACCCATTACACTTCAGTCAACCATTACACTACAGTCAACCATTACACTACAGTCAACCATTGCACTACAGTCAACCATTACACTACAGTCAACCATTGCACTACATTCAACCATTACACTACGGCCAACCATTACACTACAGTCAATCATTATATATATTGAAATTAAACTTAAAATAAAACAGTTGACAAAGTATTTGGAACCAGGAAGCCTTATAACGTTGGTAATTGCGCAATCCAATCAACAGAATAGAATTAAACTTTATAAACTGTTCCAAATAATGTTTCGCCACCAGATGCCTACCGGTAATGTGTGTGTAAACTGATGTTACAGTACCATTATGTAGTATCCCATGAACGCTATGTTACAGTACCCTTATGTGGTATCCCATGAACGCTATGTTACAGTACCCTTATGTGGTATCCCATGAACGCTATGTTACAGTACCCTTATGTAGTATCCCATGAACGCTGTGTTACAGTACCCTTATGTGGTATCCCATGGTTACAGTACCCTTATGTGGTATCCCATGAATGCTATGTTACAGTACCCTTATGTGGTATCCCATGAACGCTATGTTACAGTACCCTTATGTAGTATCCCATGAACGCTATGTTACAGTATCCTTATGTGGTATCCCATGAACGCTATGTTACAGTACCCTTATGTGGTATCCCATGAACGCTATGTTACAGTACCCTTATGTTATATCCCATGAACGCTATGTTACAGTACCCTTATGTGGTATCCCATGAACGCTATGTTACAGTACCCTTATGTGGTATCCCATGAACGCTATGTTACAGTACCCTTATGTGGTATCCCATGAACGCTATGTTACAGTACCCTTATGTGGTATCCCATGAACGCTATGTTACAGTACCCTTATGTGGTATCCCATGAACGCTATGTTACAGTACCCTTATGTAGTATCCCATGAACGCTATGTTACAGTACCCTTATGTGGTATCCCATGAACGCTATGTTACAGTACCCTTAAGTGGTATCCCATGAACGCTATGTTAGTGTACCCTTATGTGGTATCCCATGAATGCTGTGTTACAGTACCCTTATGTGGTATCCCATGAACGCTGTGTTACAGTACCCTTATGTGGTATCCCATGAACGCTATGTTACAGTACCTTTATGTGGTATCCCATGAGCGCTATGTTACAGTACCCTTATGTGGTATCCCATGAAAGCTATGTTACAGTACCCTTATGTGGTATCCGATGAACGCTGTGTTACAGTACCCTTATGTGGTATCCCATGAATGCTGTGTTACAGTACCCGTATGTGGTATCCCATGAACGCTATGTTACAGTACCCTTATGTGGTATCGCATGAACGCTATGTTACAGTACCCTTATGTGGTATCCCATGAATGCTATGTTACAGTACCCTTATGTGGTATCCCATGAACGCTATGTTACAGTACCCTTATGTGGTATCCCATGAACGCTATGTTACAGTACCCTTATGTGGTATACCATGAACGCTATTTTACAGTACCCTTATGTGGTATCCCATGAACGCTATGTTACAGTACCCTTATGTGGTATCCCATGAATGCTATGTTACAGTACCCTTATGTGGTATCCCATGAACGCTATGTTACAGTACCCTTATGTGGTATCCCATGAACGCTATGTTACAGTACCCTTATGTGGTATCCCATGAATGCTGTGTTACAGTACCCTTATGTGGTATCCCATGAACGCTATGTTACAGTACCCTTATGTGGTATCCCATGAACGCTATGTTACAGTACCCTTATGTGGTATCCCATGAACACTGTGTTACAGTACCCTTATGTGGTATCCCATGAACGCTATGTTACAGTACCCCTATGTAGTATCCCATGAATGCTATGTTACAGTACCCTTATGTAGTATTCCATGAACGCTGTGTAACAGTACCCTTATGTGGTATCCCATGAACGCTGTGTTACATTACCCTTATGTGGTATCCCATGGTTACAGTACCCTTATGTGGTATCCCATGAACGCTATGTTACAGTACCCTTATGTGGTATCCCATGAATGCTATGTGACCTTACCCTTATGTGGTATCCCATGAACGCTATGTTACCTTACCCTTATGTGGTATCCCATGAACGCTATGTTACAGTACCCTTATGTGGTATCCCATGAACGCTGTGTTACAGTACCCTTATGTGGTATCGCATGAACGCTATGTTACAGTACCCTTATGTGGTATCCCATGAACGCTGTGTTACAGTACCCTTATGTGGTATCCCATGAACGCTATGTTACAGTACCCTTATGTGGTATCCAATGAATGCTGTGTTACACTACCCTTATGTGGTATCCCATGAACGCTGTGTTACAGTACCCTTATGTGGTATCCCATGAACGCTGTGTTACAGTACCCTTATGTGGTATCCCATGAACGCTATGTTACAGTACCCTTATGTGGTATCCCATGAATGCTATGTTACAGTACCCTTATGTGGTATCCCATGAACGCTATGTTACAGTACCCTTATGTGGTATCCCATGAACACTGTGTTACAGTACCCTTATGTGGTATCCCATGAACGCTATGTTACAGTACCCCTATGTAGTATCCCATGAACGCTATGTTACAGTACCCTTATGTAGTATTCCATGAACGCTATGTAACAGTACCCTTATGTGGTATCCCATGAACGCTGTGTTACAGTACCCTTATGTGGTATCCCATGGTTACAGTACCCTTATGTGGTATCCCATGAACGCTATGTTACAGTACCCTTATGTGGTATCCCATGAACGCTGTGTTACAGTACCCTTATGTGGTATCCCATGAACGCTGTGTTACAGTACCCTTATGTAGTATCCCATGAACGCTATGTTACAGTACCCTTATGTGGTATCCCATGAACGCTGTGTTACAGTACCCTTATGTGGTATCCCATGAACGCTGTGTTACAGTACCCTTATGTGGTATCCCATGAACGCTGTGTTACAGTACCCTTATGTGGTATCCCATGAACGCTGTGTTACAGTACCCTTATGTGGTATCCCATGAATGCTATGTTACAGTACCCTTATGTGGTATCCCATGAACGCTATGTTACAGTACCCTTATGTGGTATCCCATGAACACTGTGTTACAGTACCCTTATGTGGTATCCCATGAACGCTATGTTACAGTACCCCTATGTAGTATCCCATGAACGCTATGTTACAGTACCCTTATGTAGTATTCCATGAACGCTGTGTAACAGTACCCTTATGTGGTATCCCATGAACGCTGTGTTACAGTACCCTTATGTGGTATCCCATGGTTACAGTACCCTTATGTGGTATCCCATGAACGCTATGTTACAGTACCCTTATGTGGTATCCCATGAATGCTATGTTACAGTACCCTTATGTAGTATCCCATGAACGCTATGTTACAGTATCCTTATGTGGTATCCCATGAACGCTGTGTTACAGTACCCTTATGTGGTATCCCATGAATGCTGTGTTACAGTACCCTTATGTGGTATCCCATGAACGCTGTGTTACAGTACCCTTATGTGGTATCCCATGAACGCTGTGTTACAGTACCCTTATGTGGTATCCCATGAACGCTGTGTTACAGTACCCTTATGTGGTATCCCATGAACGCTATGTTACCTTACCCTTATGTGGTATCCCATGAACGCTATGTTACCTTACCCTTATGTGGTATCCCATGAACGCTATGTTACAGTACCCTTATGTGGTATCCCATGAACGCTGTGTTACAGTACCCTTATGTGGTATCCCATGAACGCTATGTTACAGTACCCTTATGTGGTATCCCATGAACGCTGTGTTACAGTACCCTTATGTGGTATCCCATGAACGCTATGTTACAGTACCCTTATGTGGTATCCCATGAATGCTGTGTTACACTACCCTTATGTGGTATCCCATGAACGCTGTGTTACAGTACCCTTATGTGGTATCCCATGAACGCTGTGTTACAGTACCCTTATGTGGTATCCCATGAACGCTATGTTACAGTACCCTTATGTGGTATCCCATGAATGCTATGTTACAGTACCCTTATGTGGTATCCCATGAACGCTATGTTACAGTACCCTTATGTGGTATCCCATGAACGCTATGTTACAGTACCCTTATGTGGTATCCCATGAACGCTGTGTTACAGTACCCTTATGTGGTATCCCATGAATGCTATGTTACAGTACCCTTATGTGGTATCCCATGAACGCTGTGTTACACTACCCTTATGTGGTATCCCATGGTTACAGTACCCTTATGTGGTATCCCATGAACGCTATGTTACAGTACCCTTATGTGGTATCCCATGAACGCTGTGTTACAGTATCCTTATCTGGTATCCCATGAACGCTATGTTACAGTACCCTTATGTGGTATCCCATGGTTACAGTACCCTTATGTGGTATCCCATGAACGCTATGTTACAGTACCCTTATGTGGTATCCCATGAACGCTGTGTTACAGTACCCTTATGTGGTATCCCATGAACGCTGTGTTACAGTACCCTTATGTGGTATCCCATGAACGCTATGTTACAGTACCCTTATGTGGTATCCCATGAACGCTGTGTTACAGTACCCTTATGTGGTATCCCATGAACGCTGTGTTACAGTACCCTTATGTGGTATCCCATGAACGCTGTGTTACAGTACCCTTATGTGGTATCCCATGAACGCTGTGTTACAGTACCCTTATGTGGTATCCCATGAACGCTGTGTTACAGTACCCTTATGTGGTATCCCATGAACGCTGTGTTACAGTACCCTTATGTGGTATCCCATGAACGCTGTGTTACAGTACCCTTATGTGGTATCCCATGAACGCTGTGTTACAGTACCCTTATGTGGTATCCCATGAACGCTGTGTTACAGTACCCTTATGTGGTATCCCATGAACGCTGTGTTACAGTACCCTTATGTGGTATCCCATGAACGCTGTGTTACAGTACCCTTATGTGGTATCCCATGAACGCTGTGTTACAGTACCCTTATGTGGTATCCCATGAACGCTGTGTTACAGTACCCTTATGTGGTATCCCATGAACGCTGTGTTACAGTACCCTTATGTGGTATCCCATGAACGCTGTGTTACAGTACCCTTATGTGGTATCCCATGGTTACAGTACCCTTATGTGGTATCCCATGAACGCTGTGTTACAGTACCCTTATGTGGTATCCCATGAACGCTATGTTACAGTACCCTTATGTGGTATCCCATTAACGCTGTGTTACAGTACCCTTATGTGGTATCCCATGAACACTATGCTTATCATATCCCAGGCAGCATGCAGGGCCAAATGATTGATTTATATCAAAAGCATTGTTATTTTAAATTTTTACCGGTGGGTTAGTTTCAAATAAGTCACACATTTTGGAAACATGAGAGAAATCTGTTACTTTAAGATATCAACACATGATACGAAATATAACATAATTGCTGGTGGAGAATTTTTGAGCTATCCACAAATCTCAATTACCATGCTGATATGATTAATTTAGCTGTATCATTGACTTCGTCAGATGTGATAAATTTGAATTTCTAAGAAACTAACCTGCCAATATCAGCAAAATACACTAGAGAACCATTTATCAAAACACTGTCCATGTGTTTAGGTCATAATTATAATAATGTTGATGTGCCAATTAGATATAAGGATTTTTTATGTGTTCTTAAAATTCCATTGATGGAATGCGCTTAAAATGAATTATGAATTATGAATCAATTTCGACACTCCAGTTTTGGGGTTTGGTCTGGCTGGTTAAAGCCATTTATATTGTGTGTATAGTGTTTGGATTCTCAAAATATGTAATTTATATATCAACTTCATTGTCAGTAAGTTTAGAAACACTACATATTATGTTGTTGGCTGTTAATGGGGTAGTTACTTTAACAATTAATAGAACCAAAGAATGTTGCAGCATCTATAAATAGTATGTTCTCATTTCAGTCCTAAGAAAACATTGAGAAGTGTGTCGGTGAACCCCAAGATGTTTGCACGTACGATGTCAGTACGGAGACCCCCAAATGCCAAAACAAACTTACCTATACCTGAACTCCCGATTAATGACGAAGTCCTGCGATCTTTACCTTCCTTTTGTTTTCCAGGTTAGTATATGTGAAGTATGAAAACGCTGAGTTCTTAAGTATTGAAAATATTTTTAAAAATAATAATAAAACTGAAGATTACATGCGTCTCAGTTTTATGCATGTGCACATTTATTTGATTTTCTTGGATTAAACTTCCATGTCAACTCTGGTTTCTTTAGTTAGCACCGAGGTGTAATGGTAAGTGTCGCGACTCACTAACCCAGGGATTGCTCGTTCAATCCCGGTCGGGACAAAATTTGGGTTAATTACTGAAATATTTAAAAAGATTTCCTACATTACCAATCCTTCAGATGAGACTTTAAACAGAGGTCTACTCGCTAAAATGCCCACTGCAATACCGGAAGGATAAATAAATTAATGCTTTTTTACTAGTTTCTTTAAGCCAGGTTTGGAGTTTAAACCATAATATTATCAACTTAAACTCCAATCCTTTGGATCCTGTATTACTATTGATTTTAAACTAAGACGGTCTCCGCTCTTGTTTTATTATTAGATGGTATGAAGGTGTACAAAAATAAGCCAGATAACTCCACCCATTTCCTGGTCCTCACAGACATGTCTGGAAACAAGAGTTACACTTCCTGTCTTACATTCTACAGAGCATTCCGAGTGGAAAAGGTGAGGCAGAATGGGTAAATATAGGCAAATCAGAGGTATTATGGGTAAATAATTGCAGTCATTTGAATATTTAGATAAAACAGACAATTTGATTGGTTAAGGGACGAACAATGATAAATTTAAGCTACATTCATCCTGGAAGAACTGTATGATGAACTACTTTCAAAAAGTTTACTCCTCTATAATTAGAACGAAAACCGTAAACAACAACATTATTGTTCTAATTACTGTAGTTTAATAAATAAGATGTTTTTAAAGGGAAGATGCAGTAATAAGTTGTATCTGTGTGAATTTTAGAAATAACTGCAATTGCCTTATCACTCAGCTTTACATCATGCCCTTCACCCATTATTTGCTGTATGATTAGGAGTCCTTCAGATAATGTAAGCTTTAAGCACAATGCGTATTGTAGGAATGAAAAAAACAAAAAACAATGCGTATTTAGTCTATAAACTGTGCATGGTTTACGACTTTGTATGCAGCGAATTAAGTTCCGTTACATAACACACACAGGTTGGGTGCTGTTACCATGGTTACCATATATACTGTTTGTGATTGTAGGATGACCAGGGCAACATTTACATGAGCTTGGACAGTTTGGGCAGTGACGGTACAGATGAAGATGGCGGGCGATGTTACATCCCCCACTGTTGTATCACAATCTCCCAGTTCCCATACTACACCAAGATGAAGGAGTGTCTATCATGGTATCTCTTACTTTTAGAATTACATGTATTTGTTAGTAAGAAAAGGGCTTGTTCTCTGATTCCTACATATCCTTCTCCTCTATGGGGCAGCTCTAAATAACCTATACTGTGCTGATGAGCTGTTAAACAATAACACTGACCTATGTGACAATAACACTGACCTATGTGACAATAACACTGAAATAACACTGACCTATGTGACAATAACACTGACCTATGTGACAATAACACTGAAATAACACTGACCTATGTGACAATAACACTGACCTATGTGACAATAACACTGAAATAACACTGACCTATGCGACAATAACACTGACCTATGTGACAATAACACTGAAATAACACTGACCTATGTGACAATAACACTGACCTATGTGACAATAACACTGAAATAACACTGACCTATGTGACAATTACACTGACCTGTGTGACAATAACACTGACCTATGTGACAATTACACTGACCTATGTGACAATAACACTGACCTGTGTGACAATAACACTGACCTATGTGACAATAACACTGACCTATGTGACAATAACACTGACCTATGTGACAATAACACTGAAATAACACTGACCTATGTGACAATAACACTGATCTATATGACAATAACACTGAAATAACACTGACCTATGTGACAATTACACTGACCTATGTGACAATAACACTGACCTGTGTGACAATAACACTGACCTATGCGACAATAACACTGACCTATGTGACAATAACACTGACCTGTGTGACAATAACACTGACCTATGTGACAATAACACTGACCTATGTGACAATAACACTGACCTATGTGACAAGAACACTGACCTATATTACAAGAACACTGACCTATGTGACAAGACACTGACCTATGTGACAATAACACTAACCTATGTGACAATAACACTGAAATAACACTGACCTATGTGACAATAACACTGATCTATATGACATTAACACTGACCTATGTGACAATAACACTGACCTGTGTGACAATAACACTGACCTATGTGACAATAACACTGACCTATGTGACAATAACACTTACCTATGTGACAATAACACTGACCTATGTGACAAGAACACTGACCTATATTACAAGAACACTGACCTATGTGACAATAACACTGACCTATGTGACAATAATGATGAACTTCTTTATTTAAACAGAATAATCAGTTTAAATGAAATCAAAATAAATGGGTGTGCTGTTAGTTTTATTAAAGACCATTTAAAACAAAATATAATGGACATCTATGAAAAAACGTTAAAATGTTCATCAGTATGCCATTACATAACTCAACTGACCAGTATTTGGAAAGCCATGGTAAACCACAGATGCTGATATAATTAAGTACTTGTGATGCAAGCTGTTATGGCAGTGTACCAGCAGGGAGCCCTATCATTGAGGGGTCAGCCCATTAACACCACAGTTACTGTATACCGTAATCTGAGATAGATCTGGATGTCAGCATGCTTGTGTGGGCTGTGGCATGTAGTATTAGGCTTAGTTCCTAAGAATAATAGATGTTATCTTCAAACATTAGAAACTCGTTGATGAGTAAAACATTTTCATGATGCCAAAAGTAGGTCACCATGAAAGACCTTGATCTACTTATTGAATAACAAATTATCAGTAGTTATGTTGAACTCTGTTTAAAGTGATTTAAACATCTTTAATTCAATGTGTTTAACCGTTTAACCACATACATTGCAATTTAGTACATATATAGCAATATGATTGTAAGAAATCCATTCTTTCAGGATAAAGTGACTGCGACTTGGACAGCTTTAAGACTTGAAAAGAATGACATAGATCTAGGATGTAAAATGATAATTCAGTCTGGTTTTGGTTTAAATCAATATCAGTGTCACACGTGTAATACAACCTGGAACGATTTTTCATTGGTTGAGTTAAACCTGTAACACTACGCAAGTTTATTAACTGAAACTATTTTATTTATTACAAATTCACCCAGATCTGAGTCATAAACTTATTATTTGTGACAGCTTATAAAAATAATGCACGTTATACAAAACATTGTTGTTGGTTTGTTAAAAAGTTGGCGTAAACTGCTATTTTGTAAAGAGGTAAAACACGAACTCTTTTATACGCAACGTTATGTGTGAGACGCGACGTTACGACGTCACATATTTTATGACGTTTTGGCGCTAAAGTGTGTCTGATGTCGTGGCGGTTTTATGTCCATCTGAATTAATTTTTACTAATTTGATTGCAATGTTACGTGATAAAAAGGATCTTAAACTCGTTCCCATTCCATATAAGATTTATGAAACTCGCAAAAAGGCTCGTTAAAATTAAAATAATTCATAACTCGTTTCATAAATCTTATATGAAATGGGAACTTGTTTAAGATCCTCTATACCGGTACCTCATGGGAGTATCCCGGTTGTTTATGTGTTGTGCATGTAGAAGCAGCATGTTATAAGGCAAAACAGTTACCTACCCGGTACCCTACCCGGTACCCTACCCAGTACCCTACCCATGGTTGACAATGAGTCGGACACCTGTGTTTTTGTGAGACTATAGAAGAATGGGTTCATTTGTTGACATTGTTTGGTGGTACAAATGGATTATTATTCTTTTTTCTTTCAATGTTCATGTTAATTTCATCGAATATGTAACACATGAAATTATATTCTAATATACGGGCTCAGTGAGTCAGGCTGTGAAATAACCATAGTTGTCTTTATGTACTTATTTTTCGGAACAAAAAATATACGCCATGACACGTGCTGCTGTGCTGAATGTCATTTTGTTTTGTTTCAGTATGATTATAAAGGTAGAGAGAGACCCCGAGGAAATGATTGTTTTCCTCAAGGAGTTTGCGCACATCTTTACCCGTACACCAGTTCCCCCTGCTGGGAATGTCTCAGTGGTAAGTCTCACATTTTCACCCTCATAATTGTAACTGAGAAATAATTATAAAAATAGAATATACCGTATTTTACCTTGTATAATACGCACCCTTGTATAGTACGCACCCCCTTCTCAGAGGTCAAAACTGGGGTAAAAAAGTTGTTTCCGTGTATAATACGCATCAAAATATTAGTTTTCCTAGATGAACCATTCAACGAAAATAAAAGGTTAAAAAAAAAAATAAAAATAAATCACGATCGAGAAAATTAGCGTACAAAAGTAAATATAACTAGATTTTGATCAGAACCTGATCAAACATGGGCTTTCCTTAATATGTAAAATCATACTCAATGACGTCATGACGTCACAATGGTTAGTGATGATAAAGACATTGATCTTGATTGATTTACTGTTAAACTGACGGAGAAAAGTTAGAAAGGGAACGCCCTCTCTGAGCATCACCATATCACAACGACAAAGTAACCCGTAATCCCCCCCCCCCCCCCCCCCCCCCCCCCCCCCCCCCCCCCTCCAGCCGCAGCACTGACCTAGAAGAAAGAAAAAAAAAGAAAAAAAAAAAAAGAAGAAATTTACGAGAAATCGTTCATAAGCGCCGAAAAAACATAAAAGTTTTACTGCGCAGCTTTTGTCATTTCAGTGGAAAAAGCTGCGCACGGAGTTAAAAAAAAAAAAAAAAAAATCCTTGGACACTGTGTTTGTTGGTGACGTTGTGTAAACAACTGTGGCACATAACACAAAACGTGATCAACCTAAACATTTTAACCATCCGCAGTATGATGTTGCCCAACAGCGATAAACCCAAAAAACGAGAAACGGTTATAAGAAGAATTTCCATTTTTACATAGTTATATAGGAAAAAATGGGAAGTCATACTGCATGACGTGATGATGTCACAATGATCAGTGACGTTAAAGAAAATGACCGTGATTGATTTACAGGCAAAACTGGTCGAAACATACAATCTGCACAAAAATGACCTTTTACGACTTAAGACGTCACTGGCCGACGTCACATTTAATGACGTGATGACGTCATTTTATGTTCTTGCACAACTAGACTCTAAACTTGACAATCTGTGAAAGTTTCATTGAAATCCGACCATAAATGTTTGAGATCTAGCGCTAACAAGATTTTTATCATGACGTCACTGGCGGCTACCTTGGATGACGTCATCACCCCAAAATCTTCGGGGCACTATTCCAGCCTGAGCTATACTGATGTGTAAAATTTTGACACGATGCGACCAATATTTCTATGAAAAGTGGAGCTAAGAAGAAGAAGAAGAAGAAGAAGAATAAGAATAAACAGAACGAAAACGAAAGGTCTTTCCACTGAAAAGTGGAAAGCCCTAATAAGCAGAAAAACGCAATAATGGTTTCTACAGCAATGTGGTAGGTCCATACTAGATTTTGATCAGAACCTGATCAAACATGGGCTTTCCTTAATATGTAAAATCATACTCAATGACGTCATGACGTCACAATGGTTAGTGATGATAAAGACATTGATCTTGATTGATTTACTGTTAAACTGACGGAGAAAAGTTAGAAAGGGAACGCCCTCTCTGAGCATCACCATATCACAACGACAAAGTAACCCGTAATCCCCCCCTCCTCCCCCCCCCCCCTCCTCCAGCCGCAGCACTGACCTAGAAGAAAGAAAAAAAAAGAAAAAAAAAAAAAAGAAGAAATTTACGAGAAATCGTTCATAAGCGCCGAAAAAACATAAAAGTTTTACTGCGCAGCTTTTGTCATTTCAGTGGAAAAAGCTGCGCACGGAGTTAAAAAAAAAAAAAAAAAAAAAAAAAAAAAAAAAAATCCTTGGACACTGTGTTTGTTGGTGACGTCGTGTAAACAACTGTGGCACATAACACAAAACGTGATCAACCTAAACATTTTAACCATCCGCAGTATGATGTTGCCCAACAGCGATAAACCCAAAAAATGAGAAACGGTTATAAGAAGAATTTCCATTTTTACATAGTTATATAGGAAAAAATGGGAAGTCATACTGCATGACGTGATGACGTCACAATGATCAGTGACGTTAAAGAAAATGACCGTGATTGATTTACAGGCAAAACTGGTCGAAACATACAATCTGCACAAAAATGACCTTTTACGACTTAAGACGTCACTGGCCGACGTCACATTTAATGACGTGATGACGTCATTTTATGTTCTTGCACAACTAGACTCTAAACTTGACAATCTGTGAAAGTTTCATTGAAATCCGACCATAAATGTTTGAGATCTAGCGCTAACAAGATTTTTATCATGACGTCACTGCCGCTTACCTTGGATGACGTCATCACCCCAAAATCTTCGGGGCACTATTCCAGCCTGAGCTATACTGATGTGTAAAATTTTGACACGATGCGACCAATATTTCTATGAAAAGTGGAGCTAAGAAGAAGAAGAAGAAGAATAATAAGAATAAGAATAAACAGAACGAAAACGAAAGGTCTTTCCACTGAAAAGTGGAAAGCCCTAATAAGCAGAAAAACGCAATAATGGTTTCTACAGCAATGTGGTAGGTCCATACTAGATTTTGATCAGAACCTGATCAAACATGGGCTTTCCTTAATATGTAAAATCATACTCAATGACGTCATGACGTCACAATGGTTAGTGATGATAAAGACATTGATCTTGATTGATTTACTGTTAAACTGACGGAGAAAAGTTAGAAAGGGAACGCCCTCTCTGAGCATCACCATATCACAAAGACAAAGTAACCCGTAATCCCCCCCCCCCCCCTCCTCCAGCCGCAGCACTGACCTAGAAGAAAGAAAAAAAAAGTAAAAAAAAAAAAAGAAGAAATTTACGAGAAATCGTTCATAAGCGCCGAAAAAACATAAAAGTTTTACGGCGCAGCTTTTGTCATTTCAGTGGAAAAAGCTGCGCACGGAGTTAAAAAAAAAAAAAAAAAAAAAAAAAAATCCTTGGACACTGTGTTTGTTGGTGACGTCGTGTAAACAACTGTGGCACATAACACAAAACGTGATCAACCTAAACATTTTAACCATCCGCAGTATGATGTTGCCCAACAGCGATAAACCCAAAAAACGAGAAACGGTTATAAGAAGAATTTCCATTTTTACATAGTTATATAGGAAAAAATGGGAAGTCATACTGCATGACGTGATGATGTCACAATGATCAGTGACGTTAAAGAAAATGACCGTGATTGATTTACAGGCAAAACTGGTCGAAACATACAATCTGCACAAAAATGACCTTTTACGACTTAAGACGTCACTGGCCGACGTCACATTTAATGACGTGATGACGTCATTTTATGTTCTTGCACAACTAGACTCTAAACTTGACAATCTGTGAAAGTTTCATTGAAATCCGACCATAAATGTTTGAGATCTAGCGCTAACAAGATTTTTATCATGACGTCACTGGCGGCTACCTTGGATGACATCACCCCAAAATCTTCGGGGCACTATTCCAGCCTGAGCTATACTGATGTGTAAAATTTTGACACGATGCGACCAATATTTCTATGAAAAGTGGAGCTAAGAAGAAGAAGAAGAAGAATAATAAGAATAAGAATAAACAGAACGAAAACAAAAGGTCTTTCCACTGAAAAGTGGAAAGCCCTAATTACTTATATCATTAATTGCCAATCTTCAGGGGAGTACCTATCTTGTATCATCTCATCAAAGAGCCAATTATAATGCCGCAGATAATTGTCCGTAATCCGATAATTACATCACAGATCTAATAACAAATAGATTGGACACTACGAAAATTATCTAAATTTCACGTGGCACAGTGCGAAAATTTCACAAATTATTTCCCAACTTTAAACACACATATTATGAAGAGTTTTATAGATACAAGCTTCATCCATGCCAAATACCATCACATATTTAATTTTCTTTCGAGTGATAGTATTTTTCTTTCTCTTACATTTAGAACAAAAAAGGAGTTTGACGGAAACTTTGACTATGTCAAAACCTTGATTTTTAAGAGAAAAGCAAAAAATTATGACATTTTTAACTTTAAACATCTTTTTATACAATTTCTTACTATCAAAATAAACATAAATTATTATAATACCATTTTGCTATTCACTATGAATCGTTTGAATGTATTCTCATCAATATCAGTGAATAATTGAGAGAGGAGATAAAGGAAAAGTTAAGGTGCCACGTGATATTTTGGTTACTTCATTGGTTAAGATAGGAAGTTTCCTATCTGTTTATTAATATGTCTGTGATTACATCTACTAAAACACAACAAAGTCGTTGGTTACCGTAATCCATTACGCCGATTATACTAACATTGTGTATTCACGGGAACCAGTGCTTATCATAAGTGTAGCACAATTGTAACGCGTGACCAATTACCTGTACCGTGTGGCTAAATCTGGTAATGGTCACACGGCGTGTATTGTGAAAAAAATCAGCCACAATTTTGATTTTTTTTTACCAATTTTGAATTGTTGAAGAGGCCTCAGTTATAGAAGGAAACAAAGCCCTGGCAGTGGTTCTCCAGTGTACTAAGAAATGTATGGATAAATTCTTGTCTGGATGGGGTGTATGTAACCCAGACACTTAGTTTTTCTTGTTAATTATTTTTTAAATTTTAAATTTAAATTAAATTTTATTTATTGTTTGCGTAGGAGGGTTCCTAATTAATTCTTTTTGCCTAATTTCAGTAAAATTTAGGAAGGAAAACTGAAAACTGAAAATGTTATTTATTTATATGCAACCAGGTTTAAAGTCAAAATGATACTGGATTAATAAATCAAGATGTTTAAGCTAATGCTTAATACAAACTTCATTTACAATAACATGTAGGCTTCAGGTGGTTATTTATAGAAAATGTGACATACGGTAGTTGTTATTTGGGCTATTTATAGAAACATATGACATATATACTTGTTTTCGACAGGTACTCAACCTTTACGAGATGCCCGTTACATTGCTGCCATCCAGTCATCCAGACCGACCCGTCATAGACTTCCCCCTACACCTCATCTTTCTGTGTTTCCCAGCTGAGGAGTTCCTTAAGATTCTGGCATGTGTCCTTGTGGAGGAACGTTTGGTATTTATGTCCTCCAACTACGCTCTGCTCACACTTATCATGGAGGTACGTGGTAAATGATTGTACTGTCTACACGGATTATTAAAACACTTGTTATACCCTGCTTTCACAAAGTGAAGTGGGGCTATATAGGAATGATGCTGTCCGTAACGTCCCTTTGCGTACTGTCGTGCCCGTCGCGATACGTCGCATAACTTTTTGTCGCATCCTGTCATTGCATTTTTTTGAATGGGTTGTTCCCAAACTTCATATAAACATAACAACTGATCAAAAAGCGGGGGTATTCATCACCTTCAGTGATAGCTATAGTTAAACATTACAAATGAACAACAAGCACTTAGATATTCAGACGATATCATGTTACTCTTTTACCATGAAGTGTTACAAGGAAAAAAATTAAAAGTAATGTTTGTATGTGGCGAAAATGAATGTTTATTTATTTAAGATAACAACCTAGTACAGGATATCTAGAATTCCAAATCAATGCCTGTTAAGACTATGTTGATCAGACTCGATACGTAAATGCAAGGTTGCTTGTAAAACTTTACAGATTTTTTGGTTTTTAGCTCGACTGATCAGAGATCAGCAGAGCTTATGCCGTGGTGCAGCGTCCGTCCGTCCGTCCGTCCGTCCGTCCGTCTGTCTGTCTGTAAACTTTTATTTGTAGCGACTACTCCTCTGAAACTGCCAGATGGATATTCATGAAACTTTACAGAAATGTTGCCCATGAAGTCTAGTTCATCCTAGCAAAAATTCATGTTGATGTGAAATCCAAGATGGCCGCCAAAGCTAAAAATAGATTTTTAAAATACAAGTTTGTAGCGACTACTTCTTGAAAACTATAAGTGATATTGATATGGGACTTTTTCTCAAATGATCAGCATGACATGATGTTAGTCCTTGTCAAAAATCATTTTGATTCGACGTTAAACATGGCTGCCAGTGGCCATCTTTGTTTACATAGAGTTATATAGTAAAAACTTGTAGTGACTACTTCTCTGAAACTACTGGGCGGATTTTTATGAAACTTTACAGGAATGCTGCTCTTGATGTCTTATTGATCCTAGCAAAATTTCAGGTCGGCCAGAAATTCAAGATGGCCACCACAGCTAAAAATAGATTTTTAAAAAATAAGTTTGAAGCGACTACTTCTTGAAAACTATAAGTGATATTGATATGGGACTTTTTCTAAAATGATCAGCATGACATGATGTTGATCCTTGTCGAAAATTATTTTGATTCGACATTAAACATGGGAGAGTTTGTATAGTAAAAATTTGTAGCGACTACTCCTCTGAAACTACTTGACAGATTTTCATGAAATTTCACAGGAATATTGCTCTTGATGTCTAGTTGATCCTAGCACAATTTCAGCTCGGACGGAAATTCAAGATGGCCACCACGGCTAAACAGATTTTTAAAAACAAATTTGTAGCGACTACTTCTTGAAAACTGTAAGTGATATTGATAGGGGGCTTTTCCTGAAATGATCAGCATGACAAGATGTTGATCCTTGTCGAAAATATTTTGATTCGACATTAAACATGGCTGCCAGTGGCCATCTTTGTTTACCTAGAGTTATATAGTAAAAACTTCAACTTGTAGCGACTACTCCTCTGAAACTACTTGACAGATTTTTATGAAACTTGACAGGAATGCTGATCTAGCTATCAAAATCTATCAGTAGAGCATCAAGGTCATTGACCTCTTGTTTAAACCTTGTCTAATAAATTTGATCTGACATCATGGACATGCATTGTAACATCTAGATTCTTTATATTTTATATCATATCTATTTACAGAGTGTAAGGAATCTGGTGCTCCCGTTTAAATGGCGGTTTACATATGTAACGGTGCTGCCCTCTAATGGGCTGGGATATCTCCAGGCTCCGGGGACATTCATGTTTGGCTGCCACTCCAGGCATAAAGATGATGTTAAAGAGGTACTGTCCCCTGTGTTGTTTGTGAATATGTACTGTCCCCTGTGTTGTTTGTGAACATGTACTGTCCCCTGTGTTGTTTGTGAACATGTACTGTCCCCTGTGTTGTTTGTGAATATGTACTGTCCCCTGTGTTGTTTGTGAACATGTACTGTCCCCTGTGTTGTTTGTGAATATGTACTGTCCCCTGTGTTGTTTGTGAACATGTACTGTCCCCTGTGTTGTTTGTGAATTTGAGGTTGAACAGGTACTGTCCCCTGTGTTGTTTGTGAACATGCACTGTCCCCTGTGTTGTTTGTGAACATGTACTGTTCCCTGTGTTGTTTGTGAATTTGAGGTTGAACAGGTACTGTCCCCTGTGTTGTTTGTGAACATGCACTGTCCCCTGTGTTGTTTGTGAACATGTACTGTTCCCTGTGTTGTTTGTGAACTTAAGGTTGAACAGGTACTGTCCCCTGTGTTGTTTGTGAATTTGAGGATGAACAGGTACTGTCCCCTGTGTTGTTTGTGAACTTGCGGTTTAACAGGTTCCGTCCCCTGTGTTGTTTGTGAGATCCAGGCTCCAGGGACATTCATGTTTGGCTGCCACTCCAGGCATAAAGATGATGTTAAAGAGGTACTGTCCCCTGTGTTGTTTGTGAATTTGTACTGTCCCCTGTGTTGTTTGTGAACATGTACTGTCCCCTGTGTTGTTTGTGAACATGTACTGTCCCCTGTGTTGTTTGTGAATATGTACTGTCCCCTGTGTTGTTTGTGAACATGTACTGTCCCCTGTGTTGTTTGTGAATATGTACTGTCCCCTGTGTTGTTTGTGAACATGTACTGTCCCCTGTGTTGTTTGTGAATTTGAGGTTGAACAGGTACTGTCCCCTGTGTTGTTTGTGAACATGCACTGTCCCCTGTGTTGTTTGTGAACATGTACTGTTCCATGTGTTGTTTGTGAATTTGAGGTTGAACAGGTACTGTCCCCATTTTCCTTCCGTCTGTCCGTTAACTTTTACCTGACAACTGATTGTGGCTAATAACTTCCAAATTATAAGATCTACAGCAATGAAATTTTGTAAACATCTTCAGCATGATCAAATGAATACATCTGATAAAGACCCATAACTCTCCTGTTCATATTTTTTGAATAATTCCTCTTTGAAAACATGTTTAACCTGGAACTTAACCTTGCCTTTTTACAAGTGATATTGTGGCTAATAACTTTCAAAGTATAAGGTTAACAACAAAGAAACTTTGCACACATCTTCAACATGATCTAGACACTTTTCCTTAGCCTCGTCCGTCGGATGGGGACGTAAACCGGGCGGTCCCGTGTATCGGTCTATCCCCCTCTATCTGGGGCGGCTCTAAATAACCTGTACTGTGTTGATGAGCCGTTAAACAACATTCAATTCAATTCAATTCAATTCAACATGATCTCCCCTTGTGGTTGCTTGGGTAGAATACAACCACTGCAATCTCACAAACACAATGTCACATGCAGAGGGGTAGGACCCCTCTATTCATATTCATTTTGTCATTTTTTATCATGCTCATTCAAGACATGATGACACTGCATATGTTAACGTGGAAACGTGGCTCCATCGTAAATCGAGTGTCTACTGTAGAATTTGCAGCAACACTGCAGTTTTACAGGTAAGAAGGTCCTAGGCCCATTTTCTATATTTTATCTTGATGTAAATGGAGGATGAGCCTGGCACGTTCATTCCTGTTAGGCGCCATATAACCTGACATGTGTTGGTGCGCCTTAAAACCCAATTCAATTTAATTCAACATGATCTAATGAATGCATCTTATAAAGGCCCATAACTCGCTGATTCCTTTTTGTTTGAATTATTTCCCTTTGAAAAAGGTTTAACCTGGAACTTAATCTTTCCAACAACGGGCGTACTATATGCTCTCTTGTTTGATTTGCTTCAAATCTCTGGTAGTACGCTGGCAATACGCTGGTAGTATGCTGGTAGTATGCTGGTAGTATGCTGGTAGTACGCTGGTAGTACACTAGTAGTGCGCTGGTAGTACATTGGTAGTATACTGGTAGTACGCTGGTAGTACACTGGTAGTACATTGGTAGTATACTGGTAGTATGCTAGTAGTACGCTGGTAGTACACTGGTAGTACGCTGGTAGTACATACCCTTTTCCCTCTAGATCTTTGATTCCTTTTTATTTAAAAGCTGTTTTCTCCATGAAAAAGGTAGAAGGGTTGGTGCTAGTCGACATAGACAGAGGTATCGTGCAGGTCAACCTAGACCCAGAACACGAGAACAAGGGGATTCCCAACATACCCATCGAGGCCACTAAAGTCTTCACAGAAAAATGCTCACAGTTTAAATTGCAGTTTGACCTTTTGGATGTTCAAAGGTACATTGAAATTATAAACAACTGAAGCGTTTGAGCTAAACATGTCATTGCCATTGGTAAGGGCACAATTGAATAAGCCTTACAGTGCATGGTGTTATTGTGCCATCAGTTGTTATGCACACCAGTTCAGGGTCTTCCACAGAAATAATTTAAGGGATAGGCGAAATTAAATTTGAATATCATCGGTGGGTGTGCGAGGGAGTTACCCTTCGAGTGACCAATATTTTTATGGATCATGATTTATTTAGATGCAATATGAAGTATATTTCAACTGTAGTTGAAAGGATTTTTAAGATGTATAGCCTACAAGGAGCTATTTATAGACAAGTATAATGCATTTTGCAGGTTTATTGGTGTTAAGGGATAGGGCAGAGAGATTAAAGGATAGGGGGTCAATTAAGGAGTAGGGGGAAATTAGATTTTAGAATTAAGGGATAGGGGGAATATGCTCTTAAATGGCCTGTGGAAGACCCTGCAGTTGTTATGCACGACAGTTATTATGGCAATTATTATGAATGGCAGTTGTTATGCACACTAGTTGTTATGCATGACAGTTATTGTGCAGGGCAGTCATTATGGCAATTATTATGCATGTCAGTTAGTATGCATGTTAGTTATTATGCATATCAGTTATTGTACATAATGGTTATTTTGCATGGCATTTTTTTTTTGCATGACAGTTACTTTGCTTGACAGTTATTATGCAAGGCAGTTATTTTGCATGACAGTTATTTTGCATGGCAGTTTTTTCGCATGACAGTTATTATGCATGTCAGTTATTATGCATGGCAGATATTATGCATGGCAGATATTATGCACAGCAGTTATTCTTATGCCTGGCAGTTATAATTATGCATGGCATTTATTTGGAACAGTTTTTTATGCGCAGGGTTATTCATGCCATTAACTAAATGTTGTGCTGTTTGTAATAATAACATGTAGCTGTATTATAGTTCCAATATGGCCGAGTTTCTTCAATCTGTGTATATAAAATTATGTGCAAGTATTTCAGAAATTAACAGGGTGATAAAAAAACAAATATTTACAGAGTTTACTAAGTATAGCAGGCAGTAAACTTTGAATGCCTCGAGAGTGAGGGAGCATATAGTTATCGCACTGTTTGTTAAAAAACAACCGTGTTTCAGCCATAACTTTGAAAGTACTGAAAGGAATTTCATGTAGTCTTGATCATCTACGACGCTTGATTGTAAATACAAACGTCTTGACTGTTTGTGCAGGAAAAAAAAATGAAAGTGGAAGCACGTGACCGTAATTTTTTTTATTATTAAAGTGTGTATGACCATCCGTATTTAGTTCGTCGATTTAATAATGAAGTTTCCCTCTTTGTTTATCTTTGTTTATTAACAAATGTATTATCTTTCTGCCTTTCTGTATATCCTGGATAGCAGGTGTCCCTGTCTCAGCCAATCAGAAACGATACCAGTGTATCGGCAAAAATCAAACTTTGTTCCAAAGGACTGTTCTAGACGTTTGTCTTGAAAACAAGCAAGCGTCGCAGTAATCTAGACTAAATTTCATGAAACTTCACACAAATGTTAAACACAATAAGGGGTGTGTGTCACATGTCACACTTGTAGGTCAAAGATCAAATGCATCAAAAATGTGTCTGCCATAACTCGAAAATTACATAAGGGTAAATGTTTAGGAGAGGAGGGCTGGTGTGGCGCATTCGGTAGCGTGGCAGATTTGTTACCAGAGGCCCCGGATTCAATCCTCCGTGGTGCCACTGAGTTTCGTTGGTGTGTTCTTGGGCAAGACACTTTCCCTTAGCCTCGTCCGTCGGATGGGGACGTAAACCGGGCTGTCCCGTGTATCGGTCTATCATCCGAGCACGTTAAAGAATCATAGGAATCTATTCGATAATAAGAATAGGGCACGGTTCCCGAATTCCTATGTATCCTTCCACTCTCTCTGGGGCAGCTCTAAATAACCTATACTGTGTTGATGAGCCGTTAAACAACATTCAATTTAATTAAACAGCATTAGCATTTCAACAGTGTACAAATTACTCCAAGAAAACCTGTTCTGTGGGGTTTGTCACCTATTGGTGACATTTCTTTTCTTTTTTTTTTGGCGAAAAACTTGTTCCTTCTGCTTGCGAGTTACAACCGGTAAACTCAATGTTTGAAGCTCCTTCTGCTTGCGAGTTACAACCGGTAAACTCAATGTTTGAAGCTCCTTCTGCTTGCGAGTTACAACCGGTAAACTCAATGTTTGAAGCTCCTTCTGCTTGCGAGTTACAACCGGTAAACTCAATGTTTGAAGCTCCTTCTGCTTGCGAGTTACAACCGGTAAACTCAATGTTTGAAGCAGCACTGCTTCTATTCCAGACCGTTCTGTTACAACATGGATGATTTGAGACAGTACAGAATCAAGAAGGTCCAGGAGCAAAACACGGCCATCACACACGCCTGTCTAGAACTGATGGTCAACTTGTTCAGGTAATTGTTTGTTTGTCAGATGGTGATAATGATTTTCATTCTGCTGACTTTTTATGTATTGGCAATCCAACTCACCATGAAGCATTTCAGATTGTCCAAATTTACTGGTAACACTTCAGTTAACTGTGTGGGTTGGTCAGCAATTGGTTATCAGTGAAAGAAAGCTGGGAAAATTTTGAAAACCAGCACAATTTGAACAGTAACATCAAAGTTGAAGCATTTGAGTTTTTAAAAAGGCTGTTTTCTGATTTGTTAACATCAGTGCTCCTTCACCTTTTAACTGAGACCTCATATAAGGGCAAGTGAGAAAGTGTTTATTCTTACGGATGGCAGGAATTATACAGTACTGGTTCTACAAAGGAAAAAGTGATATCTGCCTCCACAACAAAAAATCTCCTAATGAAGAAAGCGAGTTGTTTCAAAACTGGCGAAATAGATTCTTTATCACCGAATAACAATAAAGAGAATTGATTGTTTTAAAAGGAAATTTTGCACACTTTCTATCGGTATATGACTTTTAAAATTGGTAAAATGTAATTAAAAATATTAATTAAAAAAACACCACAGCTCATTGTTTGTATATATCTGATACGCATTAAATATTGATTAATCTCAATCAGCCAAAAATCGATAGATATAGGTAGACACGACAAGCATAGTTCAAGACCATATAATATAAAAAAAACACGCCGAACCGGATACCCATGAAAGATTATTTTTTTTGCATGTATACCGTTGACATTTTTGCTCTGACGTCACAAATTACTAACATTTTGAATGTTTATTTACACAATGACTACATCAGTGCCATTGTTGATGCGTTTGATGCTTATCTCCCTGCATGTGTAAGATCAGGCTTTCTAGCACTCATGTAAAGTGCAGATGACCTTAACTGGTTTGCAAGAAAGAGCCATGTGAACCAGGAGAGAGTCTACCAGCTCTATATAGGGCCACCAGTAGATGGTTTACATGCTCTATACAGGGCCACCAGTAGATAGTCTACATGCTCTTTACAGGGCCACCAGTAGATGGTCTACATGCTGTATACAGGGCCACCAGTAGATGGTGTACATGCTCTATACAGGGACACCAGTAGATAGTTTATATGCTGTATACAGGGCCACCAGTAGATAGTCTACATGCTCTATACAAGGCCACCAGTAGATGGACTACATGCTGTATACAGGGCCACCAGTAGATGGTCTGCATGCTGTATATAGGGCCACCAGTAGATGGTCTACATGCTCTATACAGGGCCACCAGTAGATGGTCTACATGCTGTATACAGGACCACCAGTAGATGGTCTACATGCTGTATACAGGGCCACCAGTAGATGGTCTACATGCTCTATACAGGGCCACCATTAGATAGTCTACATGCTCTATACAGGGCCCCTTATTTGGGTTTGGATTTGGTTTCTAAGATAGCATTTACCCTACTGGACAGTCGTCATTAGTACTCTATATCAGTTACATTGATGATCACTCTGTATTTTGATTTAAGTAGGTAACAAATACCTACCTTGGCCTACGTTGCTGCTGTCATCTAGTTTTAATTTTTTTGAGTTTTCACAAGATTTAACCTATATTCAATGTCTTTCAGTGATTTTAAATGGTTTAACCAGGCATATATTTGTAAAAAATATTTGTTTCTTTTGTTACCCAGGGGAGTTGTGTACAAGCTTCGAGTGGAACACAATCACTTCGACAGGGAGCAGTTCCTCAACCATCAGACTGCCAAAGACAGAGAATTCTATCAGAGGGTATAACATCATAACTATTTTGGTTGAGAAGTGGGTGGCAGCATGGTCAGGTGGTGGTGTGCTTGGTTGAGAAGTGGGTGGCAGCATGGTCTGGTGGTGGTGTGCTTCGTTGAGAAGTGGGTGGCAGCATGGTGAGGTGGTGGTGTGCTTGGTTGAGAAGTGGGTGGCAGTATGGTCTGGTGATGGTGTGCTTGGTTGAGAAGTGGGTGGCAGCATGGTCAGGTGTTGGTGTGCTTGGTTGAGAAGTGGGTGGCAGTATGGTCAGGTGGTGGTGTGCTTGGTTGAGAAGTGGGTGGCAGCATGGTCAGATGATGGTGTGCTTGGTTGAGAAGTGGGTGGCAGCTTGGTCAGGTGGTGGAGTGCTTGGTTGAGAAGTGGGGATAGCATGGTCAGGTGGTGGTGTGCTTGGTTGAGCAGTGGGTGGCAGCATGGTCAGGTGGTGGTGTGCTTGGTTGAGAAGTGGGTGGCAGCATGGTCAGGTGGTGGTGTGCTTGGTTGAGAAGTGGGTGGCAGCATGGTCAGATGATGGTGTGCTTGGTTGAGAAGTGGGTGGCAGCTTGGTCAGGTGGTGGAGTGCTTGGTTGAGAAGTGGGGACAGCATGGTGAGGTGGTGGTGTGCTTGGTTGAGAAGTGGGTGGCAGCATGGTCAGGTGGTGGAGTGCTTGGTTGAGAAGTGGGTTGCAGCATGGTCAGGTGATGGTGTGCTTGGTTGAGAAGTGGGTGGCAGCATGGTCAGGTGGTGGTGTGCTTGGTTGAGAAGTGGCTGGCAGCATGGTCAGGTGGTGGAGTGCTTGGTTGAGAAGTGGGTGGCAGCGTGCATGGTCAGGTGGTGGTGTGCTTGGTTGAGAAGTGGTTGGCAGCATGGTCAGATGATGGTGTGCTTGTTTGCGAAGTGGGTGGCAGCATGGTCTGGTGGTGGTGTGCTTGGTTGAGATGTGGGTGTCAGCATGGTCAGGTGGTGGTGTGCTTGGTTGAGAAGTGATGGCAGCATGGTCAGATGATGGTGTGCTTGGTTGAGAAGTGGGTGGCAGCATGGTGAGGTGGTGGTGTGCTTGGTTGAGAAGTGGGTGGCAGCATGGTCAGGTGGTGGTGTGCTTGTCTTGTAGCTTACAGACCCAGTTCCATTCAAGTACACCAAATAAATGCAGAACAAACACAGAAATGCAGACCGAACGGAGAATGAACTCAGAATGAATGCAGAATGAAAGATGCACAATCTACACACTGAATGAAAAATGAACTAACTTCTATTGTTATCCTTATGAACGTCGATAATTACCACTATCCACTACTTTTAACCAAAGCAAATGCATGTTCTCCATTTGTGCATGTAAATGCACGCATTATGTTGACAATGGGGTTGTTTGTTTTTAAATCACATAATAATTATGAATATTCATTGCTGTTTTATATAAACCTATGGTAGAATAATCAAGAAAATTAAGTAACTCCAAATTTTTCTTACTTTTTAATTATACCTATGCAAGCAGGTTTAAATTCAAAATGGAACTAAATTGAGATGTTAGTTTTAATGCTTGATAATACCTCAAGATTGCCACGTGTCCCTTTACAGATTGAGTGATTAATGGAGCTGTATGTTCGATGGGTGTACTCAAGATGGCCACCTGTCCCTTTACAGATTGAGTGATTAATGGAGCTGTATGTTCGATGGGTGTACTCAAGATTGCCACGTGTCCCTTTACAGATTGAGTGATTAATGGCGCTGTATGTTCGATGGGTGTACTCAAGATTGCCACATGTCCCTTAACAGATTGAGTGATTAATGGCGCTGTATGTTCGATGGTTGTACTCAAGATTGCCACATGTCCCTTAACAGATTGAGTAATTAATGGCGCTGTATGTTCGATGGGTGTACTCAAGATTGCCACATGTCCCTTAACAGATTGAGTGATTAATGGCGCTGTATGTTCGATGGGTGTACTCAAGATTGCCACGTGTCCCTTAACAGATTGAGTGATTAATGGCGCTGTATGTTCGATGGGTGTACTCAAGATTGCCACGTGTCCCTTTACAGATTGAGTGATTAATGGCGCTGTATGTTCGATGGGTGTACTCAAGATTGCCACGTGTCCCTTAACAGATTGAGTGATTAATGGCGCTGTATGTTCGATGGGTGTACTCAAGATTGCCACGTGTCCCTTAACAGATTGAGTGATTAATGGCGCTGTATGTTCGATGGGTGTACTCAAGATTGCCACTTGTCCCTTAACAGATTGAGTGATTAATGGCGCTGTATGTTCGATGGGTGTACTCAAGATTGCCACATGTCCCTTAACAGATTGAGTGATTAATGGCGCTGTATGTTCGATGGGTGTACTCAAGATTGCCACATGTCCCTTAACAGATTGAGTGATTAATGGCGCTGTATGTTCGATGGGTGTACTCAAGATTGCCACTTGTCCCTTAACAGATTGAGTGATTAATGGCGCTGTATGTTCGATGGGTGTACTCAAGATTGCCACTTGTCCCTTAACAGATTGAGTGATTAATGGCGCTGTATGTTCGATGGGTGTACTCAAGATTGCCACGTGTCCCTTAACAGATTGAGTGATTAATGGCGCTGTATGTTCGATGGGTTTACTCAAGATTGCCACGTGTCCCTTAACAGATTGAGTGATTAATGGCACTGTATGTTCGATGGGTGTACTCAAGATTGCCACGTGTCCCTTTACAGATTGAGTGATTAATGGCGCTGTATGTTCGATGGGTGTACTCAAGATTGCCACGTGTCCCTTTACAGATTGAGTGATTAATGGAGCTGTATGCTCGATGGGTGTACTCAAGATTGCCACGTGTCCCTTTACAGATTGAGTGATTAATGGAGCTGTATGTTCAATGGGTGTACTCAAGATTGCCACGTGTCCCTTTACAGATTGAGTGATTAATGGAGCTGTATGTTCGATGGGTGTACTCAAGATTGCCACGTGTCCCTTTACAGATTGAGTGATTAATGGAGCTGTATGTTTGATGGGTGTACCCAGGATTGCCACGTGTCCCTTTACAGATTGAGTGATTAATGGAGCTGTATGTTCGATGGGTGTACTCAAGATGGCCACGTGTCCCTTTACAGATTGAGTGATTAATGGAGCTGTATGTTCGATGGGTGTACTCAAGATTGCCACGTGTCCCTTTACAGATTGAGTGATTAATGGAGCTGTATGTTCGATGGGTGTACTCAAGATTGCCACGTGTCCCTTTACAGACTGAGTGATTAATGGCGCTGTATGTTCGATGGGTGTACTCAAGATTGCCACGTGTCCCTTTACAGATTGAGTGATTAATGGCGCTGTATGTTCGATGGGTGTACTCAAGATTGCCACGTGTCCCTTTACAGATTGAGTGATTAATGGAGCTGTATGTTCGATGGGTGTACTCAAGATGGCCACGTGTCCCTTTACAGATCGAGTGATTAATGGAGCTTATGTTCGATGGGTGTACTCAAGATTGCCACGTGTCCCTTTACAGATCGAGTGATTAATCGCGCTGTATTGTGTATGGGTGTACTCAAGATTGCCACGTGTCCCTTTACAGATTGAGTGATAAATGGAGCTGTATGTTCGATGGGTGTACTCAAGATGGCCACGTGTCCCTTTACAGATTGAGTGATTAAGGGCGCTGTATGTTCGATGGGTGTACTCAAGATTGCCACATGTCCCTTTACAGATTGAGTGATTAATGGAGCTGTATGTTCCTTTACAGATTGAGTGATTAATGGAGCTGTATGTTCCATGGGTGTACTCAAGATGGCCACGTGTCCCTTTACAGATTGAGTGATTAATGGAGCTGTATGTTCGATGGGTGTACTCAAGATTGCCACGTGTCCCTTTACAGATCGAGTGATTAATGGCGCTGTATGTTCGATGGGTGTACTTAAGATGGCCACGTGTCCCTTTACAGATTGAGTGATTAATGGCGCTGTATGTTCGATGGGTGTACTCAAGATGGCCACGTGTCCCTTTACAGACTGAGTGATTAATGGAGCTGTATGTTCGATGGGTGTACTCAAGATGGCCACGTGTCCCTTTACAGACTGAGTGATTAATGGAGCTGTATGTTCGATGGGTGTACTCTAGATTGCCACGTGTCCCTTTACAGATTGAGTGATTAATGGCGCTGTATGTTCGATGGGTGTACTCAAGATTGCCACGTGTCCCTTTACAGATTGAGTGATTAATGGCGCTGTATGTTCGATGGGTGTACTCAAGATTGCCACGTGTCCCTTTACAGATTGAGTGATTAATGGAGCTGTATGTTCGATGGGTGTACTCAAGATTGCCACGTGTCCCTTTACAGATTGAGTGATTAATGGAGCTGTATGTTCGATGGGTGTACTCAAGATGGCCACGTGTCCCTTTACAGATCGAGTGATTAATGGAGCTTATGTTCGATGGGTGTACTGAAGATTGCCACGTGTCCCTTAACAGATTGAGTGATTAATGGCGCTGTATGTTCGATGGGTGTACTCAAGATTGCCACATGTCCCTTTACAGATTGAGTGATTAATGGCGCTGTATGTTCGATGGGTGTACTCAAGATTGCCACGTGTCCCTTAACAGATTGAGTGATTAATGGCGCTGTATGTTCGATGGGTGTACTCAAGATTGCCACGTGTCCCTTAACAGATTGAGTGATTAATGGCGCTGTATGTTCGATGGGTGTACTCAAGATTGCCACGTGTCCCTTAACAGATTGAGTGATTAATGGCGCTGTATGTTCGATGGGTGTACTCAAGATTGCCACATGTCCCTTTACAGATTGAGTGATTAATGGCGCTGTATGTTCGATGGGTGTACTCAAGATTGCCACGTGTCCCTTAACAGATTGAGTGATTAATGGCGCTGTATGTTCGATGGGTGTACTCAAGATTGCCACGTGTCCCTTAACAGATTGAGTGATTAATGGCGCTGTATGTTCGATGGGTGTACTCAAGATTGCCACGTGTCCCTTAACAGATTGAGTGATTAATGGCGCTGTATGTTCGATGGGTGTACTCAAGATTGCCACGTGTCCCTTTACAGATTGAGTGATTAATGGCGCTGTATGTTCGATGGGTGTACTCAAGATTGCCACGTGTCCCTTAACAGATTGAGTGATTAATGGCGCTGTATGTTCGATGGGTGTACTCAAGATTGCCACGTGTCCCTTAACAGATTGAGTGATTAATGGCGCTGTATGTTCGATGGGTGTACTCAAGATTGCCACGTGTCCCTTTACAGATTGAGTGATTAATGGCGCTGTATGTTCGATGGGTGTACTCAAGATTGCCACGTGTCCCTTAACAGATTGAGTGATTAATGGCGCTGTATGTTCGATGGGTGTACTCAAGATTGCCACGTGTCCCTTAACAGATTGAGTGATTAATGGCGCTGTATGTTCGATGGGTGTACTCAAGATTGCCACGTGTCCCTCAACAGATTGAGTGATTAATGGCGCTGTATGTTCGATGGGTGTACTCAAGATTGCCACGTGTCCCTTTACAGATTGAGTGATTAATGGCGCTGTATGTTCGATGGGTGTACTCAAGATTGCCACGTGTCCCTTAACAGATTGAGTGATTAATGGCGCTGTATGTTCGATGGGTGTACTCAAGATTGCCACGTGTCCCTTAACAGATTGAGTGATTAATGGCGCTGTATGTTCGATGGGTGTACTCAAGATTGCCACATGTCCCTTAACAGATTGAGTGATTAATGGCGCTGTATGTTCGATGGGTGTACTCAAGATTGCCACGTGTCCCTTAACAGATTGAGTGATTAATGGCGCTGTATGTTCGATGGGTGTACTCAAGATTGCCACGTGTCCCTTAACAGATTGAGTGATTAATGGCGCTGTATGTTCGATGGGTGTACTCAAGATTGCCACGTGTCCCTTAACAGATTGAGTGATTAATGGCGCTGTATGTTCGATGGGTGTACTCAAGATTGCCACGTGTCCCTTAACAGATTGAGTGATTAATGGAGCTGTATGCTCGATGGGTGTACTCAAGATTGCCACGTGTCCCTTTACAGATTGAGTGATTAATGGCGCTGTATGTTCGATGGGTGTACTCAAGATTGCCACGTGTCCCTTTACAGATTGAGTGATTAATGGAGCTGTATGTTCGATGGGTGTACTCAAGATGGCCACGTGTCCCTTTACAGATTGAGTGATTAATGGAGCTGTATGTTCGATGGGTGTACCCAGGATTGCCACGTGTCCCTTTACAGATTGAGTGATTAATGGAGCTGTATGTTCGATGGGTGTACTCAAGATGGCCACGTGTCCCTTTACAGATTGAGTGATTAATGGAGCTGTATGTTCGATGGGTGTACTCAAGATTGCCACGTGTCCCTTTACAGATTGAGTGATTAATGGAGCTGTATGTTCGATGGGTGTACTCAAGATTGCCACGTGTCCCTTTACAGACTGAGTGATTAATGGCGCTGTATGTTCGATGGGTGTACTCAAGATTGCCACGTGTCCCTTTACAGATTGAGTGATTAATGGCGCTGTATGTTCGATGGGTGTACTCAAGATTGCCACGTGTCCCTTTACAGATTGAGTGATTAATGGAGCTGTATGTTCGATGGGTGTACTCAAGATGGCCACGTGTCCCTTTACAGACTGAGTGATTAATGGCGCTGTATGTTCGATGGGTGTACTCAAGATTGCCACGTGTCCCTTTATAGATTGAGAGATTAATGGAGCTGTATGTTCGATGGGTGTACTCAAGATTGCCACGTGTTCCTTTACAGATTGAGTGATTAATGGAGCTGTATGTTCGATGGGTGTACTCAAGATGGCCACGTGTCCCTTTACAGACTGAGTGATTAATGGTGCTGTATGTTCAATGGGTGTACTCAAGATTGCCATGTGTCCCTTTACAGATTGAGTGATAAATGGAGCTGTATGTTCGATGGGTGTACTCAAGATGGCCACGTGTCCCTTTACAAACTGAGTGATTAATGGCGCTGTATGTTCGATGGGTGTACTCAAGATTGGCACGTGTCCCTTTACAGATTGAGTGATAAACGGAGCTGTATGTTCGATGGGTTTACTCAAGATGGCCACGTGTCCCATTACAGATTGAGTGATTAATGGCGCTGTATGTTCGATGGGTGTACTCAAGATTGCCACATGTCCCTTTACAGATTGAGTGATTAATGGAGCTGTATGTTCGATGGGTGTACTCAAGATTGCCACGCGTCCCTTTACAGATTGAGTAATTAATGGAGCTGTATGTTCGATGGGTGTACTCAAGATGGCCACGTGTCCCTTTACAGACTGAGTGATTAATGGAGCTGTATGTTCGATGGGTGTACTCAAGATGGCCACGTGTCCCTTTACAGACTGAGTGATTAATGGAGCTGTATGTTCGATGGGTGTACTCTAGATTGCCACGTGTCCCTTTACAGATTGAGTGATTAATGGCGCTGTATGTTCGATGGTGTACTCAAGATTGCCACGTGTCCCTTTACAGATTTTGTGATTAATGGCGCTGTATGTTCGATGGGTGTACTCAAGATTGCCACATGTCCCTTTACAGTTTGATTGATTAATGGAGCTGTATGTTCGATGGGTGTACTCAAGATTGCCACATGTCCCTTTACAGATTGAGTGATTAATGGAGCTGTATAATCGATGGGTGTACTCAAGATTGCCACGTGTCCCTTTACAGATTGAGTGATAAACGGAGCTGTATGTTCGATGGGTGTACTCAAGATGGCCACGTGTCCCTTTACAAACTGAGTGATTAATGGCGCTGTATGTTCGATGGGTGTACTCAAGATTGGCACGTGTCCCTTTACAGATTGAGTGATAAACGGAGCTGTATGTTCGATGGGTTTACTCAAGATGGCCACGTGTCCCATTACAGATTGAGTGATTAATGGCGCTGTATGTTCGATGGGTGTACTCAAGATTGCCACATGTCCCTTTACAGATTGAGTGATTAATGGAGCTGTATGTTCGATGGGTGTACTCAAGATTGCCACGCGTCCCTTTACAGATTGAGTAATTAATGGAGCTGTATGTTCGATGGGTGTACTCAAGATGGCCACGTGTCCCTTTACAGACTGAGTGATTAATGGAGCTGTATGTTCGATGGGTGTACTCAAGATGGCCACGTGTCCCTTTACAGACTGAGTGATTAATGGAGCTGTATGTTCGATGGGTGTACTCTAGATTGCCACGTGTCCCTTTACAGATTGAGTGATTAATGGCGCTGTATGTTCGATGGGTGTACTCAAGATGGCCACGTGTCCCTTTACAGACTGAGTGATTAATGGAGCTGTATGTTCGATGGGTGTACTCTAGATTGCCACGTGTCCCTTTACAGATTGAGTGATTAATGGCGCTGTATGTTCGATGGTGTACTCAAGATGGCCACGTGTCCCTTTACAGACTGAGTGATTAATGGTGCTGTATGTTCAATGGGTGTACTCAAGATTGCCATGTGTCCTTTTACAGATTGAGTGATAAATGGAGCTGTATGTTCGATGGGTGTACTCAAGATGGCCACGTGTCCCTTTACAAACTGAGTGATTAATGGCGCTGTATGTTCGATGGGTGTACTCAAGATTGGCACGTGTCCCTTTACAGATTGAGTGATAAACGGAGCTGTATGTTCGATGGGTTTACTCAAGATGGCCACGTGTCCCATTACAGATTGAGTGATTAATGGCGCTGTATGTTCGATGGGTGTACTCAAGATTGCCACATGTCCCTTTACAGATTGAGTGATTAATGGAGCTGTATGTTCGATGGGTGTACTCAAGATTGCCACGCGTCCCTTTACAGATTGAGTAATTAATGGAGCTGTATGTTCGATGGGTGTACTCAAGATGGCCACGTGTCCCTTTACAGACTGAGTGATTAATGGAGCTGTATGTTCGATGGGTGTACTCAAGATGGCCACGTGTCCCTTTACAGACTGAGTGATTAATGGAGCTGTATGTTCGATGGGTGTACTCTAGATTGCCACGTGTCCCTTTACAGATTGAGTGATTAATGGCGCTGTATGTTCGATGGTGTACTCAAGATTGCCACGTGTCCCTTTACAGATTTTGTGATTAATGGCGCTGTATGTTCGATGGGTGTACTCAAGATTGCCACATGTCCCTTTACAGTTTGATTGATTAATGGAGCTGTATGTTCGATGGGTGTACTCAAGATTGCCACATGTCCCTTTACAGATTGAGTGATTAATGGAGCTGTATAATCGATGGGTGTACTCAAGATTGCCACGTGTCCCTTTACAGATCGAGTGATTAATGGAGCTTATGTTCGATGGGTGTACTCAAGATTGCCACGTGTCCCTTTACAGATCGAGTGATTAATGGAGCTGTATGTTCGATGGGTGTACTCAAGATGGCCACGTGTCCCTTTACAGATTGAGTGATTAATGGCGCTGTATGTTCGATGGGTGTACTGAAGATTGCCACGTGTCCCTTTACAGATTGAGTGAATAATGGAGCTGTATGTTCGATGGGTGTACTCAAGATGGCCACGTGTCCCTTTACAGATTGAGTGATTAATGGTGCTGTATGTTCGATGGGTGTACTCAAGATTGCCACGTGTCCCTTTACAGACTGAGTGATTAATGGAGCTGTATGTTCGATGGGTGTACTCAAGATGGCCACGTGTCCCTTTACAGACTGAGTGATTAATGGAGCTGTATGTTCGATGGGTGTACTCTAGATTGCCACGTGTCCCTTTACAGATTGAGTGATTAATGGCGCTGTATGTTCGATGGTGTACTCAAGATTGCCACGTGTCCCTTTACAGATTGAGTGATTAATGGCGCTGTATGTTCGATGGGTGTACTCAAGATTGCCACATGTCCCTTTACAGTTTGATTGATTAATGGAGCTGTATGTTCGATGGGTGTACTCAAGATTGCCACCTGTCCCTTTACAGATTGAGTGATTAATGGAGCTGTATAATCGATGGGTGTACTCAAGATTGCCACGTGTCCCTTTACAGATCGAGTGATTAATGGAGCTTATGTTCGATGGGTGTACTCAAGATTGCCACGTGTCCCTTTACAGATTGAGTGATTAATGGAGCTGTATGTTCGATGGGTGTACTCAAGATGGCCACGTGTCCCTTTACAGATTGAGTGATTAATGGCGCTGTATGTTCGATGGGTGTACTGAAGATTGCCACGTGTCCCTTTACAGATTGAGTGAATAATGGAGCTGTATGTTCGATGGGTGTACTCAAGATGGCCACGTGTCCCTTTACAGATTGAGTGATTAATGGTGCTGTATGTTCGATGGGTGTACTCAAGATTGCCACGTGTCCCTTTACAGACTGAGTGATTAATGGAGCTGTATGTTCGATGGGTGTACTCAAGATGGCCACATGTCCCTTTACAGACTGAGTGATTAATGGAGCTATATGTTCGATGGGTGTACTCAAGATGGCCACATGTCCCTTTACAGATTGAGTGATTAATGGCGCTGTATGTTTGATGGGTGTACTTAAGATTGCCACATGTCCCTTTACAGACTGAGTGATTAATGGCTCTGTATGTTCGATGGGTGTACTCAAGATGGCCACATGTCCCTTTACAGATTGAGTGATTAATGGCGCTGTATGTTTGATGGGTGTACTTAAGATTGCCACATGTCCCTTTACAGACTGAGTGATTAATGGAGCTGTATGTTCGATGGGTGTACTCAAGATTGCCACGTGTCCCGTTACAGACTGAGTGATTAATGGAGCTGTATGTTCGATGGGTGTACTCCATCCCATATGCAGTTGTTAGTCCTTAATTGGTATATGAAGTGACTATTGGTCTGTAATTATGTTTAATGGATCTGCTAAACTGTGTGTGATTGTTGGTGACAGGTTTAAATTTTGAAATATCATTGCTGTTGCCAAGCTTTTAAGACAGCTATGTTCAAGATTTGAGCCAAACCAAAATAGAAAAAAGTATCTATACCTAAAGATGGTCCATTATTATAGCAAATTTGAATTATTTGCAATAGTGACATTAGAGTAAATAAAACATGCAACGATTTAGGTGTTCATAGTATAATTTGACATCAGTCTGTCTTTTTATAATATAATTTAAAGAGTACACACATATTAATCTACATCTGAATAATTTTCTTAAAGTGAGACTTTAAAATTCATTCATATGATTGTTGTTTTAAGATAGCTATGTTAAGATACAATTTTTACAGGTTTTCAAGACAGATATGTTCAAGATATTTCTAGAAGAGCGTACTATGGTGGAGCAGACGGACTACTGGTCAGATCTGGAGATGAAGACACGAGGTTTTGGAAAATCTAAGTCAGTGCCAGGTGGCGCTGACAGAAGGTATGTTAGCGATTCTATGACACTTTTGTGTCAACGTCAGAGCATGTTTGACAGATAATGGCGAATTATTCTTTCAGCTTGTGGTTTTGTCTGATGTTATGCTCTAGTTAATATTTGATGTTTGATATACAGCTGAAACTAGGTATGACGAAATCGCGTGAAATTCTGCTGGCAGCCGCATAGTTTGTCATACTATAGAGGGAGCTGGTTACAGTAGTCACATAGTTTCCATAATATAAATGGAGCTGGTAGCGACATATTTTCCATACTATAAATGGAGCTGGTAGCCGGATAGTTTGTCATACTATAGAGGGAGCTGAAAATGGAGCTGGTAGCCACATAGTTTGTCATACTATAAATTCATACACTTATACAGTCGCATGAAGCAAAATAAATGCAAACGATTGTAGTATTTTTCACAGAAATCTTGCAGTCAGCAAGCTAGATTATGTGCATTCAATTGAAAGTGACAAATGAACTCGGTGTTGATGTATTTACAACTGGTATTAATATCTTTACTGTTCTCTAACTCTACCTTAAGTTTAACCTTTGTCATAGATCCTAGACAACAGTCATGTTTTGTCTAGACTTAGGCATAAAACAACTAAAATCATAACTTTTAAATAAGTTTCAAGACATTTCTTTTGCTGACCAGACTTGTACTTTGCATTTAGAAAAGCCCAATGGCAGTGAGGGTCGTAGCCTCTGTGTCATAGACAATATACATGTTTTATGTATACAGGCGGCATGTTAAATGTATCGCAGGGCCTTCCCCAGCCATTTATGGCGTAGCGGCGCCGCGATCCCTTAACTTTTGAAACAGACATGCCGCGATCCTTAATCTGACCGCGACCCTTTAAAACCGTGCCGCGATCCCTTAAAAGTGGGTCAAAACATTCATTTCCCAGTGTTAATTAATGACATATCTGATCAAATAACGCCTTGAGGCATAAACTCCTGACAAGCATACGTCCTTAGCTCCTGATTGGAGTGTTTTCATAAGGATTAGAGAGGCAGAGGTGTTAATTACCTCCGGGATAAGTGTCTAATTCAAGAATTCAACCATGCGTACATGACCTGTAAACGTATTACGTCATCAAATGTGAAAACAATTTACTTATTTTATATTTTATTGTAGCGTTGAATTAACGTGCCTCCATCCATTTTATCGCGTTTTAAATAGATGATGATGATGAGAAAATAATCTCACAAACGCAAATTATTCGATAATCACATAAAATTATAAGAATCTCGGGTTGCAGATTATAAATTTAGGTTACTTCCGGTTTTGAATTTGCTTCTGTGTATCAACTAAAACGATTAATTATGATTAATTATGAATAAAGACAGCAATTTTATAACTTTTAAATAAACTTATAACCTTTATAACCATTTCCTACCTCTTTTTTTCGAAAACGCTAATGGCTTGATGCCGTTAACATGACTTAGATGTTAAGTTATTGTAAGACAGTGTCAGCGTAAAAAGTTGATGTAAATCCGGATAGTCCTTATTTCGGATGCTTAAAAAACACACGACACTGTGTTTTCAAGTGTTTTTAGCTCTACCGATCAGAGATCATCAGAGCTTATGCCGTGGTGCGGCGTCCGTCGTCCGTCTGTCCGTCTGTCTGTCCGTAAACCTTTTTTTGTAGCGACAACTCCTCTGAAACTACTGAATGGATTTTCATGAAACTTTACAGAAATGTTGCCCATGAAGTCTAATTCATGTTGATGTGAAATCCAAGATGGCCGCCAAATCTAAAAATAGGTTTTTGAAAAACAAGTTTGTAGCGACTACTTCTTGAAAACTATAAGTGATATTGATATGGGACTTTTTCTAAAATGATCAGCATGACATGATGTTGGTCCTTGTCAAAAATCAGTTTGATTCGACGTTAAACATGGCTGCCAGTGGCCATCTTTGTTTACATAGAGTTATATAATGAAAACTTGTAGCGACTACTCCTCTGAAACTACTTGACGGATTTTCATGAAACTTCACAGGAATGTTGCTTTTGATGTCTTATTGATCCTACGAAAATTTTAGGTCGGCCGGAAATTCAAGATGGCCGCTACGGCTAAAAATAATATTTTCAAAATATAAGTTTGTAGCGACTTCTTCTTGAAAACTATAAGCGATATTGATATGGGACTTTTTCTAAAATGATCAGCATGACATGATGTTGCTCCTTGTCAAAAATTGTTTTGATTCAACGTTAAACATTGCTGCCAGCATCCATCTTTGTTTACATAGAGTTATATAGTAAAAACTTGTAGCGACTACTCCTTTGAAACTACTTGGCGGATTTTCATGAAACTTTACAGGAATGTTGCTCTTAATGTCTAATTGATCCTAGCAAAATTTCAGATTGGCCAGAAATTCAAGATGGCCGCCACAGCTAAAAATAGATTTTTAAAAAATAAGTTTGTAGCGACTACATTTTGAAAACTATAAGTGATATTGATATGGGACTTTTTGTAAAATGATCAGCATGCCATGATGGTTATCAGAGTCAAACATTATTTTGATTCGACGTTAAACATGGCTGCCAGTGGCCATCTTTGTTTACATAGAGTTATATAATGAAAACTTGTAGCGACTACTCCTCTGAAACTACTTGATGGATTTTCATGAAACTTCACAGGAATGTTGCTCTTGATGTCTAATTGATCCTAGCAAAATTTCAGGTCGGCCGGAAATTCAAGATGGCCGCCACGGCTAAAAATAATTTTTCAAAAAACAAGTCTGTAGCGACTACTTCCTGAAATCAAAATCAATCAGTAGAGCTTCAAGGTCATTGACCTCTTGTTTTTAAATGTTATTCACTTAGAAATAATATAATTACTCCTGCTTAACTTCACCACATCTATAATGAAGTGTTTACAAGATAAAAAAAAATATAGAACAGCAAAGGAAACGATGTATAAAGTTGAGTGTTATCATCTTTTTCCAAAAAAAACAACAACAAAAAAACAGTAAAAAAATCTACATTTACTATCTATAGCAGAATGGTAGATATATTTAAAACATGTTTTAAATGTGTCAGGTGTATGCCAAAACCCGTATTTTACTTCAAAACATGAAAAACAAATCGACATCCAGGAGGGGACCCCCTCCCGCACCCACCCCACACCCTCGTGCGTTTAATGCCACTATCCCTTAAAAAATTCCTGGGGAAGGCCCTGTATCGCAACAAAAAAATAAAAATAATAAAGCTTTACAATGTACCTCAACTACTTTGTTGATGAAGAGTCAGTTAGTGTTGCTCTTTTGGGAAACAGCTATAACCCAGTAGATGAGGGGCATCTGCTATTGATGTTGCATTGTTGGGAAACAGCTATAACCCAGTAGATGAGGGGCATCTGCTATTGATGTTGCATTGTTAGGCAACCTCTGCTATTGATGCTGCATTGTTAGGAAACAGCTATAACCCAGTAGATGAGTAACCTCTGCTATTGATGTTGCATTGTTAGGAAACCTCTGCTATTGATGCTGCATTGTTAGGAAACAGCTATAACCCAGTAGATGAGTAACCTCTGCTATTGATGTTCGTTGTTAGGAAACCTCTGCTATTGATGCTGCATTGTTAGGAAACAGCTATAACCCAGTAGATGAGTAACCTCTGCTATTGATGTTGCATTGTTAGGCAACCTCTGCTATTGATGCTGCATTTTTAGGAAACAGCTAGATGAATGACGCCAGCTGTTGATGTTGCATTGTTAGGAAACAGTTTTAACCCTGTAGATGAGGGACATCTGCTATTGATGCTGCATTGTTAGAAAACAGCTAGATGAATGACGTCAGCTGTTGATGTTGCATTGTTAGGAAACAGTTTTAACCCTGTAGATGAGGGACATCTGCTATTGATGCTGCATTGTTAGGAAACGGCTATAAGCCTGTAGATGAATGATGTCAGCTGTTGATGTTGCATTGTAAAGAAACAGCTTTAACCCTGTAGATGAGTGACATCTGCAGCTATTGCTTATTGCTGGTTTGATTATTGCTGGTTTGATCATTGCTGTTTGATATTTCAGACGTCGACTTCAGAAACAAGACACAATTACTCAGAATGCCCCAATGGAGAGAAGTGAGATCACTCCATTCCATTTACATGATGTTACAGAAACGCAGAGCTACGTCCAGAAATGTATAAAGAAATTGACAGAAGCTATTAAGGTGTGTATGATATTAAATAAAGTTTTTCTGTAGTGTCTTTGTATATGATGTTGGTCGTAATTAACACATATCATGCTAAATATAACAATGAAAAGCAACAAAGTAAAACCTAAAGGTAAATATAACTTGGATTTTTTATTATTTTTTTTTCTAAATATGACTTGGAAAAGTACCCACACCATGTGCTAAATATAACTAATAAAAGCCTCATACATTTTAATAAATATAACTTGGAAAATATACACACCTCATGCTAAATAAAACTTGGAAAATCCCTACACCTCGTGCTAAATAAAACTTGGAAAATCCCTACACCTCGTGCTAAATAAAACTTGGATAATCGCCACACCTGATGCTAAATATAACTTGGTAAATCCCCACACTTCTTTCTAAATATAACTTGGAAAATCCCACACCTTGCGAGATATAACTCGGAAATCCGCACACTTCTTTCTAAATATGACTTAGAAAATCCCACACCTTGCTAAATATAACTCGGAAATCCGCACACCTATTTGCTAAATATAACTTGGAAAATCTCCACATCTCTGACTAAGTGTAATTGGGTGTACCTCGCACCTCTTTCTAAATATAACTTGGAAAGGAAACTAATAACATGTAATAAAATACTTCTATCTAGAATTATTTCAAAAATTAAATTATTTAAGCATGTATTAATATATGCTAACATTGATCCAGTGAAAGTTTCAGGTGATTTCCCTTTCATCAAATTTATAATGTCTCAATTTCAGGTATGTCCGGACTATGATGACCGGATGTCGTATCTGTATCTACGCTCATTGTTCCACCTAGCAGACGGAAAGAAGATGGCAGCCATTGATGACTTCATCAATCTGTCTACAAATAATCCTAGGATATTACCTACAAAGTGAGTCATACTGAGCAGCATTTGAAACATTCAATTAAGGTAACACTTACCTATTTTCTGTAATTGATTTGTTTGTTTGGTGTTTAACATCATTTTTACCATCATTTTTCAGCACATTTTAGGCTGTGTATGACAGTCGATTGTTTGTGGTAGAGGCAGACCACTCACTTTTCCTGGGTAGAACCAGTACTGTATACCTCCCGCAATCCGAAAGAATAGACACTTTCTCACAAGTTTAGCTCCCAGTGGGATTCGACCCACAGCGGTGAGAGACGAGAAGGACAATGCAACGTTGTTAACTCCTCAACGACGGATGATCTTTCTGTAATGGAATATCTTCTGTAATTGAAAGTCTTAATTCATTGATCAATCTACAAATAATATTAGGATATTGCCTACAAAGTAATTTAAGTCATACTGAGCAATAATTAAAAGTCACCTATTAACTGTAATTAAATGTATTAGTTCATATATATATCCTCTGTGTGATCAAACAGTGTGTCCATGGTTGAGAGGGTAAAGATGCTGCATTTGAAACCATCAAGCCTCTCGCCGCTGTGGGTTTGAATCCCACTGGGAGCTCGACTTCTGAGAAAGTGTCGATTCGTACAGATGGCGGGAGGTACAGTACTGGTTCTACCCAGGGATAATTGGGTGGTCTGCCTCACCAACTAAAAAATCGACCGTCATACATAGCCTAAAATTTGCTGAAAACTGATGTTAACATCAAACAAACTAACCTGTGTGATAAATTAAAGTAACTATATTGTTACTGCCTCATTTGACAGGATACGAAATCAGTGACATCAGTATCTGGGTGTGTGAAGAGAAGTAGGTGGTAACGGAAGGGTGAACCCGGATTTCTCTAATAGTATATGACTTCTTTCTGATATTGGATTGTAATCAGGGGCGGATCCAGGATATCATATTACGGGGTATGGGGGCGTAACATTTACAAACGGGGTTGACAAGCAAAAAAACAAAAAACTTGCCAAATAAAAACAACTTTTTTTGTTCAAATTTTACTTTTTATGGGACGTAAACAAATTCCCCACTAAAAATGGCAAAAAAAAAAGTTTAAAAAACATGTATTTTGTTTTGTTGTTGTTACTTTTGGAAGGTTTTATGGTGTGGGGCAGGGTGTGGGGGGGCGGGGTGCCCCCTCTGGAACCGCCCTTGGTAATGTTGTTTATATGAGATGTTTATCAACATTTTAATTGAATTGACTTTCTTTGTTGTCAGCAAAAAATAGAATGTTTCCCTCATCACCAGTGGTATGTGAATTCTACCTATCATTGCAGGCTGTTGAAGGACTTGCGTGGCAAGTTGACAGAGGCAGAGTTGTCTGACCTGAAAAAGAAGCCGAACCATGTCCCATTGCTGGACATCATGGAATATGTACATTCGGGGGACCAGCACACTGAGCATGGCATGAAGAAGATCAGGATGGATCCCCTGTCTATACCAGATAGGGATCTCAGTCAGTACAGTGTTACTGTATATATTATACATACTATACTGAGGGGAAAAAGTTTTTGTTGCACCCCGGAAATAATACATTTTTGGTTGTAAAATCAAGAAACTACTGCCATAGACACAATATTTTATTAAACACACATCAATAACAGTTGAACATCTTAATGTCGTACAAATAAATGAACGTAGGGGTCAAGCCCGTAAAGTCCCAAAATGTCAGTATATCTTGTATACTGTATTATTTCATCTAAAAACTTGCTAAACTTTTTTCCCTCCGTATATTTAATAGATTATATCTGTCACGTTTTCATCTCATATAATTCCTGCTGCTTAGCACAACAGAATTAGGATCAAACTTCAACTGATAAGTTTCTTGAATCTATTAGTTAAATAGCTCACCTTTTTGCTAGACTTTTTCAAAGAAAAAGAAAGAGCTATAATTGCCAACATTTGATCGTCGTTTGCAACTACAACATATCTGAAGGGAAGCGTCATCGTTAATCTCCTCTCCCTCTGAGGTTGCTGTCCCAATATAATATAATATGATGTGTTAACTAGATGTAATATCCCGTTTCGTTTAATTTAATAAGCTCGTCTGTTTTAAAGCGAACAAAGAGCTATTGTCACTGCCGTAGCGTGTAGTCGCCAGCTTTCTGTTGAAATATATAGTTATTGAAATTTATTGGTTACGGTATTATGTGAAAGAAGCCATGCATAGTTACGAACTGTCAATCAAGCTCAGAAGTGCATCATGTATTTACACCAATTAGAAAAGCACCTACTCCCTCACAAACACGGAGCACATTGTGAATGTATGTGAACACCTGACATATGGACAATACAGGGTGGAGCTAGGAATGGATGTCGGAACTATGCATTAGCCTGGCAAAGAGCTATCCACCGGACCACCGTGGCCATATACAGCATTGGACAGTCTGTTATGCCTATCTTTTAACATCAATACCGTCTCAGATTGAGGACAGTCCCTTTTACTCGGAACCAGTAAATATCTATGAAAAAATATTTTGTTCACATGTTTATGTTTCCAGAATATGATGAGTTTGTAGAATATGTGTCTCTGCTGGAGATGACCAATGACTTTGATACAATACGGCGACTCTTTGAGGCCCTCACACTGTCACAGAGGCAAACTTGTAAGTTTAGTTTTTATACTTTCTCTGTATATCTGTTGGTTTATTTGCCTGTTTTTCGAATTAAAAATTCTACTCCTGATAACTCCTGTTCTGCATGCTCATTTCTCTTAAAGATGACCTCTAGCAATATGATTTATTTCAGATGTAAACCAGATAACCTTCCAGATTTATTTCAGATAATGACCAGAAACTATTCCAGATGTGTGTTGACCTCTGGGATGAGATGAATCATACCTGTATGATTAATGTCCATGGTGCGGTCATGGTGAAATATTTAGCATCACTTTTTAATAGCATATGGATCACTTATGGGTTTATTATCAAAATATTTAAAAACTATTTCAAACCTGACCAGTCATTGAGATGAGACTTAAAACCGAGGTTTACTTTCTAAAATGCCCAGTGCAATACAGCAAACTTTTATGAATCCATTCATCTCGGATGTAGACCAGATAACCTTCTGATGAATTTCAGATGTAGACCAGATAACCTTCCTGATGTATTTCAGATGTAGACCAGATAACCTTCCTGATGTATTTCAGATGTAGACCAGATAACCTTCCTGATGAATTTCAGCTGTAGACCAGATAACCTTCCTGATGTATTTCAGATGTAGACCAGTTAACCTTCCTGATGAATTTCAGATGTAGACCAGATAACTTTCCTGATGTATTTCAGATGTAGACCAGATAACCTTCCTAACGTATTTCAGATGTAGACCAGATAACCTTCCTGATGTATTCAGATATAGACCAGATAACCTTCCTGATGTATTTCAGATGTAGACCAGATAACCTTCCTGATGTATTTCAGATGAAGACCAGATAACCTTCCTGATATATTTCAAATGTAGACCAGATAACCTTCCTGATATATTTCAGATGTAGACCAGATAACCTTCCAGATGTATTTCAGATGTAGACCAGAAACCCACCAGATGTATTTCAGATGTAGACCAGATAAACCTTCCTGATATATTTGAGATATAGACCAGATAACCTTCCTGATATATTCCAGATGTAGAAAAGATAACCTTTCTGCTATATTTCAGATGTAGACCAGGTAACCTTCCGGATGTGTAGACCACTGTGATATATTTCAGATGTAGACCAGATAACCTTCCTGATATATTTCAGATGTAGACCAGGTAACCTTCCTGATATATTTCAGATGAAGACCAGATAACCTTCCTGATGTATTTCAGATGTAGACCAGATAACCTTCCTGATATATTTCAGATGTAGACCAGATAACCTTCCAGATGTGTAAACCACCTTGATATATTTCAGATGTAGACCAGATAACCTAACAAATGTGTAGATCACTGTGATATATTTCAGATGTAGACCAGATAACCCTCCAGATGTATAGACCACTGTGATATATCTCAGATATAGACCAGATAACCTTCCAGATGTGTAGATCACTGTGATATATTTCAGATGTAGACCAGATAACCTTCCAGATATGTAGATCACTGTGATATATTTCAGATGTAGACCAGATAACCCTCCAGATGTATAGACCACTGTGATATATCTCAGATATAGACCAGATAACCTTCCAGATGTGTAGATCACTGTGATATATTTCAGATGTAGACCAGATAACCTTCCAGATATGTAGATCACTGTGATATATTTCAGATGTAGACCAGATAACCTTCCAGATGTGTAGATCACTGTGATATATTTCAGATGTAGACCAGATAACCTTCCGGATGTGTAGACCACTGTGATATATTTCAGATGTAGACCAGATAACCTTCCAGATGTGTGTAGACTCCTGGGAGGATAACCGTCACCAGTGTAATCTGGTCAAGGTCGAGGATGGACATCTGAAGGAGGATGAGAGTTTGCTAAAGGTCTCCTCTCTCATCAACACAGACTTTGGCATTGGCAGGATTTGTCTTACAGATAAGAGGTATAACTTGTAAATAATCGTGGTAGCTTGTTGTCAGATAAACAGTAGTTTACTATAAACATTAGGCAATGTACTTCACTGACACACACAGACGGTAATGTACTTCACTGACGCACACAGACGGCAATGTACTTCACTGACGCACACAGACGGCAATGTACTCCACTGACACACACAGATGGCAATGTACTTCACTGACACACACAGACGGCAATGTACTTAACTGACACACACAGACGGCAATGTACTTCACTGACTCACACAGACGGCAATGTACTTAACTGACACACACAGACGGCAATGTACTTCACTGACTCACACAGTCTGCAATGTACTTCACTGATGCACACAGACGGCAATGTACTTCACTGACACACACACAGACGGCAATGTACTTCACTGACTCACACAGTCTGCAATGTACTTCACTGACTCACACAGTCTGCAATGTACTTCACTGACGCACACAGACGGCAATGTACTTCACTGACTCACACAGTCTGCAATGTACTTCACTGACTCACACAGTCTGCAATGTACTTCACTGACGCACACAGACGGCAATGTACTTCACTGTAACACTTCACTGACACACACAGATGGCAATGTACTTCACTGACACTCACAGATGGCAATGTACTTCACTGTAACACACAGACGGCAATGTACTTCACTGACTCACACAGTCTGCAATGTACTTCACTGACACACACAGTCTGCAATGTACTTCACTGACACACACAGACGGCAATGTACTTCACTGACACACACAGACGGCAATGTACTTCACTGACACACACAGACGGCAATGTACTTCACTGACACACACAGACGGCAATGTACTTCACTGACTCACACAGTCTGCAATGTACTTCACTGACGCACACAGACGGCAATGTACTTCACTGTAACACTTCACTGACACACACAGATGGCAATGTACTTCACTGACACTCACAGATGGCAATGTACTCCACTGACTCACACAGACGGCAATGTACTTCACTGACACACACATACGGCAATGTACTTCACTGACACACACAGACGGCAATGTACTTCACTGACTCACACAGACGGCAATGTACTTCACTGACACACACAGACGGCAATGTACTTCACTGACACACACAGACGGCAATGTACTTCACTGACACACACAGACTGCAATGTACTTCACTGACACACACAGACGGCAATGTACTTCACTGACACACACAGACGGCAATGTACTTCACTGACACACACAGTCTGCAATGTACTTCACTGACTCACACAGACGGCAATGTACTCCACTGACACTCACAGATGGCAATGTACTCCACTGACACTCACAGATGGCAATGTACTCCACTGACACTCACAGATGGCAATGTACTCCACTGACACACACAGACGGCAATGTACTCCACTGACACTCACAGATGGCAATGTACTCCACTGACACACACAGACGGCAATGTACTCAAATGACACTCACAGACGGCAATGTACTCCACTGACACACACAGACGGCAATGTACTCCACTGACACACACAGATGGCAATGTACTCCACTGACACACACAGACGGCAATGTACTCCACTGACACTCACAGATGGCAATGTACTCCACTGACACACACAGACGGCAATGTACTCCACTGACACACACAGATGGCAATGTACTCCACTGACACTCACAGATGGCAATGTACTCCACTGACACACACAGACGGCAATGTACTCCACTGACACACACAGACGGCAATGTACTCCACTGACACTCACAGATGGCAATGTACTCCACTGACACACACAGACGGCAATGTACTCCACTGACACACACAGATGGCAATGTACTCCACTGACACACACAGACGGCAATGTACTCCACTGACACTCACAGATGGCAATGTACTCCACTGACACACACAGACGGCAATGTACTCCACTGACACACACAGACGGCAATGTACTCCACTGACACACACAGACGGCAATGTACTTCACTGACACACACAGACGGCAATGTACTTCACTGACACACACAGTCTGCAATGTACTTCACTGACGCACACAGACGGCAATGTACTCCACTGACGCACACAGACGGCAATGTACTTCACTGACTCACACAGTCTGCAATGTACTTCACTGACGCACACAGACGGCAATGTACTCCACTGACGCACACAGACGGCAATGTACTCCACTGACACTCACAGATGGCAATGTACTCCACTGACACACACAGACGGCAATGTACTTTACTGACACACACAGATGGCAATGTACTTCACTGACACACACAGACGGCAATGTACTTCACTGACACACACAGACGGCAATGTACTTCACTGACTCACACAGTCTGCAATGTACTTCACTGACGCACACAGACGGCAATGTACTTCACTGACACACACAGACGGCAATGTACTTCACTGACACACACAGACGGCAATGTACTTCACTGACTCACACAGTCTGCAATGTACTTCACTGACGCACACAGACGGCAATGTACTCCACTGACACTCACAGATGGCAATGTATTTCACTGACACACACAGACGGCAATGTACTTCACTGACACACACAGACGGCAATGTACTTCACTGACTCACACAGTCTGCAATGTACTTCACTGACGCATACAGACGGCAATGTACTCCACTGACACTCACAGATGGCAATGTACTCCACTGACACACACAGACGGCAATGTACTTCACTGACACACACAGACGGCAATGTACTTCACTGACACTCACAGATGGCAATGTACTCCACTGACACACAAAGTCTGCAATGTACTTCACTGACACACACAGACGGCAATGTACTTCACTGACTCACACAGTCTGCAATGTACTTCACTGACTCACACAGTCTGCAATGTACTTCACTGACACACACAGATGGCAATGTACTTCACTGACACTCACAGTCTGCAATGTACTTCACTGACTCACACAGACGGCAATGTACTCCACTGACACACACAGACGGCAATGTACTTCACTGACACACACAGACGGCAATGTACTCCACTGACACACACAGACGGCAATGTACTTCACTGATACACACAGACGGCAATGTACTTCACTGATGCACACAGTCTGCAATGTACTTCACTGACACACACAGATGGCAATGTACTTCACTGACACTCACAGTCTGCAATGTACTTCACTGACTCACACAGTCTGCAATGTACTTCACTGACACACACAGACGGCAATGTACTCCACTGACACTCACAGATGGCAATGTACTCCACTGACACACACAGATGGCAATGTACTCCACTGACACACACAGACAGCAATGTACTCCACTGACACACACAGACGGCAATGTACTCCACTGACACACACAGACGGCAATGTACTCCACTGACACACACAGATGGCAATGTACTCCACTGACACACACAGATGGCAATGTACTTTACTGACTCACACAGTCTGCAATGTACTTCACTGACACACACAGACGGCAATGTACTTCACTGACTCACACAGTCTGCAATGTACTTCACTGATGCACACAGTCTGCAATGTACTTCACTGACTCACACAGATGGCAATGTACTTCACTGACACTCACAGTCTGCAATGTACTTCACTGACTCACACAGTCTGCAATGTACTTCACTGACACACACAGACGGCAATGTACTCCACTGACCCACACAGATGGCAATGTACTCCACTGACACACACAGACGGCAATGTACTCCACTGACACAGACAGACGGCAATGTACTCCACTGACACACACAGATGGCAATGTACTTTACTGACTCACACAGTCTGCAATGTACTTCACTGACACACACAGACGGCAATGTACTTCACTGACTCACACAGTCTGCAATGTACTTCACTGATGCACACAGTCTGCAATGTACTTCACTGACTCACACAGATGGCAATGTACTTCACTGACTCACACAGTCTGCAATGTACTTCACTGACACACACAGATGGCAATGTACTTCACTGACTCACACAGTCTGCAATGTACTTCACTGACGCACACAGACGGCAATGTACTTCACTGACTCACACAGTCTGCAATGTACTTCACTGACGCACACAGACGGCAATGTACTTCACTGACACACACAGACGGCAATGTACTTCACTGACGCACACAGACGGCAATGTACTTCACTGATACACACAGACGGCGGTGTAGTTCACTGACGCACACAGACGGCAATGTACTTCACTGACACACACAGACGGCAATGTACTTCACTGACGCACACAGACGGCAATGTACTTAACTGACACACACAGACGGCAATGTACTCCACTGACACTCACAGATGGCAATGTACTTCACTGACACACACAGTCTGCAATGTACTTCACTGACTCACACAGACGGCAATGTACTTCACTGTAACACACAGACGGCAATGTACTTCACTGTAAGACACCACTGACACACACAGATGGCAATGTATTTCACTGACACACACAGACGGCAATGTACTTCACTGACACACACAGACGGCAATGTACTTCACTGACTCACACAGACGGCAATGTACTTCACTGACGCACACAGACGGCAATGTACTCCACTGACACTCACAGATGGCAATGTACTTCACTGACACACACAGACGGCAATGTACTTCACTGACACACACAGACGGCAATGTACTTCACTGACTCACACAGTCTGCAATGTACTTCACTGACGCACACAGACGGCAATGTACTCCACTGACACTCACAGATGGCAATGTACTCCACTGACACACACAGACGGCAATGTACTTCACTGACACACACAGACGGCAATGTACTTCACTGACACTCACAGATGGCAATGTACTCCACTGACACACAGAGTCTGCAATGTACTTCACTGACACACACAGACGGCAATGTACTTCACTGACTCACACAGTCTGCAATGTACTTCACTGACTCACACAGTCTGCAATGTACTTCACTGACACACACAGATGGCAATGTACTTCACTGACACTCACAGTCTGCAATGTACTTCACTGACTCACACAGACGGCAATGTACTCCACTGACACACACAGACGGCAATGTACTTCACTGACACACACAGACGGCAATGTACTCCACTGACACACACAGACGGCAATGTACTTCACTGACACACACAGACGGCAATGTACTTCACTGATGCACACAGTCTGCAATGTACTTCACTGACACACACAGATGGCAATGTACTTCACTGACACTCACAGTCTGCAATGTACTTCACTGACTCACACAGTCTGCAATGTACTTCACTGACACACACAGACGGCAATGTACTTCACTGACACTCACAGATGGCAATGTACTCCACTGACACACACAGATGGCAATGTACTCCACTGACACACACAGACGGCAATGTACTCCACTGACACACACAGACAGCAATGTACTCCACTGACACACACAGACGGCAATGTACTCCACTGACACACACAGATGGCAATGTACTCCACTGACACACACAGATGGCAATGTACTTTACTGACTCACACAGTCTGCAATGTACTTCACTGACACACACAGACGGCAATGTACTTCACTGACTCACACAGTCTGCAATGTACTTCACTGATGCACACAGTCTGCAATGTACTTCACTGACTCACACAGATGGCAATGTACTTCACTGACACTCACAGTCTGCAATGTACTTCACTGACTCACACAGTCTGCAATGTACTTCACTGACACACACAGACGGCAATGTACTCCACTGACACACACAGATGGCAATGTACTCCACTGACACACACAGACGGCAATGTACTCCACTGACACAGACAGACGGCAATGTACTCCACTGACACACACAGATGGCAATGTACTTTACTGACTCACACAGTCTGCAATGTACTTCACTGACACACACAGACGGCAATGTACTTCACTGACTCACACAGTCTGCAATGTACTTCACTGATGCACACAGTCTGCAATGTACTTCACTGACTCACACAGATGGCAATGTACTTCACTGACTCACACAGTCTGCAATGTACTTCACTGACACACACAGATGGCAATGTACTTCACTGACTCACACAGTCTGCAATGTACTTCACTGACGCACACAGACGGCAATGTACTTCACTGACTCACACAGTCTGCAATGTACTTCACTGACGCACACAGACGGCAATGTACTTCACTGACACACACAGACGGCAATGTACTTCACTGACGCACACAGACGGCAATGTACTTCACTGATACACACAGACGGCGGTGTAGTTCACTGACGCACACAGACGGCAATGTACTTCACTGACACACACAGACCGCAATGTACTTCACTGACGCACACAGACGGCAATGTACTTAACTGACACACACAGACGGCAATGTACTCCACTGACACTCACAGATGGCAATGTACTTCACTGACACACACAGTCTGCAATGTACTTCACTGACTCACACAGACGGCAATGTACTTCACTGTAACACACAGACGGCAATGTACTTCACTGTAAGACACCACTGACACACACAGATGGCAATGTATTTCACTGACACACACAGACGGCAATGTACTTCACTGACACACACAGACGGCAATGTACTTCACTGACTCACACAGACGGCAATGTACTTCACTGTAACACACAGACAGCAATGTACTTCACTGTAACACACAGACGGCAATGTACTTCACTGTAAGACACCACTGACACACACAGATGGCAATGTATTTCACTGACACACACAGACGGCAATGTACTTCACTGACACACACAGACGGCAATGTACTTCACTGACTCACACAGACGGCAATGTACTTCACTGACACACACAGACAGCAATGTACTTCACTGTAACACACAGACGGCAATGTACTTCACTGTAAGACACCACTGACACACACAGATGGCAATGTATTTCACTGACACACACAGACGGCAATGTACTTCACTGACACACACAGACGGCAATGTACTTCACTGACTCACACAGACGGCAATGTACTTCACTGTAACACACAGACGGCAATGTACTTCACTGTAACACACAGACGGCAATGTACTTCACTGACACACACAGACAGCAATGTACTTCACTGATTCAAACAGACGGCAGTGTACTTCACTGACACACACAGACGGCAATGTACTCCACTGACACACACAGACGGCAATGTACTTCACTGACACACACAGACGGCAATGTACTTCACTGACACACACAGACGGCAATGTACTTCACTGACACACACAGACGGCAATGTACTTCACTGACTCACACAGACGGCAATGTACTTCACTGACTCACACAGATGGCAATGTACTTCACTGACTCACACAGACGGCAATGTACTTCACTGACACACACAGACGGCAATGTACTTTACTGACTCACACAGACGGCAATGTACTTCACTGACTCACACAGATGGCAATGTACTTCACTGACTCACACAGACGGCAATGTACTTCACTGACTCACACAGACGGCAATGTACTTCACTGACACACACAGACGGCAATGTACTTCACTGTAACACTTCACTGACACACACAGATGGCAATGTACTTCACTGACACACACAGATGGCAATGTACTTCACTGACACACACAGATGGCAATGTACTTCACTGACACACACAGACGGCAATGTACTTCACTGACTCACACAGTCTGCAATGTACTTCACTGACTCACACAGACAGCAATGTATTTCACTGACTCACACAGACGGCAGTTTACTTCACTTGACACACACAGACGGCAATGTACTTCACTGACACACGCAGACGGCAATGTACTTCACTGACACACACAGACGGCAATGTACTTCACTGACACACACAGACGGCGGTGTACTTCACTGACACACACAGACGGCAATGATCTTCACTGAAACACACAGACGGCAGTGTACTTCACTGACACACATAGACGGCAATGTACTTCACTGACACACACAAACAGCAATGTTCCTCAAATGACACACACAGACTTGTTTTGGGGCGCATGTTTCAGCCTAAGCGGTTTATCATTTACATGACAATATCAGACAATACTTACATAAATTATGAATCACTGGAACTGGAATTATAAATGGTAAATAACAAAACTGTTTTAGTTTTGACAATTGGTTGAAAATAGACTGCTTTTCCCATGTAAACTCATTGTTGCTGGGGCAGAAGAAAATTAGAAAATCTCAGATAATTTGAAATAACTTTAATATTTTGCAATAAATCTTTCAGGGTATCTTAATTTGAATATATTCAACACATCAACGTATTAAAACTATTTTTGGATAGAAATCCCAAACCTGGAAAATTGGTAAAATCAGAAAAATGGAAACAAAATGGCCTCATAAAAAAGCGAATTATTTTCTAAACCAGTGAAATAGATCCTTTATCGCTGAATAACAATAAAACAAAATTGATATAATTATGACCTTAAAAATCAGTAAAATATTATTAAAAATTTGAATTAAAATGTAATATCACCACTCTTTTTTTTTATAGAGCCGCCAAGCATTAAACTGTTGATAACTGTCAATGAGCCAAAAATCTATAGATAACATGCAGCCACAACAACCATATTTGGTTATACATCATTATTTACCTTGGCACTTTATAACCATTTATTATAAGAACCCTGGCAGAAACAATTGCCCCAAACAGTAGTTTGCTTGCATGCGATATACTTTTTATTTATGTATGACTGATACGGTGGTGTTTGTAAAAGATAAAGAGGAAGTAAAGTAAGTTTGAGTACACGTGAATTCACATTCGGAATACGTTGATCACTGCTTTAGTTTGTTAATTAAAGAATCAATTGGTTTTTAATATATTAAAGCAGCAAGCAGTTATCTTCTATCCTAATAAACTGCACGTGCAGTATTGTTCAGCATTTATTAGCTAGCTTTGTGCATTGTGTATAATGTATGTCCTATATTTATGCATTGGGTGTGGTAGTTTACCTATATTTGTGCTTTGAGTATGATATTTCCTATATATTATGTGCATTGAGTGCATTTAATTTAAACCCTTAAGCATGTTAAGCATGTAAAACTTCATATATAGATTGTATTAAATTGGGAAACTATGCAACTGTGTAAGCAAATGGCTCGAAAATAGATTCAGGCATTCTAGAGCGAGAACATTTCTTTTCAGTGGTGCTGTATGCAAATAGATACTGTGCATTTCAGGGTGCCTAAACCTCGAATATGAATTGAGAATTTTTATGTCTTCCCCCATGAACATGATGAAGTGGATGGGGAGATATATTGTTTTTGTGCTCTCTGTCTGTTATCTTTCGTCTGTCTGTCATTGTCTGTATGTCACAAACGTTGTCTGGACTAGATCTCCTGAACCCCTGGCCAGATTCCGTTGAAACTTTGCAGGAATAATCAGTACCATGCCTAGTTGCGTATGTCATTGCCGTGTTCCGGTTGATTGATTTTTGGCGGAGTTATGGCCCATTATACCGAAACTTTGTCCAGACTAGTTCTCCTGAACCCCTGGCCGGATTTCAGCGAAACTTGGCAAGGACGATCAGTACCAAGCCTAGCTGTGCATATCCTCGCTATGTTCTGGTTGAACGATTTTTGGCAGAGTTATTGCCCTTCAAAGGTTTTAATACACAAACATTGTCCGGACTAGTTCTCCTGAATTCCTGGCCAGATTTCAGTGAAACTTGGCAAGGACGATCAGTGCCAAGCCTAGTTGCGCATATCATTGCCGTGTTCTGGTTAAATGATTTTTGGCAGAATTATGGCCCTTTAAAAGTTTTAATACACAAATATTGTCCAGACTTTTCTCCTGAATCCTTGGCCAGATGTCAACGAAACTTCTCAGGAATGATCAGTACCAGGCCTAGTCTCACATATTATTGTCTTGTTCTGGTTGAATGATTTTTGACAGAGTTATGAGTCTTTAAAGGTTTTAATACACAAACTGTCCAGACTAGTTCTTCTGAATTTCAACGGAAATTTGCAGGGATGATCAGTATCAAGCCTGGTTGTGCGTATCATTGCCGTGTTCCTCCGGTTAAATGAATTTTGGCACAGTTATGTCTCCCTTATACACAAACTTTGTCTGGTTAGTTCTCATGGAACCCTTGGCCTGATTTCAACAAAACTTTATAGGGATGATCAGTATCAAGCCTAGTTGTGCATGTCATCACCATGTTTCGGTTGAATAGTATTTGGCGAGTTATGGCCCCTTATACAGAAACTTTGGTAGGACTAGTTCTCCAGAACCCCTGGCTGGATTTCAGTGAAACATTGCAGGGATGATCAGTACCAAGCCTAGTTGCGCATATCGGTGTCGTGTTCCATATGAATGATTTTTGTCGGAGTACACAAACTTTGTCTGGACTAGTTCGGATTTCAACGAAACTTGGGATGATCAGTACCAAGCCTAGTTGCACATGATTTATCGCCCTTTCCCCAGTGGGGAGAGACAAATGTTTTTACTAAAAATAACCTCCAGTTTTTATTACTTTCTATATGTTTTCATACCTGATATGGTTAGGTAGAATGAAAATAGACACTTCTAGATCTGTTTACAATCTTGCCGTAGCCATCTGCTAAGTTTCACAAAGCCCGATGGATGTACCAAGTAGAATTTAGGCTATGCACACAGTTTGTTGTTCAATGGTCAGTAATCCATAAATCGTACATTACTTTTATTTTGGAATGAAAACCATTACCGGTATATCTCGCAAATAAAAGGTAGGTAGTGCTTACCTCTAAAAGTCAAGTCATTGGCCCAAAGTCCCCGATGCCTATAACACGCCCCGTCGGGTAACATTTGTAAATGGTATTATGCTTCCAAAAGCATGACTGAGACACACCTATGCTTATAATTGATGCTATACGATTGACGGACTGTCACAGAGCTTGTCACCACCAGTTAATTAGATGACTTTTAGGTGGTGATAGAAAGAAGTTTCAGAACTACGGGTTGCAAGGTATTGAAGACCATGATGAATTTCATTGCCAGCATTGTTAAACCATATACTTAATATACCACACACAAAGAAATATTATAAATGTTATACCTAGTAAATCTGTCATTTTTAACAAAAGTTGTATGAATCGTGATTACTTTATCATAGAGCTAGCATTTGTATTCAAGAGGTAGAATGTTTCCTTCATCTTTGAGGGCACTAGAATTTGAAAATCTGGCTGTGCAAACCATTTAGATTTTACTGGCCAGACCATTGGGCCACTGCTAATTTCAAAGACTGCACCATCAGCATAGTTATTTTTCCTTTTGAGATATCAACTCTACCACCATTATTACACCATTATTACCACGACGACGACGACGACGACGACCACGATGACGACCACGACGACGACGACCACCACCACGACGACGACGACCACCACCACCACCACCACCACCACCACCACCACCACCACCATTATCACCAAAACCAAAATCCTCATCCAGCTCCTATTCCGCCTCCTCTTCCTCATCATCATCAACATCATCGACATCATCGTCGTCACATGAATCAACACGATTATTATCATCAAAATCAACACAGTTATCATCATCATCATTATCATCATCAACATCATCACATCATCGTCGTCACATGAATCAACACGATTATTATCATCAAAATCAACACAGTTATCATCATCATCATCATCATCATCATCATCATCACGGACACTATTTCTGTTACAGGTTATTTTTCCTGCGTGACGTGTCTAATGAGTATAAGGAGATAACCCAACTCCGAGACATGACATCTCTCGAGAAATCTACGCAAAATAGCTTTTTTAGTAACAGGGACACGCTGCAGATACACAGCAAGATACACAGCACTGGTAAGAAGAGTAAAATAGAGAGGCAAATAACATGTTGAGGGGTGAAAGCGAAACTATTGTAACTATATATAAATAAAGAACAAGATACAGTAGCCTTGCATTGGGCCCTTGATGTGTAAATAGCAGAAAAAGTAATACAAATGCATTACCAGTATATTACTAAGATTCTAAGAACTTTCAGTCGCAAAATTTTGAAAGTAATGAGATGTTATGCCACTCGAGGAAAGTTGAGAGGGCATACAGTATAGTTAAAGAAGCTTGCCACCAGATATTTAATGTTTCCTAGACTTTGACTATGTATTTAGCATGCGGAGAACATGCGTTCTGCCAAATAAAAGGTTTGTATACCGTTTGTATGCAATTTGAAGTTTTGTTGTACTAATGTAAATAATGATTTAGTCCACACTATAGAAATGATTAAGAATAATAATTCATAGACAATGTCCGTGTACTCAGTGCACGAGAATTATACAGATTCGAGATTATTTGATAACAGAAGTTTCAATAGAAAGAGTGTTGTCTAAAATATGGTCTATACACTTTTATGTTACATCTTCTAGTTTATACTACACTTTTGGAATATTCAAAGAATGATTAATTTTGGACACATTCTGGAGGCAAGGGCCTTTAAGTCCATTACTCATGTAACAAAAACCTTCAACTTTCAAACTTCATACACACATCTACATGACAGCAACATGTTCCTACCAAAGTACCTATTTTTTACACTTGGTTAATTTACATATAAGGTTATTCAGTTTTATTTATTTATACTATTTTTTTTAGCTATAATCAATCAGTTGGTATATATTTATTTTGTTTGCATGCTTTGATCTGGAATTGCTATTGTACCAGCTAGTGAATGTGTGCGTGCTTGTTTGCTGTTTTAACGTTACTGACTGGAAATCAAAACACTTTGTTCAACGACCGATCCTTCGTCTTTTTTCATATTTTCTTGTTTTTTGTCTAGTTTCAAATAAAGTTAAATGGGAACTGAATATGAATGGTACCTTATACATGTTAAAGCTGGGTCATCGTGGTCTAATAGTTATACATGTATGCGCTGCTCTGCCTTATACAAGGAGATGTTCCAGAGATATTCCGCATACTGAAACTTCGGTATGTTTTTAAATAAAACTTTTGTACCAGGAATTTTCTTTAATATTAACCTTGCAGATACAACTGGTACCCATACAACTGACACACATGTGTTTACGGTTTATCTAAAAGAGGAGAGAAACTGGTGGTACATGGTGATACAAGAGATGTGGGCGGGTAAAATAGTTGCCGAGGCAACTAAGGACATCAATGCCATTAATCAGGCTCTACAGAATACACTCCTCATTGATGCTGTCATTTCCAGGTAGACTTTAATATTTGGGTTTAAGCAGGGCTGGGGGAAATGCCAGTTTTGTCAGTTCTGAACCATATTGGAGGCTGGATTGATTCAAAGTCGGGTCATGTAAAAATATATAACTGAACAAAACATGCCTGTTAAACAAGCACACAACTGAAAATCACGCTCAACAGGCTAAACCTTTGTTATTTCACACGTCTGTATTTAGCTCGACTGATCAGAGATCAACAGAGCTTATGCCGTGGTGCAGCGTCCGTCTGTCCGTAAACTTTTATTTGTAGCGACAACTCCTCTGAAACTACTGGATGGATATTCATGAAACTATACAGAAATGTTGCCCATAAAGTCTAGTTGATCCCAGCAAAAATTCATGTTGATGTGAAATCCAAGATGGCCGCCAAAGCTAAAAATAGAGTTTTAAAATACAAGTTTGTAGCGACTACTTCTTGAAAACTATAAGTGATATTGATATGGGACTTTTTCTAAAATGATCAGCATGACATGATGTTGATCCTTGTCAAAAACCGTTTTGATTCAACGTTAAACATGGCTGCCAGCGGCCATCTTTGTTTACATAGAGTTATATAGTAAAAACTTGTAGCGACTACTTCTCTGAAACTACTTGGCGGATTGTCATGAAACTTTACAGGAATGTTGCTCTTGATGTCTAATTAATCAGATCTGCCAGAAATTCAAGATGGCCGTCACAGCTAAAAATAGATTTTTAAAAAATAAGTTTGTAGCGACTACTTCTTGAAAACTATAAGTGATATTGATGGGATTTTTTCTAAAATGATCAGCATGACATGATGTTGATCCTTGTGGAAAATTATTTTGATTCGATGTTAAACATGGCTGCCAGTGGCCATCTTTGGTTACATAGAGTTATATACTAAAAACTTGTAGCGACTACTCCTCTGAAACTACTTGACGGATGTTCATGAAACTTCACAGGAATGTTGCTCTTGATGTCTAGTTGATCCTAGAAAATTTTCAGGTCGGCCGGATATTCAAGATGGCCGCCACAGCTAAAAATAGATTTAAAATAAATAAGTTTGTAGCGACTACTTCTTCAAAACTATAAGAGATATTGATATGGGACTTTTTCTAAAATGATCAGTATGACATGATGTTGGTCCTTGTCGAAAATCGTTTTTGGTTTGACGTTAAACATGGCTGCTAGCGGCCATCTTTGTTTACATAGAGTTATATAATGAAAACTTGTAGCGACTACTCCTCTGAAACTACTTGATGGATTTTCATGAAACTTCAGAGGAATGTTGCTCTTAATGTCTAATTGATCCTAGCAAAATTCAGGTCGGCCGGAAATTCAAGATGGCCGCCACGGTTAAAAATAGATTTTCAAAAAACAAGTCTGTAGCGACTACTTCCTGAAATCAAAATCAATCAGTAGAGCTTCAAGGTCATTGACCTCTTGTTAATTTTCCCAGCGATAATTGATCTGTAGGAAGCACATGGTCGTGTAGATTTGCCGCTTTGATGTTGTTACTCGAATACTTAGACGTATCGAATCCATTTATTAAGTGGATCTACTATAAGAGTAGAAAATAAAAATCTAACAGGAAAAATAGCATTCAAGGACGACAGTCAACCACAAACACAAAGAAACAAAGTACAACTATATATAAAAATGAATAAAAGGCAAGATAAGACATTACAAACACACAAGGGATGACAATAGGGCTACCGCCTTGGAATGGTGAAGAACGTCAATGGCAAAAAAGGCTGCTGGGGTTTTAAACCAGTTTCTAGGGTGCACCAAACCCTAACTTATCCTACTGTCATTTCAATAAAATGGGACAGTGTCAATAAGAAATCAAGAGTTAACTATAATAACTTAAATTTTCCTTTGTTGTTCTTGCTTCATTCAAATTCACAGGTATAGACCTAACTATGAATTTAATTAAATACTAATTGTGAATTGGCACACAATACGTCACATTGCTTCTTTTATAATGCTCCTTCTGTTTATTTATTATTACTGAATAAAATAATCAGTAAGTGCAGGTTTGCAATATTCTTATAATTGGCTTGACTGATTTCCTATCTCACTTGCCAACCCCAAGCGTGGTTTATCGACAATCGCGATATTATTATTCTGTTATTAAAAGTCAAAGGTAACTTGGTTTCTGTGTTTCAGTGGACAGCAGGAGTGTTCCACGCATCACGCTGACGTCGAGGGTGCGGCCGCTCTACTGGGCTGCTACAGCAGGTATGTGGAGGAGGGGAAACATAAGTTACCCAGGGCAACGTTAGAAGCACTGCAAAACAAAATAGATCCCAACATGGGAGAGAGGGAGAGAAAAACAGTCCAGGCTCTACTCTACACTGGTGGAGGAGGTAGGTATAAGCATGATACAGAAAGAGCATAGACTATATTAGATATATTTAAACTGCAACTTGTTGTTTGTGTTTGTCATTTATATTGGTTATTAGCCAAACCACGGAATGCATTTTGCTTCAATTAAGGAGGAACAAAAACATAAAACTATAGATATTTTGTTGCGCGAATTATCTCTAGTGAGATCTCCAGAACCGTGTCAATTTGAAAATAAATTAAAATTCGCTACAATATTTCTGTCGCTTAATGGCTATTAAACAGCATATACTGCTCTAAGAATCCATCCCTTTAAATTTATGCCTCTTTCAAAACTGTATCTATCCATCATTTCTTGTTGTCCATGGTCCTGCACTTGTATATATCCATCATATTTCTTGTTGTCATGGTCCAGAACTTGTATTTATCTATCATATTTCTTGTTGACATGGACCTGCACTTATATCTATCCATCATAGTTCATGTTGTCATGGACCTGCACTTATATCTATCCATCATAGTTCATGTTGTCATGGACCTGCTCTTGTATCTATCCATCATTACTTGTTGTCATGGTCCTGCACTTGTATCTATCCATCATATTTCTTGTTGTCATGGTCCTCCATTTGTATCTATCCATCATATTTTTTGTTGTCATGGACTTGCACTTGTATCTATTCATAATTTCTTGTTGTCATGGACCTGCACTTGTATCTATCCATTATATTTCTTCTTGTCATGGACCTGCACTTGTATCTATCCATCATATTTCTTGTTAGCATGGTCCTGCACTTATATCTATCCATCATAGTTTGTGTTGTCATGGAACTGCACTTGTATCTATCCATCATCGTTCTTGTTGTCATGGACCTGCACATGTATCTATCCATCATAGTTTGTGTTGTCATGCACCTGCACTTGTATCTATCCATCATAGTTTGTGTTGTCATGGACATGCTCTTGTATCTATCCATCATAATTTGTGTTGTCATGGACCTGCACTTGTATCTATCCATCATAGTTTGTGTTGTCATGGACATGCACTTGTATCTATCCATCATAGTTTGTGTTGTCATGGACCTGCACTTGTATCTCTCCATCATCTTTCTTGTCAGCATGGTCCTGCACTTGTATCTGTCGACCATATTTTTTGTTACATTTATTCTCCAGATGGTACATTATCTCCAAAGTTATGGTGTGGATTAAGTGACGGCAAGGTCAAAGTATACAACGCCATAACATGGTTACTGGAGAGCGAATTTGTACAGACCAAACAGTGTGTGGTAAGTTTGGACACAGTAGACCACCAAATTCAACATCAAGGTTTTTATACCCCCATTTTCACAAAGTGATGTGGGGCTATATAGGAATCACGTTGTCCGTAACGTCGCATCGCTTTCAGTCACATAACGCATTTGTCCCATAGCATAACCCATCCTTGTCCTGTCCCGTCATGTCACATAACACTTTTTTATTAATGAATGGGTTATTCCGAAACTTCATATACTCATAACAACTGATGACCTTATGTCCCGCTACATCATCCATTGTTGATCACCTAAGGTATTACAGGTTTATGGCCCTTTGTTAGACTTAGAATACAAGAAGAAGGGGTAGTCATCACTTTCAGTGATAGTTCTAGTTTTCAATGAGATCTCATGATGTGTTCAACAACGAGCCAGATAGAGAAACATGTTTTCAACATTTACTTTCCTTTTGATAAAAATCAGAATTTCAGCTTGTGAACAAGAAATCGTAGGATATTTGTTTCTGCTTTTTACCAAATTTTATATGAAGACAAATCTAAATGTGTATTTTGGAGTTATTGCTCTTGATATTGAACAAGGAAATTAATTTAAGACTTTCTTGTATGAATATGTAGGGTCAAATACAATTGACAACAACGTCCTGTTCAATACATTTTTAATCTGTTCCCTTTAAGAACATTACATCTGTTACAACAGTAACAACCAATTTATATTTTGTTTGGAATATTCTGGCCGCAAGAGGACAACTTTCGAAGGTTGGAGGTTCATTTTATCGAGTTTAACTTATTTACTTATTCAGTATAGCCCTTGATATTTCAATATCATAATACTTACCGTATTCATATCCGAGTCCGTACCAGACAGGACTTCTTTTTATTTGTTCATATCATTGTCCATACCAGACAGGACAAACCTATTCATAGTCCATACCAGACAGGACATATTTGTTCATATCATTGTCCATACCAGACAGGACATATTTGTTCATATCATTGTCCATACCAGACAGGAAAAACCTATTCATAGTCCATACCAGACAGGACATATTTGTTCATATCATTGTCCATACCAGAAAGGACAAACCTATTCATAGTCCATACCAGACAGGACATATTTGTTCATATCATCGTACATACCAGACAGGACAAATCTATTCATAGTCCATACCAGACAGGACATATTTGTTCATATCATTGTCCATACCAGACAGGACAAACCTATTCATAGTCCATACCACACAGGACATATTACTTTTATGGGCTATTTCATCATGTTTTCAAAAAGTAAGGGGTCCCAAGGGAGCTACGCACTAGATCTTCCTTTGAAATAGTATTTCGGGCAGAACCCTGACCCCTATTTAAATAACCATATTTGTTGATGAAACCTAATTAATTTTATAAATTTGTTTTATTAAATTATATTAAATCATAGGAAATCATCATGTTAGTATAACCCGAAGGCGCCTTAAGCATGACTATTCGCTCTGATTTATCAAATACAAATTGTAAGTTATCAGCATTTTCCGTCCCGAGAGTATAGTTACATATATAACGCCATAACGAGACAATGCTTCATTGATTTAAACGAACCTCCAACCTTCGATTTTAGAATTTCCGCCACAGCAAATTTCAAATTTGTCCCCCAAATTCTAATAAAAATGTGCAATATATTTCCATATTTAAATTCCTTGCTTCAAAGCACTATACATGCTATAGAGCTTTTCATAAATTCACCAATAATTGCACTTTTTTTTTTAAACGTGTTTGTTACACTTTTTAAGCAATGACCATCAAATTGCCACCCGTTTCTAATATATGTCATACCTCATTTATTTTATGCACTTCACAGTACATCACCAACTTATTTTACGCTGTTAAACAACATCCCTAACCACAACTTTCCCAATATTCATAAAATTATACCTCATTCAAAATTGTTTAGTTTGATGTTTTGATCAATCTTCCAGAGCTACAGATAAGCAGTGTATTTGCTTAAATACCCATTCAAAAAATAAAAAGCATGGGTACCAATAAAGTAATCGAAGTTGTCAAATAATAAAACAACCAATTCAAATTGAGCAGTATATGGGTTGTTGTAGAGGGACACCCAGTCACCTTGTATTTATAAAACCTATTGTGAAAGAAGCTGATTTTATTAGATTTTTAGTATACAATATTAGTGGAATGCCACCCCGAAACAATGTTGCAAACTTTTATTGTTTTATTTCACCCAATTGAAATCACGAAATACCCAATTAAATAAATACCGATGGTTAAATGCCCAATTGATCAAAAAGCTTACCTATAGCTCTGATCTTTCAATCCTGCTGAGTTTATACAAAAAAGATGAACCCACATTTTTTTGTGATTGCTGAATTTGCTTCACAGTATATCACCAACAATCATTATGCCATAAAGTTACACATTGTAGGCCCTGTTCCGATATGGACTCCATATAACATCAATAAATTCTTAGCCGGCCTGACACGGACTTCATATAACACCGCTTGCATATAATAAACCTACATGCGTTCTATGTCAGCCCAACACCAGCTGCAGACAATAAACCTACATGCATTCCATGTCGACCCGACACCAGTCTCATAACAAATATGAACAAACCCTGGCTCCATATGGCATAATTATGTTCTGTGTCAACCAGACACCAGTTCCATATATAGTATAAGGTGTATCCCTCTTACTGAAGACACGGGCTCCGTCCCCAATCAGTACTGGGGTATAATTAACAATTCATAACTTTCACATGACATCATCAAACTAATTTGACCAATCAGTCATCAATAAAATAAAAGACCTTCACATTCTGGTAGGGGTAAACTCGGTGTTTATCATTGGTGCACATCTGACTTTAGCCCTTTATAAAACTAGTTTATAATGGCAATTCAGTTAAAAGCTTTATTTTTTGTGTACATCTATGTATCTTCTCTTGGTGTTGTCTGATTTTAAAACACCAATATGGATACATTTAATTTAAAGCGTGGTCTAATATTTTCATTTTTCATATAGAGATTGAGGATAGTCCGAGTTACCCCTTTATTTTCACCTACTGAATATCTCAGCATACAGTAAGTTGACCAGATGTGAAAGTTATAAATTACGTACTCACTTGCTTATTTTTGAGACTGCGAATTTTGTCCAACTAGCAAAGTTGCATTCTTACTCGTATTTTTTGAATCTTTCAATCATGTTAACTTTATACAGAAAAGTTTTGTTGTTGTAGTTCTTTTTTTTTTTTTCTTTTTTTTTGTGAGTGCCGAATATTTCAATTTGCAGAAATCAACTAGCATATAACAATTTTGTGAGAGCTAAATTCGAGCCCCGAGTACTACATTTTTCATACAAAATATTAATAAAATACTTATCACTTTTTTGATTATCTTTCAACCAGTTTGTCTGCTCCACTACTGTACCATTCTGCCAAATACCACAACACACAGCATTACCTGTATATCACCCGACACAAGTCTGCTCAAACATTGACCCCAATTTCTGAAAATTATCAAATATAGGTGTATGCACCCTTGCCATGTTAGAATACTACAATCTATTTCTGCAAATATTAACTCATATCAAAAGACATCCACAACACTATAGATTTATCTTATTATATTATTATTTTAAAATACAATCCATGAAATATGGTGAAATCGCAATGAATAAAATGTTCTGAAACATACTTAACTGTTCCATGTTTTCCGGCAACAATTTCATTGCTTACAAAGCCTATATATATGTACAATAAGGAAAGTTACATTATGTCAGATGTTGCTTTGAAAGAGTTGCACACTATCCGAGTATTGTCGGAGTGATATTTCTGTGTGACCACCCTATACATTTATAATGTGTTTCATTGTAATAATTATCTAGCATAATTTCTTCTTCAAATATCCAAAAACAGCATGTAAGCATTGCAAAAAGAAACCTCTTCTCCTGTGTTAAAAGAAAGTTTTATACAAAATGTTCAAACCATCCCCCATACATGTACATACAGGCCAGTGGAGACTTACAGGAAGCATGTCACAGCCTACCTAGAGGTGTTGTAAACAACATCCTTTTATAATAATTCATAGCAACATATGCAAATACATCTCCCCTTTTCCAAAATAATTCTAAGTCTTTAAAACTTAAAATGCAGTGCAGAGTCTGCCAGAGAATTTATCTCAAAACCACAAATAAAATAGAACTGTTTATACTTATAACGACTGCGCTATACTGCCCCTATAAATGCAGGTACAATAACAAAACTTATCTTTTATTTAGGCATGTGTCACACCTCGCCGGCCCGTTCGTACAAACACTTTTTTAACAGTGTCCCGTCATCTTTCAGTTCCAACGCTGAAAGTTTCATACGTTTTTTGCTGCCGCAACCACATTCGCCGAAAGTAGTCGCTTTAGCCCTAACTAGGCTGACCACTTCCGAATATATTAACTATCAGACGTCCACGTGTTCGAAACCAAACAAATCAAGTTCAGATTAATTGCAGGCAAGATGCTTTCAATCTCATGTCTGTTGAAAAAGTGACAGATTTACACCAAAACGTTCCGAATGAAAAAGCCGCACTTCGTCCTCACTTTTTTCGACCCACCTCTATTCGCACTTAGTACGAGTCGCCCTTAAACCGATCACCGCAGGAGAACGGTGTTCTAGGAGTCCGGACAAGAAAACTAAAATAATTGTGGGCTATTGAATATGCAATATCCTTTATAATTTCAAGCTTGTTGAGATCATAAATTTAGTAAACAGTTTCTGGTTTTTTACTAAATTTGATTTTCAAGGTTTGTTTTTCTAAGATCTCAGAGAAATTTTATAATCAGCAAAGTCAGTGCTCGAGTTAGAGAGCTATTGCCCTTGATTATGTTTTAATAAGGTAATTTTATTTTATGATAATTTCAGTAAACAGTTTCGGAATGTTGTATTTGATCCTAAGATTCTAAAAATGTTCTCCTGATTATTTTATCTAATTATCCGTAAACAAATAAATTACGTTTATGAGGTATGAAACTGAAGGTTTAAAAGTTCCTTTTCGATCTGCTGGGTGACATGTTTGTAATTTACATGAACTGGTTCCCATTCGTGGAATGAATGTTGCTCGCAGAACAATGGTGATGAAGTGTATTTGGTTCCGAAAAGTTCTTAGCTAGGTGCTTGGTTTTGTCAATCGTGAAAACTCAGTCATCTCATCTTTCTTCATCAATCTTCGGGATTATCATTGAAGAAATAACGAGATTTGTTAAACTCGTTAGCAAAAATGATACAGTGCTCGGCAAGAGCCACGCATTATATCATTTTGCCAACTCATTTAATAAATTCAATAATGAATGAGTACTCATGTAAGATCCTCTATGTTGTGAATGTTGGTTTTGTGTTCAAGTGTGTACACTTAGACAACTCGGACGATCAGTGAAAGAAGTTGGCACAAAATGTCACAGTCTGAATCCCCACCAAAGAAAAGTTTCTCTTCTTTAGGGGGTACCGAGAGCGTGACATTTTGTATATTTCCTGAAACTCTGGAAAATGCATCTCAGGGTATTGGGCATGCCCCCGGATCTCCCACCCATTACTCACCATGATATTCGGGCCATGAATCGAGCCATTGTGTGGCCATTTCGTGGCCCTCAATTAGAATTAGTGTCCCGCTTTTGATGCCAGAAAGGTTGGCAAGTATGTTGTATGTATGTATGTATGTATGTATGTATTAAGGTCATAGTCATGCAATTTCTTGTCTGATCCATTTCTTAACTACTGAAGTAAATGGAGTGAAAATGTGTATATATATATAATTAACAGGTGGTGTCGTACACTAAACTGTTTATACAGCCATAGATGTGGGAACACATTATGGACAAACATTCTTCCTCTTTCGGGAGCATATAGTAATCGCACCATCTGTGCGTCCGTTCGTCCGTTCGTCCGTCAGTCCGCAGTTTGTGTCCGGACTGTAACTTCAAAACCCATGCATGGATTTTAAATTAACTTGGCACAAGTGATCACCATAATAAGACGATGTGTCATGTCCGTTCCTCAAAGGTCAAGGTCACTCTTGCAGTTACAGGTAAAAAACAGGTACACAATTTCGTGTCCGGACTGTAACGTCACAACCCCTGCAGGGATTTTTAAATAACTTGGCACAAGTGATCACCATAACAAGACGATGTGTCGCGCACAAAACCCGGGTCCGTTTCTCAAAGGTCAAGGTCACATTTGCAGTTCATAGGTAAAAAACAGGTACGCATTTCGTGTCCGGAACGTAACGTCACAACCCCTACAGGGATTTTTTAAATAACTTGGCACAAGTGATCACCATAACAAGACGATGTGTCTCGCGCAAAACCCAGGTCCATACCTCAAAGGTCAAGGTCACACTTGCAGTTCATAGGTCAAAAACAGGTACACAATTTCTTGTCCGGACCGTAACGTCACAACCCCTGCAGGGATTTTTAAATAACTTGGCACAAGTGATCACCATAACAAGACGATGTGTCGCGCACAAAACCCAGGTCCGTACATCAAAGGTCAAGGTCACACTTGCAGTTCATAGGTCAAAAACAGGTACGCAATTTCGTGTCCGGACCGTAACGTCACAACCCCTGCAGGGATTTTTAAATAACTTGTAATAATAATTTTCTGGAACAAGGACACTTTTGGGGCATTTATCACTTTACTGTGACATGTCTTGTTATATATGAGAGTGTGCCCGAGCCTGGGTCTGGCGTCTATGTTTTAGGCATGCCTGACAGTGAAGATTACATCACAAATACAGTTTGGATGATTTATATATTTACATATCTATGTAACTATGTCATTCTGTGATTAGTGAATCCTACTTCTGAACTTGAACTTTTTCTATACTTCAGGCTTGTCTCACTGCAATCAATGAATCACAAGTTTGGGCTGGATCGTTTGGCATCTATATAATAGATGCTGAGACCATCACGTGTAACAGAGCCTTGATGGATCATGAGGACTTAGTTGTAGATATTGTATTGTATGATAAAAACAGGTTTGTAAAGATAGTATTTACCAGTCACATATAGTTGGCTATGACCATAGACACAACAAGTATGTATGCCCTTTTCCGTTGTGCAAATCCAGAGCATGACTGACTCTGTTTTTCTGTCGCCTGTTTAGCTTGGCAGACACTTAGGGATCACTTTGTCCATCGTTGGCCATCCATCACACTAACCGGCAACCGATCCTTGGCCATACAAGTATATGATCATGAAATGTCACACACTGCTTTATCTTACCCCAAGGTTGTTGTTACACTCTGTCTTTCATTTTGGCAAAGTTATGCCCCTTTTCATAAAACTTTAACCTGCAACCTAATCTAGCTCATAACTTTCAAAATATTGGTCTATATTCATGTAACTTTTCACAGTTTTTTGTTATCAGTTATGAAATAAGCACACTGCAGGTGACCCAAGTGTTCTGTGGAACACCCTTCTAGTCATTTACCTGGTACCATAGTCAGCATGTTATTCGTTCATCCCTGTGTCAAGTGTGTCAGGTGTGTCAAGTGTGCATTTACCTGGTACCATAGTCAGTGTGTTATTCGTTCATCCCTGTGTCAGGTGTATCAAGTGTGTCAGGTGTGCATTTACCTAGTACCATAGTCAGTGTGTTATTCGTTCATCCCTGTGTCAGGTGTATCAGGTGTGTCAAGTGTGCATTTACCTGGTACCATAGTCGGTGTGTTATTCGTTCATCCCTGTGTCAGGTGTATCAGGTGTGTCAGGGGGGCATTTACCTGGTACCATAGTCAGTGTGTTATTTGTTCAACCCTGTGTCAGGTGTATCAGGTGTGTTTTAACTGTAACCACAGTCAACAAGTTTGTCAGAATATTACACAGTTGTAGGATGTATTACATGAAAACCATAGCATGATATAACATGAAACCTGAAACCCATACTATACCACTTTTGAATCCCTTAGAAGTCAATGGCTAAAACTAATTATCAGAGAGAGCGACAACTGTCCTGAAAAGGGTACTATTGCACGAGGCGGTACATCAGTGACACAGACAAACTATTGCATACTAAATGTACCATTGCATGTTTACGGAATGAACTATTGCACGGTTGGCATATGTCCTATCAGAATGGTCAAAACTGTTTAATCACACATGACTGCTTCTATGCCAATGAAAAACATTTATATTTTATGATATATAATTAATGTTTTAATATGCAACCCATAGGATTTGATGATATGATGCCCATTGGGTTTTTATCAAACACATTTTTTAACTAGGATTTTATTTACTTCACATCCTTTCAATATTGATTCAGACAAAGTCTGTGACTGGTTTATATTCATAATTTTGATAGAGCATCATCAAAAAAACTGACCAATCAGTGACCAGAAAAAAGACATAACCAATACATTCTGGTAGGTGATAAACTCGGTCTTTATCCTTGATGTTCAACCAAGTTTACTGTTAAAATTAAGGTATCTACAGTGTGATTCTTTTAAAACCCTGCCTATTTCATGCACATTCATGCACATTGATTCAATATATGTATCTATAAAATCAAAATCTTGAAAATTATCATCGTTTTACTCTGCCAAAGATTTTTATTTTACTATAGAACCTAAGGATAAAAACCGAGTAATACAAATTTTATCACCTACTGAAAATAAAATAAAATCTCAACATCTCTGTAATGCAAAATTATGAATGGCTGTAAAACAATTTTAAGCCTCTAACTAAACATTATAGTGTATCTTGTATCATATCTTTTTCAGATATGCCTTCACAGCTAGTCTCGAAGGTACCATCATTAAATGGGACATACAGAAACTCACACATGCCCAGCCTAAAATACAGCTGCAGAATATCAAAAGTCTGCGGTCTCTCAAAATACATCAAGATAAACTAGTCTGTGGTAAGATATACTGCATGCATACTTGTGTTGCTTGCCTGCATAGCATGGCAGACACTTAGGGATCCCTTCATCTGTCGTCCGTCACACTTTAACTTGCAACCTAACCTTGGCCATAACTTGAAAAACATTTGATCTACTTTACACACATCTTTATCTCAACCCAAGAAATGTTGTTACATATGTCCAATAACTCTGGCTTTCATCTTGGCAGGGTTATGCCCCCTTTCATAAGAATTAACCTGCAACCTATACAAACTCATAACTGGCCATAAATTCAGAAGTATTTGACCTAGTATGTTCATGAAACTTCACACACGTATTCATCTTACCACACAGAATATTATTACCACAGTTCTATAGTTTCATTTTGGCACGGTAATGCCCCTTTTCACAAAACTTTAACCTATAACCCTAACCTAGCTCATAACTATAACCCTAACCTAGCTCATAACTATAACCCTAACCTAGCTCATAACTATAACCCGAACCTAGCTCATAACTATAACCCTAACCTAGCTCATAACTATAACCCTAATCTAGCTCATAACTATAACCCTAATCTAGCTCATAACTATAACTCGAACCTAGCTCATAACTATAACCCTAACCTAGCTCATAACTATAACCCGAACCTAGCTCATAACTATAACCCTAACCTAGCTCATAACTATAACCCTAACCTAGCTCATAACTATAACCCTAACCTAGCTCATAACTATAACCCTAATCTAGCTCATAACTATAACCCTAACCTAGCTCATAACTATAACCCTAATCTAGCTCATAACTATAACCCTAACCTAGCTCATAACTATAACCCTAACCTAGCTCATAACTATAACCCTAACCTAGCTCATAACTATAACCCTAATCTAGCTCATAACTATAACTCGAACCTAGCTCATAACTATAACCCTAACCTAGCTCATAACTATAACCCTAACCTAGCTCATAACTATAACTCGAACCTAGCTCATAACTATAACCCTAACCTAGCTCATAACTATAACTCGAACCTAGCTCATAACTATAACCCTAACCTAGCTCATAACTATAACCCTAACCTAGCTCATAACTATAACCCTAACCTAGCTCATAACTATAACCCTAACCTAGCTCATAACTATAACTCGAACCTAGCTCATAACTATAACCCTAACCTAGCTCATAACTATAACTCGAACCTAGCTCATAACTATAACCCTAACCTAGCTCATAACTATAACCCTAACCTAGCTCATAACTATAACCCTAACCTAGCTCATAACTATAACCCTAACCTAGCTCATAACTATAACCCTAATCTAGCTCATAACTATAACCCTAACCTAGCTCATAACTATAACCCTAACCTAGCTCATAACTATAACCCTAACCTAGCTCATAACTATAACCCTAACCTAGCTCATAACTATAACCCTAACCTAGCTCATAACTATAACCCTAACCTAGCTCATAACTATAACCCTAACCTAGCTCATAACTATAACCCTAACCTAGCTCATAACTATAACCCTAACCTAGCTCATAACTATAACTCGAACCTAGCTCATAACTATAACCCTAACATAGCTCATAACTTGGCAAAATATTGACCTATGTGCTTTTATGCAGTTCTTCCTTATAAACTATCTGCTGCAGATGTATGCCCCTTTTCAAAAACTTTTAACATTTAAAAAATGAAAATGCTCCATTATTCATGAAGGATGCATCCCCTGTCTTCAAACTTTATAGTTAGATTGTACTTGCTGAAATAAGCACACGACAGGTAACAAATTGTTTCATGGAATACCATTCTGGTGTGACCTAGATGTGTTCTGTTTCAGGTATATGTTCATGTGTGTGTCTGTGTGATCTAGATGTATTCAATATCATGTACTTGCATACGTCTGTGTGATCCAGCTGTGTTTTGTTTCAGTTATGCCTATATGGTCATGCATACTTCTGTGTGATCTAGATGTATTCTTTTCCAGGTACATGCATACTTCTGTGTGAAATAGATGTGTTCTGTTTCAGGTACATGCATACTTCTGTGTGATCTAGATGTGGTAAATGCATACGTCTGTGTGACATATATGTGTTCTGTTTCAGGTACATGGTCATGCATACTTCTGTGTGATCTAGATGGGACAGTACTCAAAACATTCGAAGATAGGGAAAACAACAGAGTGGTGGAGCTTGACAGTTTCTCTGTGCTCTCCAATGGAGAAGTTAGTTGGCTCTTCATTATGTTTATGTTGGTTCTGTTTAACTTGATTCCGGTTAATGTTTAGCTATACTGTTCAAAGGCCAAAAGTGACAGCGTTTCCGATTCCAATCTGTCTATCTGTAAACTCATCTTTGTTTAGGTGATAACTTAAGCAAGCGGTTTTGAATTTTCACGAGAGAGTTGAAGGTTTGTTTCAATAAGATCTCAGGAAAATTTGATGATGAGCAAACTCCACTTATGTATGATGTCTCAGAAATCAGGTATGATTATAAAAATCTCTGGGATTACATATTATGGTTATGAGAAACTCTGGATTTACATATTATGGTAATGAGAAACTCTGGATTTACATATTATGTGAGAAACTCTGGATTTACATATTATGGTAATGAGAAACTCCGGATTTACATATTATGGTAATGAGAAACTCTGGATTTACATATTATGGTAACGAGAAACTCTGGATTTACATATGGTTAAGACAATCACATAAAATTATAAAGCTATTTTAAAAGGTTACGGAAATTGATGAGGAATATTTAATGCGCACCGAGCTAACAGAAAAGACCGAACAATATTTTGGCCTTCATTTGCATATTTATTGCACAAGTGTAATATGATATATATAGCATGACTTTATTATGTGATAAAAATAAATACCTGCTTTTTTCAATGCAGATCTGGGCTGGTTGTAGAAGAGATGGAAGACTTAACATCTGGGATTGTAAGACGGGTGAACTGAAGGAAACCTTATCCATAGTGGGAGGCAGAGGGGTTGGTGTCATAGCTCTAGTGGATGACAAGGTATGTAAATAGAGGGAGGCAGAGGGGTTGGTGTCATAGGCCTAGTGGATGACAAGTTATGTCCATAGAGGGAGGCAGAGGGTTGTTGTCATAGCCCAAGTGGATGACAAGGTATGTCCATAGAGGGAGGCAGAGGGGTTGGTGTCATAGCCTTAGTGGATGACAAGGTATGTCCATAGAGGGAGACAGGGTTTGGTGTCATATCCCTAGTGGATGACAAGGTATGTCCATAGAGGGAGGCAGAGGGGTTGGTGTCATAGCTGTAGTGGATGACAAGGTATGTCCATAGTGGGAGACAGAGGGTTGGTGTCATAGCTGTAGTGGATGACAAGGTATGTCCATAGAGGGAGGAAGAGGGGTTGGTATTATTGCCCTTGTGGATGACAAAGGTACATCCATAGAGGAGGGAGTCAGAGGATTGGGGTCATAGCCCTAGTGGATGAAAAGGTATGTCCATAGAGGGAGACAGAGGGTTTGTGTCATAGCTGTAGTGGATGACAAGGTATGTCCATAGAGGGAGGCAGAGGGGTTGGTGTCATAGCCCTAGTGGATGACAAGGTATGTCCATAGAGGGAGACAGAGGGGTTGGTGTCATAGCTGTAGTGGATGACAAGGTATGTCCATAGAGGGAGACAGGGGATTGGTGTCATAGCCCTAGTGGATGACAAGGAATGTCCATAGTGGGAGACAGAGGGGTTGGTGTCATAGCTGTTACTGTAAGTAGTGGATGACAAGGTATGTCTATAGAGGGAGACAGGGGTTGGTGTCATATCCCTAGTGGATGACGAGGTATGTCCATAGAGGGAGGCAGAGGGGTTGGTGTCATAGCTGTAGTGGATGACAAGGTATGTCCATAGAGGGAGACAAAGGGGCTGGTGTCATAACCCTAGTGGATGACAATGTCTGTCCATAGAGGGAGACAGAGGGGCTGGTTCATAGCCCTAGTTGATGACAAGGTATATCCTTAGAGGGAGGCAGAGGGCTTGGTGTCATAGCCCTAGTGGATGAAAAGGTATGTCCATAGTGAGGCTTGGGTCTTGGCCCTAGTGGATGAAATTAAAGTGGGAATTTACGTTAGTGTTACCAATTTCCGTACATCCTTCTTGTCTATCCGTTCATACAAAAAATGTTTTGCATCCAAGTTTTAGATTAAGTCCCTTACTCAGATTTATGAAATACAGCTTTCATACTGCATACACATTTACATCTACAACATAGTAACATTTTCTTACTGACAGAAGACCTAAGAGAATGACTTTGACATACACACTTTATGGAATACACACTTTATGGAATATCGACTATGTGACTCACAGCAGTAAAGCGATTCACCCGAGTCCCATTAACACATTTCTTAGATATTTATTCATATTTCTTCATGTTTAATTACACCAATATTCAAATTTCAAGGTCACAATCGGACTTACATGACCTAGAAGTCAACTATTTTAACTAAAGTCTTCCACATAAAATTACTCAAAACATTTATTCATTCAGTGATTGAATATTGTTATTTATGATTGCTTCATGTCCAAATATGGAAAACTTTCTAATTCTCTTTTCCATGATAGATCTGGGTAGGGACTAAAGCTGGGAAGATTTGCGTTTTCCACACACAAACAAGGAAACTGTGGAAGGAACTTCAGGCTCACGAGGATGCCGTCAGGGTACTGTGTGATGTGAGGAACAGGTCAGTACACCAGTCGGATAGGAGTTAAGATTGCATGCATACAATTTTATTTTTGCATCAAGAGTTAATATGTAAACCATAATTATGTTAAGTGTTTTCTCTGTATTTGGCAACAAAGCAAAAGAAATAGGTGAGTACACCAGGATAGGAGTTAACATTGCATGCACACAAAGTTATTTTTGCATGAAGAGTTAATGTGTAAACCATAATTGCATTAAGTGTTTTTCTCTTAATTGGAAACAGAGTAAAAGAAATTTTCGCCGGAGCATAACTGACACCTTGTTTGTCCGTACATCCGTCTGTATGTCCCCACCCACAAATGGGGTCAAGTGGCTAGGGTCTAGGGTTCAAATTTTATTTGGACACTGTTTTTCAACCCAAAAGTATGTGGTTAGCAACACAACAGGTCTGTTATGTGGCTAAAAAACCATTGAATTAGCCACTCAAATATGCTTTGTACTTATACATTTGTGAGTTTGTATTTTCATGAAACTTGCTAGGAAATACCAGTATGATGTCCAGAAGTGTGTTTTTAGCTCGACTGATCAGAGATCAGCAGAGCTTATGCCGTGGTGCGGCGTCCGTCGACCGCCTGTCTGTCTGTCCGTAAACTTTTTTTGTAGCGACTACTCCTCTGAAACTACTGAATGGATTTTCATGAAACTTTACAAAAATGTTGCCCATGAAGTCTAGTTGATCCTAGCAAAAATTCATGTTGATGTGAAATCCAAGATGGCCGCCAAATCTAAAAGTAGGTTTTTAAAAAACAAGTTTGTAGCGACTACTTCTTGAAAACTCTAAGTGATATTGATATGGGACTTTTTCTAAAATTATCAGCTTGACATGATGTTGGTCCTTGTCGAAAATCGTATTGATTCGACCTTAAACATGTCTGCCAGCGGCCATCTTTGTTTACATAGAGTTATATAATGAAAAGTTGTAGCGACTACTCCTCTGAAACTACTTGACGGATTTTCATGAAACTTCACAGGAATGTTGCTCTTGATGTCTAATTGATCCTAGCAAAATTTCAGGTCGGCCGAAAATTCAAGATGGCCGCCACGGCTAAAAATAAATTTTCAAAATACAAGTTTGTAGCGACTACTTCTTGAAAACTATAAGTGATATTGATATGGGACTTTTTCTAAAATGATCAGCATGACATGATGTTGGTCCTTGTCAAAAATCGTTTTGATTCGACATTAAACATGGCTGCCAGTGGCCATCTTTGTTTACATAGAGTTATATAACGAAAACTTGTAGCGACTATTCCTCTGAAACTACTTGACGGATTTTCATGAAACTTCACAGGAATGTTGCTCTTGATGTCTAATTGATCCTAGCAAAATTTCAGGTTGGCCGGAAATTCAAGATGGCCGCCATGGCTAAAAATAATTTTCAAAAAACAAGTTTGTAGCGACTACTTCCTGAAATCAAAATCAATTAGTAGAGCTTCAAGGTCATTGACCTCTTTTTCATGATGTTTTGGTAAGATTATTTTTGGTAAAGTTACAGGACTTCTAAGCTTTTCAAGTGTAGAGTAATGTATTTCCACTCAACTCCTCCACTCAAATCCTACATTTTTCATCCAATGTTTTTTTTTAACTGCAAGGAAGTTTTAATATGATGTCTAGTAGCAGGTATTATCAAGGCATCCAGTTGAATGGTCTTTGGAAGTTTCTGTATGATGTCTAGTAGCAGGTATTATCAAGGCATCCGGTTGAATGGTCTTTGGAAGTTTCAGTATGATGTCTAGTAGCAGGTATTATCAAGGCATCCGGTTGAATGGTCTTTGGCAGAAAGACGGGACTTCGACATTTTTCAAGTGTGATGCATTTCCGCTCAACTCCTCCTAGATTTTTGTATGCAATTGTCATAAAATTCGGTAGGAAGTGTCAGTAAGATGTCTAGTAGCGCATATTGTTATGACGTTCCAATTGAATGATTGTTACAGGACTTTAAAGTTTTTCAGATGTCATTCCTTGGCAGGGAATGTGGCCGTCATTGATTGCTTCTTGTTACATTAGCTTGAATGATCAGTTTACTTTTTAGTTGTTAGTAATAATAATAATAAGCAAGTAGTGTAAGCTTGTAATAACTTATCATGCTATTGTTTGTCATTGAGAATAGATGGTGTAATTTTAGCTTGATTTTAATTTTTGGTCTCTGATCTGTAAGGTACCTGTAATTTACCTATGATCTCTGAACTGTGAGTTACCTGTAATTTACCAATGGTCTCTGAACTGTATATTACCTGTACTTTACCTATACATGTATTTTCAAAACTAAGTTTCCGGTAATTTACCTATGGTCTCTGAACTGTAAGTAATCTGTAATTTACCTATGGTCTTTGACCTGTAAGTTACCTGTAATTTACTTATAGTCACTGAACTGTACGTTTTCTGTAATGGACTTGTGGTCTCTGATGTGTAAATTACCTATAATTTACCTATGGTCTCTGAACTGTAAGTTACCTGTAATTTACCTATGATCTTTGATCTTTTAAGTTACCTGTAATTTTCCTATGGTCTCTTTACTGTAAGTTATCTATAGCCTGTACTGTTTCTCTGATGTTATGACCTATACGTTACCTATACATATGGTGTTTGAATTGAGTTATCTGCCAGTAAGTAATAGTAGTTGTTCCTTATATGCCTCTTTATCAACCCTAGGCCAAATACAGGGGTCCAACTTTCAGACGTATGTGTGGCAAGGTATAGTTAACAATACTTCATGCACACAGAGGAGCACTTGTATATAATTCATACACTTTGTCTGCACACACATCATCTGTAACAATACTTCATGCAAACAGAGGAGCACTTGTATATAATTCATACACTTTGTCTGCACACACATCCTCTGTAACAATACTTCATGCAAACAGAGGAGAACTTGTATATAATTCATACACTTTGTCTTCATGCAAACAGAGGAGCACTTGTATATAATTCATACACTTTGTCTGCAAACACATCATCTGTAACAATACTTCATGCAAACAGAGGAGAACTTGTATATAATTCATAGACTTTGTCTTCATGCAAACAGAGGAGCACTTGTATATAATTCATACACTTTGTCTTCATGCAAACAGAGGAGCACTTGTATATAATTCATACACTTTGTCCGCAAACACATCATTTGTAACAATACTTCATGCAAACAGAGGAGCACTTGTATATAATTCATTCACTTTGTCTGCACACACATCATCTGTAACAATACTTCTTGCAAACGGAGGAGAACTTGTATATAATTCATACACTTTGTCTGCACACACATCATCTGTAACAATACTTCATGCAAACAGAGGAGCACTTGTATATAATTCATACACTTTGTCTGCACACACATCCTCTGTAACAATACTTCATGTAAACGGAGGAGCACTTGTATATAATTCATACACTTTGTCTACACACACATCCTTTGTAACAATACTTCATGCAAACAGAGGAGCACTTGTATATAATTCATACACTTTGTCTGCACACACATCCTTTGTAACAATACTTCATGTAAACAGAGGAGCACTTGTATATAATTCATACACTTTGTCTGCACACACATCCTTTGTAACAATACTTCATGCAAACAGAGGAGCACTTGTATATAATTCATACACTTTGTCTGCACACACATCCTTTGTAACAATACTTCATGCAAACAGAGGAGCACTTGTATATAATTCATACACTTTGTCTGCACACACATCCTTTGTAACAATACTTCATGCAAACAGAGGAGCACTTGTATATAATTCATACACTTTGTCTGCACACACATCCTTTGTAACAATACTTCATGTACACAGAGGAGCACTTGTATATAATTCATACACTTTGTCTGCACACACATCCTTTGTAACAATACTTCATGCAAACAGAGGAGCACTTGTATATAATTCATACACTTTGTCTTCATGCAAACAGAGGAGCACTTGTATATAATTCATACACTTTGTCTGCACACACATAATCAGTAACAATAATTCATGCAAACGGAGGAGCATTTGTATATAATTCATACACTTTGCACACACATCATCAGTAACAATACTTCATGTAAACAGAGGAGCACTTTAATAGAATTCATACACTTTGTCTACACACACATCATCTGTAATCCTCTGTATCATGTGCAATATATGACCATAGCTTCCATGTCCAGCAACCAGAGTTGGGCCAAATCCCAAACACATGGAATATATGGCACTGCTTGTCCTCTGAGGTTGCTGTCCCAATATATACAATATATTATTTTTTTTTGAGTGAATATAGGTTTTATTTTCATCGAGAAGTGAGAAAAGATATTTTCACGAGTGCTTTAGCATGAGTGAAAATATTTGAGTTTTCTCACTTCCAGATGAAAATGAATCCTATATTGATGACAAACCAACAAATATTCTATTAATTATATACTCACAACCTGGAAATTTATGCAGAAAAATATAATGCGCCAAAACAATGATGTCAGTAACGTCAACAACGTAAACAAAAAAGTCAACAGTTGAATGACGTCATTTTGAGTGAAAATATGTTATATGTCACATGTGAAATATAAACAATGAAAATATAATGTTTTATTTCAATCATAAAATCCACTATTTCACTGGAAAATATATAAAAAACCTAATCTTTCCATACAAATAAAGAAGAAAAAAATGAAGAAGCTCAGCAGTTAGTTCCGTTTCTTTAAATATGCCATGCCTGGATCCAAACTCTGGTGGTCGTATATGTAATGGGAATTCATCTCCATCAGAGGTTACTGTCCAGATTGGACCTAACGTGTGTGTTGAATGTAACATCAAATGTTACAGTTTACATTGAGTTAAGTTTCTCAAATACTAATTACCAGACAATGTAAATGTTTCATTTATTTCAAAAGTCAACTATTAGACCATTTACGTGCCCTTTTGTTTGACGTACCATTCTTATTAGGACTTTAATGAGACAAGGCATCAAAATTAGCATCTCAATTTATTAATACTGTATTATTTTAACTTTAAACCTGCTTGTATATAATTAAGTAAAATTTTGAGAGTTGGTTTTTCTTTGATGTTCTACCGTGCAATAAGATCAACTTATATGTAAAAACAATTTACTTTGAAATATTCTTATAATTAACTATTAATTACAGCAAAAATGTCAGTATGTAGAAAATTTAACGGCATGTTGCAAGTTTTAAAAAACTCAAGATTGCCATGTCTCCCTTTTATGTCAGCCATATTCATCTAGACGTGTATGCTTCTGCACTGTCCTCATCAGTGGCATGTTGTAAAGTCATTTCTTGCATTTATTATATAAAGTAAGCTACTAACGTGAACCCAATTAACGTAATAAGTTGTTACATTAATGTCTTCTCTTTGCAGATCATAGTGTAATTAATGTGCCAGTGTATGTGCGATATATTTCTTTAAGCAAATACCACCTGATTAATTTTTATAAGGCTAAGTCCTACTTAAGCTGGGTCTTAGAAAGCAGGGCCCGGTTTTATGGAACAACTTACGACCATTTTGATAGTAAATCAATTTATTAAATGCTTCGCTATAAATAACACTTCTCAAAAAAACTCTATTTAATTTCATTTTCTTATGCATGGTATATTTCTGCACTACGTTCTCACATAATTGTCTACATTGAATGCTTAGGTGAAAAAAGTGAACGATTTTAACATTTGAGACTTATCGTAAGATGTTTAACAAAACAGGGCTCTGGCGAATAATGTGTCACGTACCATCATAATCAATAAACACACACCATTACCAGCAACGAGCAACTAAATAAAACAGCTGAATGAGCAGAAAGATTTGCTTGCTGTTGACTTGTCAACTGCAGTCCATTTTATCTATTGTAATTTTCCTGTTACAGGTACATGATCTCAGGGGGAGGAAGCCAGGATGGTAAAGTTTGTATATGGAGTGTCACTACAAACACCACAGATTCGGGAAGCTATGAGGAAATGCGTAACAAAACATACTTGTAGCTGTGATCCCATTTGGATATGACAAATGGTACCTACCAATGGCAGATATTCTATCTGAACTTGACAAATGAAGCTTAAACCTATGGCTGTGATTCTGTATAAACTGGAGAAATGGAACTTACCTATAGTTGGGACTTTATCTGAACTATCTCAGCTGTGATCCCATCTGGATTTGAGAAATGGATCCTATACCTATGGCTGATATTATGTCTGAACTTGAGAAATGAAACAAACCTATGGCTGTGATTCTGTATAAACTTGAGAAATGGAACTTACCTGTAGTTGTGACTCTATCTGGTTATCTCATGCTATTGTTAATTCTGGAATTGTTGTGAACTTAAACTTAAACTTTCCAGTGACTATGATTGCTTTTAGCAAAGAGCATTGGGTCATAGAGAGCATAGAGCATGCATTGTGTTCATTATTCGTAAAGCACAGCTCCATGTTGATGTAAAATTGCATGCACTTCTAAGTTACTGTAGCAGTTGCATAAACAACTGCTGCTGTTGGTTTAACATTGTTTTTGTCTTTTTCAAATTTTTTGAAGTAAATGTAATCTCCAAAGTTGGGCCACTCTGAAATTATTTTCTGGGTCTAAACCACCCAGCCTGATAAAAACATTCCTACGTTGCGTAACGACACATTTCTGATGCCATATAATAGTCCAGACTCGGTCCAGCCTGCCTAGTAGTCGGATAATAAGCTTTTGTTGACAAACATACCGTGTATGATTATAAATGCATTATTCCAGATATTCTAGATGTCATTGACTATTCCAGGCTCCATGTTAAATCTGAACTGTTGACCCCTCCCCTCCACCCACCCCACCCCATTATGTACACATATAATACAGAAAGGTTTCTTTGCGTTCCCATATCAGACCCTCTTAAGTGCACATATACAGAAATGTTTCTTTGCATCCCGTATCAGACCCTGTTAAGTGCATATATACAGAAAGGTTTCTTCGCATTCCCATATCAGACCCTGTTAAGGGCACACACACAGAAAGGTTTCTTTGTGTTCCCATATCAGACCCTGTTAAGTTCAAATATACAGAAAGTTTTTTTTGCGTTCCTATACCAGACCCTGTTAAATGCACATATACAGAAAGGTTTCTGTTTCTTCGTGTTCCCATATCCGACCCTGTAAAGTGCACATGTACAGAAAGGTTTCTGTTTCTTTGTGTTCCCATATTCGACCCTGTTAAGTGCACATATACAGAAAGGTTTCTGTTTCTTTGTGTTCCCATATCCGACCCTGTAAAGTGCACATGTACAGAAAGGTTTCTGTTTCTTTGTGTTCCCATATCCGACCCTGTTAAGTGCACATATACAGAAAAGTTTCTTCATGTTCCCATATCAGACCCTGTTAAGTGCACATTGACAGAAAGGTTTCTTTGCATTCCCATATCAGACCCTGTTAAGTGCACATATACAGAACGGTTTCTTCATGTTCCCATATCAGACCCTGTTAAGTGCACATATACAGAAAGGTTTCTTCATGTTACCATATCAGACCCTGTTAAGTGCACATATACAGAAAGGTTTCTTTGCGTTACCATATCAGACCCTGTTAAGTACACATATACAGAAAGGTTTCTTCATATTCCACGATCAGACCTCCCTCCACTCTTAAATGCACATATATGTTTTCATCTGATCTGCATTAAGTATACAAGTGTTTGTTTTTTTAAAAACGCACATGGTACATGTCTCTTTGAATGGGACGACATATACAGACATTTTCTTCATGTACCCATATATTTCAATATAGATGGAAGTTGGGTCTCTTATGTTCTTTCCTGATAACCTTTTTGTGTTTGAGCGCCGTGAAACCCAATTCAGCTGCATGCTAGAAATGACAAAGTTGGAGAAAAAGATTCTTAATTGCTGTAATACAAACAGCAGTTAAGAGACTGATCTCATGGTTGATATTAATCACTTTATCACATAACGTGCGGTGTGGGAGCGTAATAACACCATTCAATATTTTCGATATTCCACTAGTGGTTTAACATAACGTTAATAACGTCATGGACGTCACGTTAATGTACGTTTTCTGATGTAATGTGACGTTATAAGTTATGTAATAAATAGAATCTCACATTCGTTCTCATTTATTATTGAAATTATTAAATCGTTAGCAAAAATGATATAATGCTCGGCAATAGCCTCGCATTATATCAGTTTGCCAACTCGTTTAATAAATACAATAATGAAAGAGTACTCTTGTAAGATTATTGTACTGGAACTACTATTTCGCATACTCGTTAGGGATTAGTGCAATTCGCAGTTTGTCATGTGATGTAAACATTATAATATTTTTGTATCAATGTGAAAAATTCCGTATGTTACGACAGTATGTTTGTTTCAAATAAATGTTTGTGATGAAAATTAAATGTTAAAACCTGTTTTGTTCTAATTATTCGATGTTATATAAAAAATGTGTATGCAATAAAAAGGTTAGATTTGTATTGGGATATATGCACTCGTTTTTCCGCATATAAATATTGAGCTCCGAAAGCCGCGCAGTACTATTATGCAGAACTCGTGCATATATCCCAATACAAATCTAATAACCTATAATTATGGAGCATTTGACCTTCCACTGGCTATTTTTTGTATAAATATTATTAACCCTTAACCCGCTACATATATATAATGGACTGTTCTTTCTTTGAATTAATACCATTCCATTTATGTGACAAAGGGGTGTTTTGAGGAAAAGAACTGATCAGCAGCATGACATTGTCGCAGGCTGATCTGGGTTTACAATGGATGCAAAGGCTATTATAGTCATGCTTAGCGGGTTAAGGGTTAATTGTTTATCATTTTCTGTCAACCTATTTTGTCTTCTGACTTGCATATATTTTACTCCTGGGAATAGAAAAAAAACAAATAAAGAATTTAAAGTTTGAACATATTCCATTTTATTTTTCATACATCGTACAAATACGATGATTCATATTATACTATTTAAAGTACATATCATTTGTATTTTTAAAAGCCATATCTCATATTATAATCAATAAAAATCATTTGTATTGTTATATTATACAAAGTACAAATCATTAGTATTGTTTGAAGCCTTTCTAATTAATTATATTGTATTAATTTTTCAGGTAATATTAGTGTTATTCTGATTGTTTTATAGCAGTGAAGGTTGACCTGAAAGTTCCAGTAAAACCAGAGTGTACTTATGCATTTAATTATTTAAAATATAAAAAAGTAATTACAAGAAAGAAAAAATCAAAAAAAAATCAGTATAAAAATTAATAACAATAAAAGGCTTAACAGTGAAATCTGCTTTCGTTCTAACACTTAAATAAATAAATAAATATGTATATATAGTTCACAACATTTATATATATATATAATATATATATATATATAAATGTTGTAAACCTTTGCAAATATAACATATGTTTAAGCCAAGCGGCTTAATTCTGACAGACTTTTTAATTATTTATTTCATCAAAACGGTATATATAATGTTCACGGAACTTTTGGGACAATCTTCTAGTTAAAGATATTACTATTTTCTGATTAACATATATTTATTATAACATATATTTGTGCAATGTTCAGATATTAACAGTTATATAAACCAACATCTAGCATTTCAGAACCAGTCTCCAACATTCCTAAGGATTAGAAGAAAGATTTCATTTCCATTTAATTCATCCTTGTACAAAATAATTTCATGCAACATGGAGATTTTAAAGAGACGCACGGCAATCTTGAAGTATTTATCAACCATTAAACAGTACCCTGATTTTTCCCCAGTATGTTTTGATTGTTGACCTGCATTCATACAATTTATTAATTAAAAAGTGTTAAAATTATATTATATATGTAATATATTATTAGTGTAACATAATGATCTATACCAATAAATATTAATAAGGATTTGCAACAAAACAAGTTATGTAGAAATTTTAAAGGAAACTACGAGTTTTAAAACTATCAAGATTGTCGTGTGTCCCTTTACGTGTTCTTTATTGAAATCTCAACATAGGCAGTTGGTAGTTCATCAATAAAATAACAAATATGCATAATAGATACAAATCATTCGGATCTCCACCATATAACCACATAAACGTTAACTGTCATGAACAGTTGGATACAACCATCCAACCAGCATCGGCCCTGGGGTCTATACCCACCCCTGGGAACATAACCCCTGGGTCATAACTTGGAAACTGTTGAGATCCCCACTCTATAACCATATATATATATATATATATATATATATACACTTACTGAGCATGAAAACAATTTAAGGCTGGTGCAGAAATTTGCTATGGATCACCATCGACTGCAAGATCTCGTTCTGTTATGAAATTATAAGCTTGTTTAATAATTCTGTCATCTTTGCGAAGGTCATCAAGTGAGCGATGCAGGGCCATTTTGGCCCCATTGTTTAGAACATGGAAGCTTTGTTTCTGACTTGAATTCCACCAGATTTGTACATCAAGTACAGAGATACAGGCCCTCTTTGGCCTGTTGTATGTTTTAAAATACATTTCTTCAAATATTTACATTGACAATAAATATATTGTTGTATTGCTCATGTGAATAATAAACATACATCTGCATAGGCCTATATGCACATATATCCATGCTTATAGCAGTAAGTTATTTTTGTTCCATCGCATCCTGTAATTCATTTTTAGCTCTACTGGCCAACGGCCAGAAGAGCTAATGGGATGGTGTGTTGTCCGTCGTCCGTCGTCCGTCTGTCTGTCGTCTGTCTGTCGTCTGTCGTCCGTTAACTTTTCTTCAAACGACTTCTCCTCAGAAACCGCTTGGCTAATTTTGACCAAACTTCACATGTATGATCCTTAGATGAATGCTTTTTAGCTTTGTTAAAATTAGGTCAGCGCTACATCCAAGATGGCTGCCATTACCATATATGGTCGAAACCTTAAAAAATCTTCTTCTCCAGAACTGCTGGACAGATTTCAACAGTTTTTCTTTTAAAATGATCGCCAACGCCTAGACTATCAAGTTTGTTCAAATAAAGTCCACGGGGTCAAAAATGGCCGTGTCCCGGGGGTCCAAAGTTTGTATATTGAGGTTTTGCATGTTTTTCATATAGACATATAGGAAAAAACTTTAAAAAATCTTCTTCTCAGAAACCACAAGGCACAGAGCTCTAATGTATTACATGTAGCATCAGCTTATGGTCCTCTACTAAGTTTGTTCAAATGGTGACCCTGGGGTCAAATTTGTCCCCGCCCTGGGTGTCACAGTTTTACATAGACTTATATAGGATTTTTTTTTAAAAAATCTTCTTCTCGGAAACTACAACAGCCAGAGGTTTGATATTTTGCATTTACTATAAGCTTATGGTCCTTTACCAAGTTTGTTCAAATGGTGACCCTCGGGTCACATTTGGCCCCGCCCCAAGGGTCACATGTTTTACATAGACATGTATAGGGAAAAACTTAAAAAATCTTCTTCTCTGAAACTGCAAGAGCCAGAGGTTTAATATTTTTGCATTTGCTATAAGCTTGTGGTCCTCTACCAAGTTTGTTCAAATGGTGACCCAGGGGTCACATTTGGCCCACCCCGGGGGTCACAGTTTTACATAGGCTTGTATAGGGAAAAACTGAAAAAAATCTTCTTCTTTGGAACCACATGACACAGAGCTCTCATGTATTACATGTAGCATCTGCTTATGGTCCTCTACTAAGTTTGTTCAAATGGTGACCCTGGGGTCAAATTTGTCCCCGCCCCGAGGGTCACAGTTTTACATAGACTTATGTAGGATTTTTTTTAAAAAAATCTTCTTCTCGGAAACTACAAGAGCCAGAGGTTTGATATTTTACATTTTTTATGAGGTTATGGTCCTTTACCAACTTTGTTTAAATGGTGACCCTGGGGTTACATTTGGCCCCGCACCAAGGATCGCATGTTTTACATAGACATGTATAGGAAAAAAACTTAAAACATTTTCTTCTCTGAAACTGCAAGAGCCAGAGGTTAATATTTTGCTGTTGCTATAAGATTATGGTCCTTTACCAATTATTATTATTATTTTTTTTTTTTTATTTTTTTTCTTTTTTTTCATTTTTTTCTTTTTTTTTCTTTTTTTTAATTTTTTCTTTTTTTTCTTTTTTTTCATTTTTAGCTCTACTGATCAGAGATCAGCAGAGCTTATGCCGTGGTGCGGAGTCCGTCGTCCGTCTGTCTGTCCGTCTGTCTGTCCGTCTGTCCGTCTGTCCGTCTGTCCGTAAACTTTTATTTGTAGCGACTTCACAGCTAAAACTACTGGATGGATATTCATGAAACTTTACAGAAATGTTGCCCATAAAGTCTAGTTGATCCTAGCAAAAATTCATGTTGATGTGAAATCCAAGATGGCCGCCAAAGCTAAAAATAGAGTTTTAAAATACAAGTTTGTAGCGACTTCTTCTTGAAAACTATAAGTGATATTGATATGGGACTTTTTCTAAAATGATCAGCATGACATGATGTTGATCCTAGTCAAAAATCGTTTTGATTCAACGTTAAACATGGCTGCCAGCGGCCATCTTTGTTTACATAGAGTTATATAGTAAAAACTTGTAGCGACTTCACAGCTGAAACTACTGGATGGATATTCATGAAACTTTACAGAAATGTTGCCCATAAAGTCTAGTTGATCCTAGCAAAAATTCATGTTGATGTGAAATCCAAGATGGCCGCCAAAGCTAAAAATAGAGTTTTAAAATACAAGTTTGTAGCGACTTCTTCTTGAAAACTATAAGTGATATTGATATGGGACTTTTTCTAAAATGATCAGCATGACATGATGTTGATCCTAGTCAAAAATCGTTTTGATTCAACGTTAAACATGGCTGCCAGCGGCCATCTTTGTTTACATAGAGTTATATAGTAAAAACTTGTAGCGACTTCACAGCTGAAACTACTGGATGGATATTCATGAAACTTTACAGAAATGTTGCCCATAAAGTCTAGTTGATCCTCGCAAAAATTCATGTTGATGTGAAATCCAAGATGGCCGCCAAAGCTAAAAATAGAGTTTTAAAATACAAGTTTGTAGCGACTTCTTCTTGAAAACTATAAGTGATATTGATATGGGACTTTTTCTAAAATGATCAGCATGACATGATGTTGATCCTAGTCAAAAATCGTTTTGATTCAACGTTAAACATGGCTGCCAGCGGCCATCTTTGTTTACATAGAGTTATATAGTAAAAACTTGTAGCGACTACTTCTCTGAAACTACTTAGCGGATTGTCATGAAACTTTACAGGAATGTTGCTCTTGATGTCTGATTGATCCTAGAAAAATTTCAGGTCGGCCGGAAATTCAAGATGGCCGTCACAGCTAAAAATAGATTTTTAAAAAATAAGTTTGTAGCGACTACTTCTTGAAAACTATAAGTGATATTGATATGGGACTTTTTCTAAAATGATCAGCATTACATGATGTTGATCCTAGTCAAAAATCGTTTTGATTCAACGTTAAACATGGCTGCCAGCGGCCATCTTTGTTTACATAGAGTTATATAGTAAAAACTTGTAGCGACTACTCCTCTGAAACTACTTGGCGGATTGTCATGAAACTTTACAGGAATGTTGCTCTTGATGTCTAATTGATCCTATCAAAATTTCAGGTCGGCCGGAAATTCAAGATGGCCGTCACAGCTAAAAATAGATTTTTAAAAAATAAGTTTGTAGCGACTACTTCTTGAAAACTATAAGTGATATTGATATGGGACTTTTTCTAAAATGATCAGCATGACATGATGTAGATCCTTGTGGAAAATTATTTTGATTCGACGTTAAACATGGCTGCCAGTGGCCATCTTTGGTTACATAGAGTTATATAGTAAAAACTTGTAGCGACTACTCCTCTGAAACTACTTGACGGATGTTCATGAAACTTCACAGGAATGTTGCTCTTGATGTCTAGTTGATCCTAGAAAAATTTCAGGTCGGCCGGAAATTTAAGATGGCCGCCACAGCTAAAAATAGATTTAAAATAAATAAGTTTGTAGCGACTACTTCTTCAAAACAATAAGAGATATTGATATGGGACTTTTTCTAAAATGATCAGTATGACATGATGTTGGTCCTTGTCGAAATCATTTTGATTTGACCTTAAACATGGCTGCTTTGTTTACATAGAGTTATATAATGAAAACTTGTAGCAACTACTTCTTTGAAACTACCTGACGGATTTTCATGAAACTTCACAGGAATGTTGCTCTTAATGTCTTATTGATCTTAGCAAAATTTCAGGTCGGCCGGAAATTCAAGATGGCCGCAACGGTTAAAAATAGATTTTCAAAAAACAAGTCTGTAGCGACTACTTCCTGAAATCAAAATCAATCAGTAGAGCTTCAAGGTCATTGACCTCTTGTTATTAACTTGGAAAACTAGCCAGATCGGACCAGTAATGGCGGATTTATTGCTATATTTTGCCTCTTTAAGGCGATAGTCACTTGCTTCATTGATGTCATAAGAGCCATATTAGCCAGTAGAGCGTCCACAGGCCCTCTTGGGCCTCTTGTTATTACTTGCATTCCTCAAACAGTTTTGAATGGGTTGTTCCCAAACATCATATACATATAACAACTGACGACCTTACGTCCCTCTACATCACCCATTGTTGACTGCCTAATTCACTACAGAATTATTACTTTAAGCGGGGGTATTCATCACCTTCAGTGATAGTTCTAGTTTGAACCAGATAATTAAGAAGAGTTCTTACATCACTGTTTGAACATAAAAAATGTGGGATGAGTTTTTGCACCTGGAAACCTATAATAATATGTTTAAATAAAGAAAACCAGGATTTACACACTGATACCATTCTCTCCTATACTGCTCAAAATAATTTAAGGACCACAAAATAGAACAGTAATAATTACCACTGTTTCAGTTTCTAAATGTGTTGTTTTAATGCATCAGTATTAAGAGACCATCTTTGATGATAGAGAATGTTTGCTATTTTATTTAGTGGTCTCTTGATACAAATATGACTATTCATACAGAAACGTACGAATTGTGTGTAGCAATTTGATATGCCTTAAACCAAGTCAAACACCTTGATGATGTTACTGGACTCCATGGTAATAACCAATCTGTGGTTAAATCTGTCATAACAGACAGAGTATGGATTCTTTATACCATCAGTTTCCTTCAGTAGCACCCTGGGATTGCTACCACCATGGCCCAGATTAAAGACATTGTCGGATGTCCACCCACATGCAATCAAATTATCTATATTGTCCAAACAGACCCCAAATGGTTTTGTAAGTCGGGGATCACTAAATGTGGCGATCACCTTCCCCTGTTTGTTCAGGGTGATGATACCCTTGTTCTGGTCAGCGACATGTACACGAGTTCCATCAGTACTGATTGCGATATGCATTGGCCAGGAAACTAGAGATTTACCCGATGGGTCGTTCTGAAATGTACGATTCAGCTTTCCAACTGTGTCATACACTCGTATGTGACCGGGACCTTCTTTCTTACTACCACTACAGGCCACAAACAGTTCATCGTTGTGGAAGGCAATCCCGCGACACTTCACTCCCACGTCAACCGATACTGTTGTGGACAGTTTTGCTCTAGTAGAAACAAACTGTATAGTCTCTGAACCGTAATTTGAAACGGCTACCTCCTGTGGACCAGTGACACATACACCCCATGGACCACCTGGCATATATAAGCTGTCTGACACGGCGTAAGATGTATCAAGCCTCTTTAACTTATTATTGGTCTTGTCTATAATGAGAATAGACTTATCTGGGAGTTGACATGTCGCAGTAACTGTAAAGTTTCCATAATCTGTCATTACCTTGACGTTGACATCACTGTGTAGTTTGGCAGTGTACACTATTGGTCCCTTTTTAGGTGCGGCACCCTTACAGAAATCGCCCAATGACTTAAACCCTGCAAGAAACCTTTCCAGCTTTGTGTTGACAATGAACTGAATCAATTCGTTGCCAACACCAATGGCTGCTTGATCAAGTATGTGATTACCTTCTACGCTTGATTGCTTACCTTTCTTAACATACACAAATAGTTCAGATTCATTGTTACCTTGAAATGTTTCTAATTGTTTAAGATTATTATCCAATGTCGAAATTATATCTTCGAGAAGTTTGATGTCTGCATTCATAATGTCTACGCTATTTTTATGATTGTCATCAAGGTCGTTCAATGTTACCTTCTCCATATTATCCAGGAGTGTGTTCAACTTCTTTCTGAACTCTTTGATGGCCGTCTGCACTTTTGTTTTCTCCTTCCCTATCCGGATCTTGTCATCCTGTCTGGCTCTCCAAAGATTATCTCGGACATGTGTCATGGCATCTTTGGTGTTATTGTATTCCTTACTTTTCTGAATGCCTTTGGCAGCCTTCGTAAGATATGTCACGTCTGTACATGGTCTGAAAATAGTGAACGTTTGAATCACAATGATAACTAGATTTTGAGCAGAACCTGATCAAATGGGCTTTCCAGATTGGATGACACCATGACGTCACAATTATCACTGCTGACAAAGACATTTACCAATAACATTGCTTAAAAAGTACAATCTGGAAAACAAAAGAGTTTTTTTATGAATGGTTAACGTATGACGTCACTGGCGGTAGTCATATTCCTGCACAACTTCATTCTGAACTCTACAATCTGTGAACGTTTTGGTAAAATCCGATCATAGTGCAAGATATATACTGATAACAAGATATCCCTATTAACGTCCCTAGTATCAATAATGGATGACGTCGTGACCCCATATTAGGTTAATGCCCATCAAGGTCATGAGCTCTACAACATGACATTTTTGTTCAAAATTTGATAAATAAAATGTTGTACTTAACACGATTCAACAATATTTCAAGTGACGTTCAACCGGAACACGACAACAATATGCGCAACTAGGCTTGGTACTGATCATTCCTGCCAAGTTTCATCGAAATCCAGCCAGGAGTTCAGAAAAAAACTGGTCCGGATAAAGTTTGTGTATAATGGGCCATAACTCTGTCAAAAATCATTCAACAGGAATGATATGTGCAACTCGTCTTGGTACTGATAATCCCTGCGAAGTTTCGTTGAATTCCGGCCAGGGGTTCAGGAGAAAGGGCTGTGCAAATGTTGTGTAATAAAACCTTTAAAGGGTCATACCTCCGCCAAATATCATTCAACCGGAACACGGCGATGACATGCGAAACCAGGCTAGGTATTCATCATCTCCGCCAAGATTCGTTGAAATCCGGCCAGGAGTTCAGAAGAGACTAGTTTGGACAAAGGCTGTGTATTAAAACCTGGGATACGGCGAAGATATGCACAACTATGCTTGGTACTGATCGTCCCTGCAGAGAGCAGATGAAAACTGAAGGCCCTATCTTCTTAACGAGGCAAAATACAGCATTTTTATCCAAATCAAGGGCCATGAATCTAGTTTTACTGATCTGATCTGGCTGGTTTTCGAGCTTGTCCAAGCTTTCATTGATATTTACAATATGGTAAAGTTTGGAAAAGACCTGAAAATGAAGGCCATATTGTGTTAGAGATAAATTATAGCTTATTTCAGAAAATCAAGTGTCATAACTCCGGTGTTACTGGTCTAATCTGGCTGGTTTTCGAACTCCTGGTACAGTTTTGAAAAAGATCAGATGAAACATGAAGGCCAGTAGAGCTAATAAATGACACTGGCGGCCATCTTGGATGACGTCTTCACATCAAGATTTGCAGTGCAATATTCCAGACTGAGCTCAACCACTGTGTAAAATGTTGACACGTTGTGACAAAAAGTTCTATGAAAAGTGGGCGTCGGAAGAATAATAAAAATAAACATAACGAACACAAGAGGTGAGCCCTAATTAGTGTGTGTTTGTATAATAAGAGTTTTAAAATTCTAGCATACAGTACAAATAGTAATTATCAATATAAAGACTGTTTTAGGAATGCGCGGAGCTTTACAGTAAATCTTCGCGAAAGCTCCAAGAACATGCATTTAAACCAAGACTTTTGGAAAAATACACGGGTGTAGTATAATTTATCATATATTCAAGTGGACAGACATGACTACAACATGCAATGTGTAAATATAAAGTACGGAGACACTGCTTTCTTTTAACAAAACCTAATTTAAAAATGTTACGAAGACAGTATAAAGTTGTTGATTATCTTTGTTTCAGAGTCACATTTGTTTTGTTTTAAACTTTAAACTATTCTTTAAATCTAAATCTCTGGACAGAGACCTATAATTTGTTTCAAAATTAACTTCAACATCTCAATAGTCACATACAGTTATAGTGATCTAATTTTGAATTTTTATTTTATTTTATTAGAAGTAGAAATAAAAGTCGAATAGGGAATGTAACATTCAAGGATCACAGTCAACCAAACACGCACAAAACCAAAACATACAAAGATACATGAAAGGCAAGGCATTTGACATCGCACAATAAAAGTTCTGACAATTGGGCTAATGCCGCGGAGGGATCGCGGAGGGATTAAACCAAGTTCTAGGGTGCACCAAATCTCACACTTACCCTATTGACAGCCCAATAAAACGGGACAGTGTAAATAATGAAATCCCAGCCGTGCTATATCTTAAAAGCTAAGCAGCATTAATAGACAATATAAATCATGTATATATGAATGTAAAAACAAATGCATAAAAAGTCACAACGCACGACTCAATGAATTGGGAGAAGCTAGAACAACAAGATGACATACCATACAAGACAATATTGCAGACAAACATCAAAAGCTACCGTCCTCTCAGGATATTAGGTAGACGTCATCATAGGGTCCACAATCTGCCCATCGATTATCGCACAATCAAAGAGGAAAACATAGTGGCGAACCCTCAATGGGTCAACAATTAAACATGCAGTTTGTTTAACAATGATACGGTTATAACTCTCTTTTGATAAAAGTGTTTACCATTTTAAAAAAGATTTTACGAAAGTGATCTTACGAAGTTTGTAAATCACGTCACCATAGAAGTCAAGTTGTGATAGTCTTTGTCGCAGACGAGTTCTCAAATTTAATTTATATTTTAAAGCATATCAGGGTTATGATAATCAAAGTTGCAAATGCATTTGGTAATAGTAGCCTTGATGGAGTAGCTGTTTAAGTATACAAAGGGTATGAATATTAAAGTCCTCAACCTAGAAAAACGAATAAGGTTAGAAAGATATGCGCAATAAGTTGCTCTGGGAACATCACCGTCTAAGGACGGATAATCAACGGTGTCGAAATTCATACATTTTGCTTATTTTAATATTTTTGATTTTCAGTTGAGAGATGCAAGTCGAGAAAAGAAGGGACAGTATCAGAAAATGTTGGCTTTGTTAAGTTGAAGTTCTTTAGCTTATATATTATTTACACCAATAGACAATAAAGGGTTCTCAACAGTGTGTCGTTTACAAGGCCTTTTCTGACATATGATGGGGGTGAATGGGGTGAAAATAATAATAAAAAAGCAATCTAAATAGTTTGTTTTGGCTAAACAACACTCCCATCCTTAACTTTCTCAACATTGTTGTTTTGTATACATTTATAGAAGAAAGATTATCTACAATGTACATGTTTTACCTTTATATGTAATACATAAATAAATCCATAGAGAAACCCGCTTTGTGCGGATTGGCTCTTAGCGTGTGTTAGCTACTTATTTTGCCCACATTGTTTGTATATTTGCACACTCAAGTCTTGGATTTCTGCCTAATAAACTGGTTGTCAATGTTTAATATTTCATCCAGATACCGAGAGGTGTCATACAAGGCTTTGAGAACATCTGCCTTAGTATCTAGTGAAAGACTCGACATGAAATCTCTTTCATAGCAATACAAAAACAAATTTGCGACAAGACATATGGATACCACCAATTTGTAGTTAAAGATTATTAAAGATGCTCAACGCTCTAGAAAAGTGTCTAATTCGAGATTACAAGAAAATTTAAGGAAAACTAATAAAACAGGCAATCATGTTGATGAGCACAAAACCTTTAACATGGTATACGAAACACATGTGTTTAAAGATACAACTGGATCTATGACTGTCATACAATCCCTGCGGGTCGAAACGATAACAATATCCTTTATCGTGTTTGTTTTATGTGTCTAACTAGCCTACTTTCGTCAAATAGATCACATCCCTGCTCTTGTGGAGTGAGGGACCAACAAAACGTGCATTATTCGCGATGTCTGTCTTGTAATGCATTTGTCTAGCAATATCAATCAGAATTTATCAATCAGAATTCCCTCAACACATATCAAAACTATAACTATTCATATCATATAAACGGCAATATCTTCTGTAGATTATTTTACAAGATTATGCATAACGTTGACCTTGCTCTTGCTTAATCAAACATATTTAACCTCAATTCATTTAAAATATTATAATCTTACGCATACTGTCATGTATACAGCTATAATAAGACATGCACTATGATGGTACAGTGTGTGTTTGTTTTCCAACATTATAACAGCTACTTTTCTATGTCAGCTGGCCAAACGTATGTCATGTGACAGTAACATATCAAGATAAACTAAACACGTTTGATTTGGACATTTGTCAAAACATAATTTGCCCAAATATTGGGGGCCAAACTTACTTTTCCTCTCCCATGACTTTATAAAACACAGGCAGTCTGGAAAATTAACTATAACTCGCGGAGTAACGCCAGTTATTTTTTAAACACAATTTGTTTCACATATTTTTCACAGTACTAATATTTGTGTATAATGCATCAATATAAGGACCTTGAAAACTCGCCCCATTAACACGTGACATTGTAAGGTGATATTGAGAAAGAGACATCAGACAGGTCGCTCCCTTCATCATTTGCCTAATCTCCCTCTGACTTCGCCTTGTCTCATTCATTGCATTTGAAAACTTCAAAGCGATACTATATAAATATCACATATAAATATCACGAAGGGTGAACATTCTTACTATCACCCTCTCGTGAATATGATATTTATTTTATTATATCGAAATCGTCTCTGGTCAACATATTGTTCATTTTCAATATATTTTTCAAAAACAGTCACTCTGCAATGTCATCCTCGCGCCAGATAGTAAGAAATTAGACATTGTTGCCTATGTTCTATCCAACCCCTAAAAATTAACAAATCACTTATCAACCCCTATTGGGGGTACATATTGCAACCAACAATGCATTGCATGTGTGGCCAGTAAACAATATATTAAAAATACGAGTTCAACTATGTAAGGTTATACAACCATGACCATTTATAAATCTAGTTTTGTTTGTTTGTTTGCTTGTATGGTGTTTTACGTCATTTTCAACACATGTAAGGTTATATATGACGGTCGATTTTTTGTGGTGGAGTTGGAGGTAGACCACCCACTTTTCCTGGGTAGAACAAGTACTGTACACCTCCCGCCATCCGGATAAAACTAGTAGTACAGGGTTATTTAATAGAATTAAAAAGTAACATTCAAATTTAAAACTGTACCTTAGGACAATTTTATAATAGTCGACCTTGACTTTATATTGACCAACTGCGTTTTCAAGAAAACAACGTCAAGATTTTCAAGGATGCGGGGAACCTTTCAAGGACTGTCTGACTGACTGTAAATTAGAAGGTCGTGTGTTCGAGTCCCAAGAGTCGCAAACCTTTTTCCCCCCTGTAAATTATAATGCTACCTGTGTACACGTATGATGTGCTCATACATTTAATTTGATCGCTTAAATGACCGATTTCGTCATGAACTGGTGAACATGAAATTACAAATAAGTATACGCCTACAGAGCGGCATACGATTTAAGTATAGCGTTTGTAGCTTTAAACCAAGAATGACAATAGCTTACCTGTGTTCCAGCGCCACACACGCACTACAGCATGCCGTGTCGTGAGTCGGACAAAACAAGTTGATCATCTCGCTCGGATGGCGTCCACATCGTTCTGTCGGGAAAGATGGCTGCTGCTGTAATCCCTGTGAAATCATATCGGCCTTATCCAACATCTGGTGATTTACCAGAAACTTATCATGATGTTTCCGACATGTAGGACACAAGAACTGGCAACATTCCTTGCAGTAATTTTCGGCCTCCATATTCTTACCCTCCTTAGAACACGGATTACAGGAATAGTCATAAAATGGCTCCGAACTGGCCTGGATAGACCGTGAAAATCCAGTGGCCATTTTGATGGTTATGCTGCCGTTTATTGTATGTCAATAAATCGCCAAAGTCGTGTCGCCATTTTGATTACTAACCGCCGTATATGTTATGAACATGAATATGAATACTTCCTTCTTTAGTGTATTCATTGACCGAGCTTGTTCCCAGTCCTTGTTATATATTTCCTTACTGAGAAGGAACCGGTGAACAACTTGTTAAAAATCGATTTTTGTATCGATTTTTGTAGTTTAAAGTACACGTCAATATCAGTACACATTATCGGTGTTAAAAGTCACGGCTGTTTAACACTGATTCATTTAATATTGTGCAGACTATTATCATTTAATTAAACAAAAATACATTTAAGTTTTCAATAATTATGAGAACGGTAATTTTTATCGTGTAAACTAGGCAGGGGATCTAAAATGGGACTTATATCGTTATACATGTAGTTCAGTATGATACTTAAGCTGAGTTAAAAAAGTATATGCAACTTTAACATATATACTGAAGTGTAACGATGACTGAAACCCAAGTTGTCACGCTTCATACTACTACTTGTTTAGGAATTAATCCAGATCTACAATATACATATATATATAAATGTATAATATCATTACATACTCTTGTGTCAATAAGGGAATGGATATTTTATCATGTAAGTGTAGACGGGGGATTCGGACATCATAATACGATGTACTATGGGGACATGTACAATAGCATATACAAGAATAGGGTGAATGCTACTTTGTTACTCTTGCGGATAGAAAAAAACCCACCACATAACAACGGCCCAACTTTGCATTATTTAACATAGAAGATTTATTTAAAAAATCTGAGTAATATGCAAAAACATGTTATATCGTATCTGGTATAGCGTATTTGAACATACGTGAAGTGAATTATATTACAGGACTTTGTATTGGCATATTTTAATTTATTAGCTTCACCATGTTTGCTGGCCAAAGGCCAATATAACTTATATGGTGACAATTCGTCCGTCGTCCGGTGTCCAACATCTGGTGTCAGATAACTTATTGTTTGTCACCACTTCAGCTTTCTTCCCATCGTTTTTAAACTTAGCCATATTGTTGATATCAGCGAAAGCTTGAATTCTTTCGAAAACCAGCTATGTCGGATTATAACACCAGATTTCTTCTTTCCTTTTTAAAACAAAATGCAAGGTCACAATACAGAGCAGTATTATATTGTTAGTCAAAGGGAAAACAACTCATAAATGATTCAAGTGGATATTCAGTATTATTATATAACCTATAAATAGACGCGTTTTCATTGGCTAAAAAGTAATTTTTTAGAAAAAATATCTAGCGATATTGATCTGTTTTTTTCTGATATTGACCAGTTTTATAAAACTGTCCCGAGATGTGATATTATTGAAAAAATCTATTGTTTAATTGTTATAAACTGTCAAATTCAAATTGAGGGTTATATAATAAAACAGTTATGGACTTTTCAGCTGTTATACATGATGTTGATATGTACCAAAAAATCATTATTGACCTCGGCTATCGCCTCGGTCAATAATGATTTTTTTGGTGCATATCACATCATGTATAACAGCTGAAAAGTCCATAATTGTATATGAGTAATTACCCTTGAACATATTAACATGGCATATAGCATGTAGCATAACATTTTGCTTCTTTATCAAGTTTGTTCATATAGTGACCATGGGGTGAAATTTGGCCCCATCATAGGGTCACAGTTTTACACGTATGGAATAGAGGAAAATATTTAGAAAACTCTTCTTCTTAGAAATTACAAGAGATGAAGTTTTAGTTTTTGCAGTCCTTTAACAAATCTTGTCAAATGTTGACCAAATTTAGTATATACAGGTCTGATTTTTGTTTTATCAAGAACCGTTTGGAATATTTTAGCAGTTGTTTTATTTACAGAAATTTTCTGTTTACGCTAGACTGTAAGTACCAAAATGATATATAGGGTCCTATAGAAACCACAGCGTCCGAACGCAATGGCATCACAGGTTCGCCCTGTACTGCAAACAAGGACTTGAAACTACAATGAAAGAGACAAAAATCAACAGAAAGGGTGATGAAGACAGGGTTACCGACTTGGAACGGTCAGTAGGCAATAAGACCTACTGGTTAGCTTGAATCGATTTTATATGCGCACAATCCTCGCTATTATCCTGTCTTCAGCGCCCAAATAAACAAGACAGTGTAAATAAAACTACATGGAAAACCATGGAACCATGGAACAAAAAACAACAGAATGGGTGGTGAAGACAGGGTTACCGACTTGGAACGGTCAGTAGGCAATAAGGCCTATTGGTTAGCTTGAATCGATTTTATATGCGCACAATCCTCGATATTATCCTGTCTTCAGCGCCCAAATAGACAAGACAGTGTAAACAAAACTACATGGAAAACCATGGAACCATGGAACAAAAAACAACAGAAAGGGTGTTGAAGACAGGGTTACCGACTTGGAACGGTCAGTAGGCAATAAGGCCTACTGGTTAGCTTGAATCGATTTTATATGCGCACAATCCTCGCTATTATCCTGTCTTCAGCGCCCAAATAGACAAGACATTGTAAACAAAACTACATCCCATCAAAAGGAGTTCTCTAACAATAAGGTCCACATCCAGAGAAACTAACTAAAGATACACATACAAAATAATAAACATCTCAGGATGTTTCCAGAATTGTACTGAACAACCATAGTAGTTGCAGCTAAAGAGAAAACCAATCCAGGGTACGACCAGAAAACCCGAGGGACGAAAGCTCATGCACCCACCTCCCTTAGTTGGGGTTTCATATTATAATTAGTGCCACTCCAAGGTAAGAGTGGCACTAATTATAAATATATATGATTCTGTAATGAATAGTACCTTTCAAAATGGCTGCCGTTACTTAACACCATTATCTAAAGCTGGTGTATACGATGGCACCTGTATTATACTTCCTATCCTTATGAAACTTTCGAAGAATTATTTCCCTCATATGTAAAAACAAAGCAGCCTATAGCTCAGCTAAGTTAAGTAAATTAATCAGCAAGCAAAATGATTTTTGTGTCATTCTACAAAGTTGTATAAATGGTGAACATATACCAGTAGAATGTTCACAGGACCTCTTGAGCCTCTTGTTTCCGTACTAAATATTTCAGTTTACCTCCAAATGTACTTTTATTATTTATTTCGACCATCGATCAGATTTTAAGTTATACAAATAATCAAATATGACTACGCTTAGTAATTAAATAGTGGATTTTTGCACTAAAATAAAAGTCATATTTCATAGAGTAATATATAGTTCGATCTTTCACATTAGGGTACCGTATCTACTTTTTAAATGCCGAAAAATATCAAACTTTGTTATTAAGGGGGAATTGAGATATTCGAAAATTTAAGGGTACGCATATGAACTATATATATTTGTAAATTTAAAGATATTTGCGATTTGAATCTGAATTTTGTTTTGCCGTCTCAAATATGGCTATGTTTGACGTTTTTCATAAAAGTCCCGCTGTACTCAGTTTTCAATGTTTTTGACATTTTTAGAGTGTTAGGATAGTCACATGTAATTACTTTTTATATCAAACGATTCGTCTTGATGAGACCTTTCAACTGATATATAAATCATTTCATTTAAATTAAGGCGTAAACTAATATTTATATAATTTGCCTTTTCTTGCACCGATTTTTTACCGTGAAATATTAAGAAAAAACAAAGTTAAAGCCTTTTATCTTTTGTTTAAACGGCTTCATAAAAAACTGCAAAATTTCATTATGTTTTAAGGGATTTAATTTCCTATCCGAATATAAAATAAAATTTGCTAGTCATCGGAATATTTTTTTCAGTATTCTTGATTTATTAACCATAATACCCTTACGAAGAAGGCGTCTCTGTCGACGTCGCGTAGTAAATATAATATGTGTACGACTAACGACGTTGACGCAAACACTGGTACCCTAAATGATAATGATAAATACTGCTCCGTATTTTCTACTTCTTTTCCGTCCGTTTTTCTTTTTCTTCTTTTCTAGAGTGAAAACTCTAAATTTAATTTATTTTCATGCATCATGTCTGATTCGCTCGAATCTCAAATTACCGCAATAACTATGGTCATGTAATTGGTATATAGCTATAGGGTAAAACAATATGTTCAAGTTCATTTAAAAGTGTGTTTAATGTATATATAATTTCCAGGCAGCCGTCATGCAATCATGCTGAATATCATAAGATATATGTGTTGTTATTAAACATGTTACTGTTAACGTAACATCATTATTTTCTTTCAAGAAACTAACACAAATTTGAACTTTATAAACATGATTGCTACCGTTTTTCTATCAACATGGAATACTCATGATGAAAAAAAGACATTCACGAATATATATAACACACACACTTATGATCATACGTATTACAACTTTGATAAATTGACATTAATCGAAACGCTGCTCATATAGTCCCATATTGCATACTTGAATTAAAATGTGTTTATATATATCAATAAACCGTTACAAAATACCCAAACAAGCAACACACAACTGAAGTATTATACATCAATTCAAACAAAACACAGTTATTATCATTATAACTCATGTTATTCAGAATATAACATAATCATGTTATTCAGAATATAACATAATCACCAAATACACAATTATTGTTTATCATAAATTCATCAAATACAATCTATTTTGTCCTAGCGACATTGTCGTGAAAACATACACCTCTACTAATCGAAATATGACATTCCAAAACGGCCCCAAAGTAAACACGCACACAACCGAGTTTACAAACATAACAAGGTAGAACATTCAGACTTTACCAAACAGTTGATTCATTATCCCTGATGTCCGTTCACTCTCTTAACACAAGCTTATCAAAATGATGTACAATTGCATTGATAATGTAACTCGCACAGCATTTCCATTTTTTTCTGACAGCAGAACATGTACTCCATTTTTGGTATCTCTCTTGTGTGCAAGTAGAATGTGAGAATAAGTAAGACCACTTCTAGCTATTTTCTTCGCCATAGATTTGCTAATGACCGCTTCACCTTGACACAACGCGGTCTCAATAACATGGAATGCCTGTAAGGCTCTTGACTGATCAAGAACATAATCATATGCAGACTCTGTCTAAATACTGAGTCTTTGAATACTGTTATCCCCGATAGGCATGGCACGTATAACATAGCATAGGGCTTTAACATCCTCAAGCGCATCGTGTGCTTCGAATGATTTTCCAGTTGCGAAATGGTACAGTGTAGCCAGTGTCTAACTGGGGTGGCCTGGTAATACCTCTTTCAGTATAGGCAGACTGTCGACAAAACCATGAGGCATTTTTTAGTGGAAATAGTAGAAATAGTATGGGCGTGGGCATCCTTGTTAACTCGAATTTTTCATACAAAATATTGGAACATAAAAACATTATAGATGGTAGGATGCAATCATTAAAGATCAGCATAGATGAACAAGAATTTCTAATGTTGAATGTGTATGGTCCGAATAACACATCTGATAATATGAAGTTTCTGTCAAGTATTGAAGAGTTTGTCACTTTAAATGATAGTGATACTTTAATTATTGGTGGGGATTTTAATACTGTGATTGATGTAAGTTTAGACAAGAAAAATGGTAATATTAACAACAACAAACAATGTCGAGAAAAGATTAATACTATAATAGGAAATAACGATATAAACGATATTTGGAGAATTTTTAACCCCACTACTAGACATTACACGTGGCACTCAAACCATAAACCCCCAATATTTTGCAGACTAGATTATTTTTTAGTGTCTTCAAATATTATAAATTCTATCTCGGCTTGTAAAATATCTACAGGGCTACGTTCAGATCATTCTCTTGTATATTTTAATTTAAATACGGACAATACACCACGCGGACCTGGGTATTTTAAATTGAACAATAGTGTAATTTTAGAAAAAGAATACCAAATTAAAATTAAACAAACTATACAAGAAATAGTCGATATAAATAAAGATTCAAACCCCAATACTCTTTGGGAAATAGTTAAAGGCACAATCCGTAATGAGACAATTCTATATACATCGCTCAAGAAAAAAAAAGTATTAAAAGAAGAAATTAAACTAAAAGATGAAATAGACAAACTAGAATTAGAATTATCATCAAACCCTCATAACGAAAATACGATTAACACTATTTTAGAAAAAAAAAATCTTTTAGCAAATATTATAGAAAAAAAGACCATTGGTATCATTATTAGAGCAAAAGCAGAATGGGTCGAAGGAGCAGAAAAAAACACAAAATATTTCGCAAATCTAGAAAGAAAAAAATCAGAACGGAAAAACATAAAAAGACTAATAAACAACAATATAGAAATTACGGACTCTAATAGTATCATGACAGAAACAAAACGGTGTTATGAACAATTATATAGTAAAATTAATACGAAAATAACAAATACGGATTTTTTTCCCATCGAAAATGAAACTTCATTAAATCAAGAACAACGCGAACTGTGTGAAGGAAATTTAAGAGAACTAGAATGTTATAATGCTCTAAAAGAAATGAAAAACAACAAAAGTCCGGGTTCGGATGGAATAACAACAGAGTTTTATAAAATATTTTGGAACGAAATTAAACACATTTATATTAATTCAATTAATTATTCATATGAAAATGGAAATTTAACAGTTATGCAAAAACAAGGCGTTATCACCTTATTACCTAAAAAAGACAACAATTTAACTTCATTGACAAACTGGAGACCTATAAGTTTATTAAACGTGGACTATAAAATTGCTACTAAATGCATTGCAAACCGCATGAAAAAGGTTTTATCTACACTCATAGACAATAGCCAATCAGGATTTTTGAAAGGTAGATACATTGGAGAAAACATAAGAACTATATTTGAGGTTATTGATTATTTGAATGACGAAGACTCTCCAGGACTTATATTTTTTGCGGACTTCGAGAAGGCATTTGATAGCGTCGACCATGAATTTATTATAACATGTTTAAACTATTTTAACTTTGGACCTTCTTTTATCAATTGGATAAAACTGTTTTATAACGATGCCCAAAGTTGTGTTGTAAATAATGGATACATGTCTGATTTTTTTAAAATAGGTAGAGGAGTTAGGCAGGGATTCCCACTATCGCCATATCTTTTTATAATAGCAATTGAAATACTATACAATGCTACAAGAAAACATAAGGATATTGTAGGAATAACAATTAATAATAATGAAATAAAAAACACAGCATTCGCCGACGATGCTACATTTATTCTAGATGGGTCAAAGAAAACGTTTGAAACATTAGTAAAACTAATCGATAATTTTAGTGAAGAGTCTGGATTAAAATTAAACATAAAAAAATCTATAATACTACGTGTCGGTTCATTAAAAGATTCAAATGAAAAATACTGTGAAGAAAAACAATTTGTATGGACTAAAGACAAAGCAACAACACTGGGAATTGTTTTTGCAAATGAAAAGGGAAAATGTGAAGAATATAACCTTTATCCGAAAATAGATCAATTTATAACATGCTTAGATCAATGGAAAAAACATAATTTATCTATTCTAGGAAAGATAACGGTAATAAAAACATTTGCTCTACCAAAACTGATATACCCTCTAACTGTTTTGGAGACTCCATCAACAGAATCCTTAAATCGAATAAAAAATAAAATGTATCAATATTTGTGGGAGGGTAAACCAGATAAAATCAATAGGAAAACGATTATACAAGGCTATACAAATGGTGGTCTAAAAATGATAGATTTGGAATCATTTATTAATTCCACTAAAGCAGGATGGGTCAAAAGACTTGCTAATCCGGATAATCACGGTGATTGGAAGGATATTTACATGAAAGAACTAAATCAGTATGGTGGGGGCATTCTTTTTGAAAGCAATGTGAACGGTAAAGATGCAAAAAACATAATCACACGATCCGCTTTTCTGTCAGAAATAATAAAATCATGGTCTTTAGTAAACTTCAAAAAGAAGACTAGCAACATTGCAAAAGAGATTATATGGAATAACTCGTACATAAAACACCAAGGACGTACTATTTACTTCAAAACATGGGATAACTTGGGTATTAAATATATTGAACAATTGTATAACCATAGAACTAGAGAATTTTATACATTTGCACATTTGAAAACAATATATAACATACATAACTCTGAATTCCTGAACTACTATACAATTGTTCAAAGCATACCAAACAAATGGAAACAGAAACTGAAAACAGAAGACAGAACAACACACTGTTGCGAAACCAGCTTACTAAAACAAATAGAAAAACAAAATAGTGCCAACAAATTATTATACAACATTCAAGTGGAACGCATGCAAGCAGAATTACCAATTAAACCTCACCAAAAATGGGAGGAAACTATAACAAACATAAACTGGAAACGCATTCATACTACACCTTTCAAAAGCACGATCGATACAAAACTTAGAACTTTTCAATATAAGTATATAATGAGAATTATACCCACAAACAAATTTCTATATAAATGCAAAATTAGTAACACAAGTCTCTGTGATTTTTGCAATATGCACGTTGAAACAATTGAACATTTGTTTTGGGAATGTACATTTAGTAGAGCTTTCTGGACAGAAATACATAACTTTTTAAACAGCAAAAATATCCCTTTTGCATTGACTTTCCAAATGATCTCATTTGGTATTATTCAAGATAAATCTTATTCAGATATTTTAAATTGTGTTTTAATAATTGCAAAGTATTTTATTTTCAAGAATAAGTATGCGAAAACGATTCCTAGTTTTACATCATTCATCTCATACATACAAAAAATTGAACATATAGAGCATATTATAGCCAGTTCAAAAGACAAATTGGAATATCACTCAAAAAAATGGGAAGTTTTACGATTAAATACAGAAAATTGACAGTATTCGGTATTAAATGCTCTCTCTCTCTCTCTCTCTCTCTCTCTTACTTTATTTTCGTTAACTATTTCTCGGAATACATGTATGTAAAATGACACTTTAATTTAACTGTTTTGTGTTATTCAATGATTACATTCATATATATGTAACTATTGTACTGTCATAAACCATATATTGTTTTCTTTTGCATGTATGTATTGAAAGAAATAAAATATTGAAATATAAAAAAAAAGGCATGGCACGCATAACATAGCATAGGGCTTTAACATCCTCAAGCGCATCGTGTGCTTCGAATGATTTTCCAGTTGCGAAATGGTACAGTGTAGCCAGTGTCTAACTGGGGTGGCCTGGTAATACCTCTTTCAGTATAGGCAGACTGTCGACAAAACCATGAGTTTCTTCTTTGAATGCAGACGTAAGACCAGTGTTATCCAACGCTCTAAGCACAATTGGCATATCAAATACCTTTCCGTTATGGGCGACGAGGATCTTTTTGCCGGTGCCTACATCTTTCATCCAAAAAATTAAAGCTGTAAGCAGGTTTTGAATCCATGCTTCTAATTTTTCTACCATTTTTAAACAGTTTTCTAACACCATCAACAACACAAATGTTTAATCCAGTGATCTGTTGAGCCATTGTTGATATCGTTCCAGTGGGTAGCACGTTAAATGTATCTTCATTGTTTACACAGGCCGAACATTGTGTTATTTCAGCAGATGTCCCAACTGTTGTTGTTTCCAGGTCATAGTATATGGTAACATTTGAGGCGTCATACACACCAATGTGATGTATTGCTCACGGGGCGGTAATCTCTTCGACGTCGAGTGTTTCGTCTGTGTCCAGTGCGCAGACTGTTTTATTTGTCACACCTTCTCTTACTTCCTGAATACTTGACTATCTGACCGCTTCTTTTTTAGATCGATACGGCTACGTTTGTGTTTTCTCTCCGACTTATACATCCTGATGTAATCTTTGAACTCATCTTGTCTTTTAGCAAACCGTTTCGAAACTTTTTTTGGGGGACAATTTAGCGTTTTCGCAAACATTACTAACAGTTTTTCTTTCGTCATTGTACTGACAAACAGCGGCTAAAATCAAATCTCTCACTTCCGTTATAATTCCTAATCTTTGGTGCCTTACCTCACAATTTGGAGTTTTCATTATTTCGTCGTTATTCAACCTTAGCTTAATATTATTATCGCTACACTATAATCAGCAATTCATAGTAAAAACAAAAATTTACTTTGACATGAACTCATCAATAAATATTTATACTTTTTTGCAGATATGCAGGTTATGTAGAAATCCTAACGGGATGCCACGAGTTAAAACATCGAAATTGCCGAATGTCGCTTTAAGTTATAAATTAAGCAGTGTGTTAACACAAATTCACCTTAGTGTACAACATTAAGAGTTTAGAAACGAATTATCAGCCAATAAAACATTGTACAAACACACAACAATAAACCAGATCAGGCTTTTGTTTAAGAGCCGTTATGTCGTCAATATTTGTTGAATATAGAAAACAATTACCGTCTGTTTCAAATAGATCTAATGTCCCTTCCAGCTGAAGCTGGAATTCCATATGCTGACCTGGTGTGCTGTTGTGTTGTTACTCAGATTATATTAAGATCTCGCCTATATACAAGGGCATACACTTATATAATTTAAATGCATACTTTAATTATATTCTGCTTTCATATTATGCATGCGTATATAATGTATAAATACTATTGTTATTACTCATATATTAAGTATTATATTGTAATGCATGTGTTATACTATTGTAGACACCTTTGAAACAATACATGGGTTTGATAGGCGAAACCGCTAGCTTTTGAAAAATCACGAACAACTCATTACCGTCTGTTTTCACGTACATATATTTAATCACATACATTTAATATTTATATTTCAGTCAATGAAATTGACGAATTGCTAAAAACCTTCAGCAATTTATGCTGAGTAACATGTACAGTCCATCTAGACGGTAACTATAAATAATATACGAAGATGTAATTATCACAAAATAATTGTTAATACAACACCAACATGTACAATGTACATTTAATATAAATACAGTCGACGTCGACGTTATTTTCATGACGCGACGTCTTTTTCGAAGGGTATTATGGTGAATAAAACAAGAATACTGAAAGAAATATTCCGATGACCTCAAATTTTATTTTATATTCGGATAGGAAATTAAATTCCCTAAAATATATTGAAATTTTGCAGTTTTTTATGAAGCCGTTTAAAAGATAAAAGGCCTTAACTTTGTTTTTTCTTAAAATTTCATGGTAAAAAATCGGTGAAAGAAACAGGAAATTATATAAATATTATTTTATGTCTTATTGTATTGTATTGTAAAGTAATTACATGTGACTAGCCTATCACTTTAAAAACGTCAAAAACGATGAAAACTGAGTACAACGGGACTTTTATGAAAAACGTCAAACATAGCCATATTTGAGACGTTATTATTAAAAACATGTTTAAACAACGGCAAAAAAAATTCAGATTCAAATCGCAAATATCTTCAAATTTAGAAATATATAGTTCCCCTTAACGTCGATTTTTCCGAAACTTGATTTGATGAAAGTTATAAAATATTAGCTTTTTTAGTTTCAAATCGGTTCAGTATTTTAACAGTTATGGTCAGTTAAATAGTCCAGTTGTATCCTGAAACACATGGTCAGTTAAACATAGCAAAATAAAGAATTGAAATAAATTGAATATCACTATTTCTACAAAAAAAATAATAAGGCATAACATAAAAATAATGTTCGTTTCTTTGTCGTGAAAAAAGTATTTTATTTTATGATGTTCATAGAATATATTTGTTGTTTTGGAGTGAATTACTTATTTCATTTCATCGAGAAGTGAGACAACTTTATATTTGTTAACGAATGCGAAGCATGAGTGAAAATATAAAAGTTATCTCACTTCGAGATGAAAAAAATATGTTATTCACGACAAAATACCAAACTTTCTTGTATTGTATGATTTTAAAAACAATTGTTTGGGGAAACTGCGGTAGAACAACAAGGGAGGCAATTTCAGTAACTAAGCCGCTTTACACATTTTTGCCCGACTACAAATAAAAAGTCCAAAGATATTTTATTTATACCAAAATAGAACAATTTGTTTAATATATTTATATTGGCAGTCATTTCCTTTTAACTTTTAAATCCATTTCAAGTCATTGTTTGAATAGAATGTACAGTATTTTTCTCTCGACATGTTTAAATTTGCGTCGGAATATCTGGTGAACCGTTTTACTGTGCATCTGTGTTAGTTGTACATTAAAAAAGTAGTCCCGGCAGCCAGAGTGGAAATAAAACTCTATATGCCACAATGTGGAATATCACTTTTATTTCACGGATAATATACAGTATTTCATTGCATATCATAAAATCAAATCTATTACTCATTCCAAAACAACTATCCTACTCTTGGAAAAAGATAATAAATACCAAAATGTATACATTTTTAATATAACATTTGTGCAGTATAGGATTTTATTTTTATTACCTCACATATGGAGAACGTATGAACATGGGCACACAATATATACATGAAAATAACAAACAAACAGCAAATGCTCATGATTAGAAACATATATACATGTGTGATACAAGAACGTGCTTATTTACCGAGTGAGTAATTATAACAGGTAATAGTAATGATAAGTAAAATACGCCATTACATGACTAATAAACTGTAAATATGTTTATATTATTTCTATTTATTTCCTGTTTTAAAGAGATTAAATGATACATGTGCAAGAGTGACATGGAACACGGAAGATGCATTAATAAGAAAGCATTTATCTTTTTGGTATTTTATGTAAAACAATATAATTCGCATTCGACTGTATCAACACAGATCACAAAGACGAGCTCGAGCGACCGGGACTGCCGCTACCTACACGATTACGCCTCCGTGACCCCATTTCATTACACTACATGATTTTAAACCACCATCATAATTTACTTACAGAAGTTATATGATTTTATTATTATTTCTTTATATCCTTCAGATCAGGAGATTTTGAAGATTTATTTTACAATAAACACAAAATCTTCCAAAATTATGAAAGGTAATAGCATAACATATATCTGAATAAGACGACAATGACCTATTAAAAATGCACATGCTTAACACATATCATGTAATATGACTATTAGTACAGCTATATACGCCTATAAATCCACAATGGATTTTTAATAGTTGCTGGTGCACCCTAGAACCTCGTTTAAACAATGAATATATAGATACCCTTTTTTTAGTGAAGACATGTTTAACCCAGTAAATGAAAAGACTTTACTGACCATTGTATTACCAATATGCTAGCATTCTTCACCAAAACAAAAAAAGGTTTCTATGCAAATTATATCATACGCGTTGTATCAGACTTATTAATACGTATATAAACTTTGCAAACATCAGCACTTACTACATAGCAAACAGTATCACAAATTAGAGAGGGATTTTATAAACACACAAAAAACATACGTAATGACTGCCTTTTCACTCAAAACATATATTTCAAACGTTAAATTGACGGGGGTATACATATTTTTTTATATACAAATATTTTAAACCAATCAGATAACAATAAGAATAAGTCCATTACAAGGTAAAGAGAGACGAATGTAGTACTATCTCAATATAAACATCGTCTTTAAAAAGGGTAAACCTATTTCATTTCAAACCACCATTGCTGAATTATGGTAAATTGCCCTGTTTCTTTATTTAGCTAGTTGCAAATGGCATGTACATGTAGTTATTCAATTTTTAACATGTCCAGATTGAGTGGAAGGCATTTATTACAACCCTCAAGCAACGTGTGCTCGTTTCGTTGTTATTTGTTAAAGGTCTCATGCCATTGAACATTGCAATTATCTGCAACCTAGGATCTAGGTAACTTCCATAGTTTCAGTTGCATCAGTTCCGTTTCACGACATTCAAGAATAGGGTGAGTTGACGCAGCAACAATTATGCAGTTACATTTAGAGCATTATGATAAACAGTTTCTACTAAAAAAATTACCAAGTAGCTTAATAGTATTTTGACATTTTTCTGTATATGTAACACGATAATCATTACGAAATAATAAGTATTGAATGCATGCAATCTAGATATTGAAATGTATAGTAAAATAATTAGGCCTTGAGAAAGGACCCAAAACTTTCGATATTGTTACCAACTCAATGGACAAATTATAACACCAATTTTAGAAAAGAACAATGCATAGAGATTACATTTTTCCATGATAGCAATCTAGAACAGGTATCTTATATAAAAAATAATCGTATATTAATATCATTGTAGCGGTTTCAGATACGTTTTTGGCGTTTATTTTTGAATGTCATGCTTGTATGAATAATTATTGAGGTACTTTTTAAAGATGCAATTAGGTTTACAATTCATTTAATTATATAAAGAGTAAATAAACGCTTATTATCACCAAATTCTGTTTAAAATCTCTGTTTGCTTCAAATTAGAAATCAAATTACCCTCACCCACTATTGATACATGTTTATGCATTTAGTTTAGTCAATATGTTTTACATTATATGTGTAAATTTGTAAGAATCAGTAATTTACAACCTTTCTATGATGATTTAAATAATAGTATAATATGAATAGGGGATTGTTATGATAGATTAATGAAATTACATACTAAGCAATGTTTATGGCATTGAATATATTGTTCAGTAAGCCTGAGAAGTAGAGACATAGGCCAAACTGGTTAAACATTCGGAATATGTATTACAGCTAAATACATGAATAAACATTAAGTAAGAAAACAAAATAAATTGAAAATGTACCACCGATAACTAAATATAAGTATCGGGCTCAGCGATCTCCAAAGATCGAATGAATAACAGTACTAATTGCAAGCGCGGGGAGACGTTTTACTGCAAGTTCATGTATGTCGAGTTGAAGTATGCCTTCAAGACTTGTATAAATATGCCCAGCTCATTGCTGTTTTGATACATTTAGCGATTTTAAGGCTTTGGGATAAGAAAAGACAAATAAGAATACTCAGTAGATATCATCTCATTTAAATAATATAACTTAATATGACAATATAGCATACAATATAACACTTTTTTAAACGCTTCCAGATGAGGATCGGTACCCAATGCATCGGGATAGTTCAATTTAGTAATCATGGTTAGATTTACAGATGTATATTCTAAAAGCTATGTCTGACATACAGGTGATACTACACTTAAAGTAGCTATCCCGCCAACAACAACCACATTTTACAACAGATGTACACCGTTTCTAAACCTACTGACGACGAGGTATATATATATAGATATAACTTACACATTTTGAAAATCGAAACTCTATAGATAAAATATAAACAGCAAAACCCCCAAAATTGAGCGTCGAATTATGAGTTACCAACTCGTCATTAATTTTACGCAATCACGGCTATTTTAAGAACCCATGAATAATAACCTACAATTTTAATCGGCACATATGCATTATTATATGAGCTGAACACCTGGATAAAGTTTTAATAAACGGTTTAGTGGTGTAATTTTGTAGTTATTTGTTTGGCGGGTTAGTTTCTTTAAGAGTGCACATTTGTATTACAAACACCTAAAAACAAACAGTTTAACCATAAAATACTTTCTTGTTTTATTGTTCTATTTTTTTTTGGCATGGGTTGAAAATGCAGTGGTCTACTTTGTGATTTTAGTTCGTGGATTTATTCAAAATGCAATTTGTAAACATGGTTAAGTCTTTATAATTGAAGACCTTATCAAAATAAATACTGATAAAGGTGATCCTTTGGGAGCAACAAACACATTTAAGAGAATATAGCAGCAGACTCGGTTTTATTGAGTCTGTTCATGAGAAGTAATAAAAGAAGCAACACTTCACACGCCCCCTAGCACCGGTTTAAGCGGTATTCTACTTTAAAGCCACCTATATTGGGCTCATTGGTCCCAAAGGACCAGTAAAAATAACACTACTGATTCGTAGGGAGACTTTTTACAGCTATCACCCTGCACAAAACGAACGCTAGTGTGAATGTTAATAAATACTGATAAAGGTGATCCTTTATATTTCAGCTTAAAACTCAATTTGAAGTGATTTTATGAAAAGTGTACAACTTCAAGTCATAAACAAGAGACCCACTGGCCTTGTCTCAAAGTGCTCTCATGCTCTTAAGAATCAACAACAATTTCTTTATATAAATCTGTAAAGCTGTGACCCCTGTAATGGCCATATTTGACCCCATTGTCACCATTTTAACAAACTAGGTAGAGGATCATATTAAGCTTATGATACATGCGAAATATTATAAGCGTTTGAAGTACCAGAGAAGATGTTTTAATAGGTTCTTCTATATAACTCAATGTACGAGGGGGATTCAATATGCAATGTCCATCCATCTATTTCTTTGTTAATATCATCGTGAAACTCGTGCAGTTTAAATGATTGCATGGTTCAATGCATAACCAATACAATGATACCAAATTATTATTGGTCCGATGACTATACGTCAATATTCAATGCAGTTGAAAACACCCAGTCATATACACTGCCTTAAAAAGCGGCAGGAAAGTGTAATGGATTTGCATAGGTCGTAATGTCGGATTAAAAAAAAAGAGCATTTTGCAGCAAAGTAATTTATTCAAACTTTTGTTGTAACTAGAAGTATGTGTAAATATTACGTAAACGATGTTTTCAATACAAAACAACGATAAAATCCAAGGCAAAGAAATGCCGTTTACTTAGAAATATAAAAGTTCTGAAAATATCAAATTCCAATACAAATAATAGTCAAATTCTGTTTGAAGATATGACGGAAAATGGTTTTAAATACATGGGTAACGAATCGAAGGATCCTTACTCCAAAGATTTAATATAAAATCAACAATTTTAGTACACCGCTCCAAATATATTAAAGCCTGAAGTTGCTCTTCGCTTTTTTAGCATACAATTTAAGCTATATTTTGTCGCACTGACAACATTTAAGGAGCAATAAACCCAAAAATAAACACATTACAAATAAAAACTGCTAACATTTTCAGATGTAAGATATAAAAGTTTGTGGTTTAGGCAAGAAAAGTCCATATTTGCCGTCGAAATCTGATTTTTAGTCAAAATAGTTTTTTTTCCGTTTTTGGCGTGTTCAGTATCATTTACATGTCTTAAAAAATGCCCTCAAAAAACATTTTTTATTGGATGGAAGTATCTGAATCTTGATGAATTAATGGAGGAAAGGTTCATTTTAACATAATCCGTATCAATAACTACAACAATGGACCACAATTAAATTTTAGGACCATAGTGGCATTACATATTGAACGCCCCTCGTAATAGTATGATCCCCGGGACTGGGCCAAACTTGATTCCCGGCTTGATTCCAGGGTCACCATTTAAATAACTTGGTAGAGGACAATAATCTTAAGCTACAAACAGCTTATTAGACCTCTAGCTTTTGTAGTTTTAGAGAAGAAGGTGTTTATAGACGTTCCTACATAATTCTATGTAAAAGTGTGACCCCCGAGACCGGGCAAAATTTGACCATATAAGATCAACAGTTGAACAAAATTGGTAGAGATCGATACTCTTATACTACGTGCATATTATTAGACCTCTAGCTCTTGCAGCTCCAAGAAGAATATTTTGATGGACCGGGCCATATTTGAACACAGGGTCACGATTTTAACAAAACTGGTAGAGAACCATAAACTTATACTACATGCAAAATAGAAGACTTCTGTATCTGGTTTGTTTAGAGAAGAGATTTTAAAGATAATACATATGACTATTTAAATATATGACCCCTGGGGCTGAGCAAAATATGACTACAGGGTCACCATTTTAACAAACTTGCTAGTGAACCATAAGCTTATGTTACATGCATAATATGAGGCTCTAGCTCTTACAGCTTTAGAAAAGAATATTTTTATTAACGATTTCCTACATAACACTAATTAAACCTGTTACCCCTGGGGCTGGACCATATTTGACCCGGGTCAAATTTTATAAATATTTAGTAGAGGACCCTAAACGTATGATACATGCAAAATATTAGACCTGTAACTTTTGTAGTTTCACCGAAAACGATTTTTTTAAAGAAATCTGATTTTTATTTAAAAGGGGGAGATAACTCTAATAACAGAAATCAGCTATTTACGAGAGATTGCTTTGTATGTTATATGTATAAAGGCAGTGAACCAAGTAGGCGAAAGTCATGGCGTAGATCAAGCAATTGTGTGTGTAATGTTAATTAGCTTTCTTGTAAGAGAATAATATATAGATGCATCTCCTCTCCAACGTATAATATAACTAGCTGTCGGAAATCAAACAGTCACGCAAATAAGGTTGACCACATAGATCAGATGATATGTCTGTGTCCGTAGGTAATGATAATACGTTTAGTTGCCAGGTTAATTAGTCGACACTATTTCGTCTGTATATAAAGCCCGTGCGAGCTGTGAAAAGTACGCGGCTATTTACAACAAGACGAAACGTAAGTGTTGTTTATAATTACAGGTATGTGAAATTTATATATACCATATATACAATGTATTGTTAATATTTAAAAGATACTCGTGTTTACCTGTTTTAAATATTTGCATATAACCAATATGCATATATAATACAAACTGACTTATATTAAAGGACATTAAAGTCTCACTATACACTTCGATTTTACTGTGTTGGCCATAGGCAGTAAAGTCCAATTTACCATTCTGAATCAAGCATTTACAGTCTAAAAGTATTTTTTTGGGAAAATACAGTTACTGCTGCTCAGAAAAATCCACAAAATCTGGTACTACATAGCCCACTTTTTTTTTAATTTGAGTTGTGGCAGGCAAGGTACTCTTTTCGGCTTTCACTAAACAGTTTGCACCTAAATTCATACGCATTTTGAGCACCCACAAATGTGTCACATTTTGCTGTCAGTGTCGTCTAATTGCTGTTCATCAAATCTCACACTATTGTTTTCTCACCTACAACAAGAAAAGAAATATCCATGGGCAATTATTAAAATATCTCAAACCGAAGAACACACCCCTACTTTTTATGGTGTAAGAATCATCCAACAGTCACCTACAGTCACATGCAAGGGAGCTAAGTGTGTAGTGTTATTGTAATGAATAATATGTTTGTAAAGAAGCTATTGTTACCTATATGTCTGAATGTGTACCACTATTGTTGCATGTTTCTTATTGATTTGGCCTTGAAGAAAGTTAAAAATAATATAGATGCAAACATGTTTACCATGTATGTAAATGTTTTATGCAAATTCATTTATGATGAAATTTGGACTGTTCTCATTCGACTGTTTTATGCAAATTCATTTATCATGAAATTTGGGCTATCTTCAATGGACTATACAGGCGGGGAAGTTTTGGAACAATCTTTAGGCGGTATATACAACTCGGAGAGAAGCTCAGCAGTTGAATTGAGTTTTGTTCAGTAAAAAGTTAATTTTGAATTGGATGTTTTTAAAAATATAAAATATATATTGTGAGAGGATTTACTTATTATTGCGCTCATTCATAATAACAGTGAAATTGGATATTTGGACTAAATCGGAAATATTGGAAATTAATTTAGATTGAAAGGACACTAACTTTTTTGGATTAAAGAGACATTTACTTATTTGGATTAAAGAGACACTTATGTTTTGGATTAAAGAGACACTGATTGTTTTGGATTAAAGAGAAACTTACTGTTTTGGATTAAAGAGACGCTTGCTAATGTGAATTAAAAGAACATGGGATAATTTTATTTGGACTTAATTAAAAAATTGGATATTAATGAAAAACTGGATTTGTGTAGTTTATAAGTGAATATTTTATGTAAATACATTTGTTAGTTATATGTTTGTGTTGCTGGTTTTGTTTCCTTTCTTGTTACATTTTACTCGTAACACTATGAATGATAAATATGTAAAGAATGATACTGTGCAAGTAAGTTACTTTATATGAAATGATATTAGGGTATTGCTTTCTGATATGTGATATTTTATGTTATAAATCTTGAATAAATGACGAGGCTATTTACATCAAGATGGAACGTTAGTGTTGATTCTAATATCAGTCGAGATGAAGACGACACCACAACGTCAACTTTCCAGCTTTCATTGTTGAAGGAAGACACCAGGTGCCACTCCGCGCAATTTTCGAGTACAGACGGACACAAAGGTTGCTTTTTTCATACTGGCGCTGGACATTATTTACGTGTTTAAGTAACAACGTTGTATGTGTGCGATATGATTACGTAGGATAAAATAATTGAAACATATAACAGATGATTAAAATAAAGAAAGTGAATATTATTGGTTACAACAAAAAACAAAAGACAAAACTTCCGCTCGTAGCTTTAAAGCAAACACGTACGATAGACGGATTACAAAGTAAGAAGTCGTAACGACGTACGACTACGTGTGGACGACGGACGAAGATTGGTCCTATTATCTTACCTTTGAGCCATCTTCTCAAATATGCAGAAAGCTAATCATATCATAGAGTATTCCACACAATGTACAGACATATTAGAGTAAAGTTACAAAGTAAAATGTAATTAAAGTTACATACTTGGTATATCAGTATCATCGTTACATGCCCTAGCAAAACGAGATATAAACAATGTATGATGTAGCACGAGGTACATCCCCATCTCTCTTATCACAGATTTTAGTATTTATGTAATCATTTACAATCGAAAGATGAAGATCGAGGAATGCTACTATGGTATGCGCTGTTGGCTTCATTCGACATGAGCTAGGGTAAATTAGATATTAGTGACATATGAGCAAAGAACGGATTATCAATACTGAGTATGTCACTCAGATACCGAGATGTATTATTTAACGCATCAGTAATGTCTCCCTGACTAGCGAGTGACAAACTACTCAACATATAATCTCATTCATACAAGTATACAAGTGACGCACATTTAGTACCCATAGAAAAAACAACAACCTGGTGCAAAACGGTTTTCAACCCTTTTGTGTTTGTGATGTCCTATTTGGCCTTTTATTCATCTTTAAATTTGTTCTTTGTTTCTGTGTATGTTTGTGGTTGACTGTCGTCCTTGAGTGCTGATTTTCCTGTTCGATTTTTATATGTATATTTACCTTATCTAATAAAGATTTTATCCAAAAGAAAAGATAACGCTTTACGATTTTTTTTTAACAATATTCAGACTTAGTTTGTTTGTTTGTTTGGTGTTTTACGTCATTTTGAAAACATGAAAGGTTATATATGACGGTCCACTTTTTGTGGTGGAGGCAGACCACCCACTTTTCCTGGGTAGAACCAGTACTGTACACCTCCCGCCATCCGTATATATTCAGACTAAGGTAATCTCTACATATTAACTCATCTCTATGGGATATGCGCCACGAAATAGAGAAATGATACATTCAGATGACCTGTGTTTTACTTTGACTCTACGTGACTCTACGTGATTCGGTTTTCTAGCCATATATAGATAGTTACTTCATTTTGTTCTTACATTCAGATGACCTGTGTTTTACTTTGACTCTACGTGACTCTACGTGATTCATTTTTCTAGCCATATATAGATAGTTACTTCTTTTATGTTATTACATTCAGATGACCTGTGTTTTACTTTGACTCTACGTTTCCATCCTAGAAGTGACACAAGTGAACATATATATGTAAACTGGGGTCGTGAGGAGAATAGATACATGCTTCTCAGGGTTCTATATACATTTAATGTACAGGGTAGAAGAAGAACAGCACCAATATTAGGTAATGACGTCAATCCATATAATATATCAGTAAATATAACTATCAGTAAAGAAAGAATATCACCAACGATGTTTGCTGCGTAACAGTCACACGCAGAATGATAGAATAAAACGAAAGAAGGAACACGTTATTAGGATTTGAATTTGGCATCTATAAATACGTGCAAATATATCACAGAACCACACTCTGACACTCATGCTTTATACAATACAATATGCATTATTATATAAAGACACGGATATCACTGTACAGAATATGTTACATCTAAACTAATACAGACGATAAACACTTTAATATAAACACTGGTTTACATATAATTTAAGGACTCTTCTGCGACAAGGACTATCACAAACTGACTTATATGGTGATGTGATTTATAAACTTCGTAATATTCTTGGTCATGATCACTTTCATACTATCGTTGTTAAACAGTTTATCAAAAGAGGTTATGACCCTATCATTTTGCAACGTACTGCAAGCTTGGTGGTGGTGGACCCCACTATGCTTTCCTTTTTAATTGTACGATGACCGGACAGGCTGTGGACCCTATGATGACGCCTACCTAAAGCCTATTGGGACGGCAGCGTTTGATGTTTGTCTATGATATTTCTTGTCGTGCCCTTAATGGGTTATTCTCGTGTTGCTCTGGCTTCTACCAAGTCATTGAGTACCTTCATTGTGGCTTTCTAGGCTTTGCTTTTTTGTATTATATTTACACGAGCATATTTGTGTTTTACTTATATTGCCTATTGATGCTGCCTTGTTGGTTAGAGATTAGATCATGGCGGGGATTTCTTTATTTACACTGTCTTATTTTAATGGGATGACAGTAGGGTAAATGTGAGGTTTGGTGAACCCTAGAACCGGTTTAATCCCCCCAGTGGCCTACTTTGCCACTGACCATTCCAAGGCGGTAGCCCTATTGTTGCTGTGTTTTGTGGTTGACTGTCCTCCTTGAACGCTACTTTCCCTGTCCGATCTGTTTATATTTCTACCTACTTGCCAAATGGTTGCAATGGCAGTGACCATAACGCTAAGATATGAACACATATGTGGTTATTGAGAACACATTCATTCATTATCTTTATTTGAACACCTCAACATTATCTGCAATTTGCTACAACTATGGGGTGTGTTCGGGGTTGTTGGGAGTTTAGAAGTGACGGGAGCTTAATAATGAGCCTCTATTTGTATTTTTAATTATGTCATGTGGATATTTTACAACAACACTGACTGGTTTCACATGTGATATAAAGATGTGTTTGACATCAGTTTATCTAAACATTGAGAGTTATTAAGGTCTTTTGCAAACAAAAGCAATCGTAATATGTATTACGTCTGAACATGGTCTGGAAATATTGGAATGTTTTTTGAACAATTAGTTTTAATATGGTAAAATAACCAAAATAATTGTAATGTGACACTTCACCGTATAAACAATTGCCTGTATTAGTTCGATTCTAAAGATTCTAAAGAGCATATATATAAGACCATGCAAGCTTATGTGTAACATTTGGGGTATCCTATATAAAACTTGAACATTTTAAATTTATGTTTACATATTTAACAAAAAGTGTTTTGATCTTAAATAAAACACTATGAACATAATTTATATAATATTATAAAAAAACATCAAAAATAAATTGCTGAATATATTTTTAAAGAGGAAATAGCGTCTATTGATGCATCTTTTGGCAGAAAAAATGTCGGCTAACACGGTCACCAAATATGACATTTTAGTAGATGATAATTATTCGATTTTAAACCAGTTTTTTCTGATGATTTTACCCCGTTAAATTTTCGATTTTTACAATATCGAGTTCAACCAAAGATGTAATGGTTTCCTAGCATCTTTTAATAATTCAATAACAAGTTTAAAATTACAATCTTATTGTGACGTCATATGATATATAGAGGATCTTACATTCGTTCTCATTCATTATTGAATTTATTAAACTCGTTAGAAAAAATGATATAATGCTCGGCAAAAGCCTCGCATGTTAGATTCTGTTTATCACATAACTCACATATCGACTTTTATTGCATTTTGCCTGTCACTTTAACACGCGAAACCGACATAAACCGTGGAAATTGGATAATATAGTCATTATCGATTTTTTTTGACAGCGCGTACTAGGCTCATTTGCAGATTTCGAAAATATAGAATGGTGTTATTCCACTCCCACACCAAGAATTAATTCGGTGGTCACGATTCCGTCAAAAACTACCGTCCGTTTCTGTTGGCATTTTAATACGATTGTCTACCCGTTAAATGTAAAGCGGTTGTTAGATCGCTATTATTATTGATGTACAATTGAGGATGTAGAGCACACACTTGATAGATTCAACAATGGCGGAAGACACATACGCGTTTGTATCTGTCCGTCCAACAATGTATTAAGCGTAATGGTTGTTACGATGAACACTTTATGCCAAATTATTGCTTCACTAAGACGTAGCTTTTTAAATTACATATATTTTTGCTCAGTGGGTTCCAAATGTAGAAAGTTTCATAGATCAGGATCGATCGATTATTGCAGAAGATTGGAATATTTATCAACGGACGTGATAATTGACATCATGATTTATGTATGATAAAAGTTGATTCGTGATGTCCGTTACAATGTAACATACAACTGTTGTCTATATATAAAGTTATTTTGAAAAACATAATAAGCCACATATTAATCAATTTTAAGTTTTGGCAAAAAGCAATGTTAAATATATGCTGAGAATTGAGCAATCTCCACGCAGAGTTATCGTTCCTTGCACTCACATATATCTCTGCTAACTACTAAATTACAAGATTTTGGTAAAACCTGTTAAATTGGAATATATTTGCCTGAAACTTATTTATTTCTTGTTTAAATATAATTTTCAGAATATCTGCAAATTAGATGTTGCAAGATTTGAAATAATGCATGAAAACAATTTAGTTTTAATCGGGACTATTTTACTACAAAAATAATACGTACTTAGGTCTTCTAAATCGAAACGCATATGTAAACGTTTCAAACTGAAGCTCGATAGCAGAAAAAATACTAAAAAAAATTAACTCCTAGAAATAAAAATTGAAATTATTTAATATAGAGCTATATTTTATCTTTGCAGATCATGCAAAAGGATTTATTATAAACATCGTCATAACTTTTTTGAATAATCACGTGACCTAACCGTTCGCCCTACTTCCTTTGACGTTGACAGAGTCAAATGAGGAACGAGTGTACTCTGGGTAGAGATTGAGAATTGAGTAGTTTCCTTATTGTAAAACAAGTGTATCACGGTCATGATGCTGATTGCAGTATATTAGTGTCAAAGCTCGCATCCGATAGATCCTTTACAACAAGGCATTGTTATAACGTATTTTATATAATGTAAATCAACAGACCAATTAAAAGTGTCCTTTATCACGACCGTTACCATTATGATACTGTTACTTCAGTAACACATCAGTATTAAATAATATTATCTATAAAATTACAGTACTAATTGCAAGCGCGGGGAGACGTTTTACTGCAAGTTCATGTATGTCGAGTTGAAGTATGCCTTCAAGACTTGTATAAATATGCCCAGCTCATTGCTGTTTTGATACATTTAGCGATTTTAAGGCTTTGGGATAAGAAAAGACAAATAAGAATACTCAGTAGATATCATCTCATTTAAATAATATAACTTAATATGACAATATAGCATACAATATAACACTTTTTTAAACGCTTCCAGATGAGGATCGGTACCCAATGCATCGGGATAGTTCAATTTAGTAATCATGGTTAGATTTACAGATGTATATTCTAAAAGCTATGTCTGACATACAGGTGATACTACACTTAAAGTAGCTATCCCGCCAACAACAACCACATTTTACAACAGATGTACACCGTTTCTAAACCTACTGACGACGAGGTATATATATATAGATATAACTTACACATTTTGAAAATCGAAACTCTATAGATAAAATACAAACAGCTTTAACCAGCCAGGCAAAACCCCCAAAATTGAGCGTCGAATTATGAGTTACCAACTCGTCATTAATTTTACGCAATCACGGCTATTTTAAGAACCCATGAATAATAACCTACAATTTTAATCGGCACATATGCATTATTATATGAGCTGAACACCTGGATAAAGTTTTAATAAACGGTTTTGTGGTGTAATTTTGTAGTTATTTGTTTGGCGGGTTAGTTTCTTTAAGAGTGCACATTTGTATTACAAACACCTAAAAACAAACAGTTTAACCATAAAATACTTTCTTGTTTTATTGTTCTATTTTTTTTTGGCATGGGTTGAAAATGCAGTGGTCTACTTTGTGATTTTAGTTCGTGGATTTATTCAAAATGCAATTTGTAAACATGGTTAAGTCTTTATAATTGAAGACCTTATCAAAATAAATACTGATAAAGGTGATCCTTTGGGAGCAACAAACACATTTAAGAGAATATAGCAGCAGACTCGGTTTTATTGAGTCTGTTCATGAGAAGTAATAAAAGAAGCAACACTTCACACGCCCCCTAGCACCGGTTTAAGCGGTATTCTACTTTAAAGCCACCTATATTGGGCTCATTGGTCCCAAAGGACCAGTAAAAATAACACTACTGATTCGTAGGGAGACTTTTTACAGCTATCACCCTGCACAAAACGAACGCTAGTGTGAATGTTAATAAATACTGATAAAGGTGATCCTTTATATTTCAGCTTAAAACTCAATTTGAAGTGATTTTATGAAAAGTGTACAACTTCAAGTCATAAACAAGAGACCCACTGGCCTTGTCTCAAAGTGCTCTCATGCTCTTAAGAATCAACAACAATTTCTTTATATAAATCTGTAAAGCTGTGACCCCTGTAATGGCCATATTTGACCCCATTGTCACCATTTTAACAAACTAGGTAGAGGATCATATTAAGCTTATGATACATGCGAAATATTATAAGCGTTTGAAGTACCAGAGAAGATGTTTTAATAGGTTCTTCTATATAACTCAATGTACGAGGGGGATTCAATATGCAATGTCCATCCATCTATTTCTTTGTTAATATCATCGTGAAACTCGTGCAGTTTAAATGATTGCATGGTTCAATGCATAACCAATACAATGATACCAAATTATTATTGGTCCGATGGCTATACGTCAATATTCAATGCAGTTGAAAACACCCAGTCATATACACTGCCTTAAAAAGCGGCAGGAAAGTGTAATGGATTTGCATAGGTCGTAATGTCGGATTAAAAAAAAAAAGCATTTTGCAGCAAAGTAATTTATTCAAACTTTTGTTGTAACTAGAAGTATGTGTAAATATTACGTAAACGATGTTTTCAATACAAAACAACGATAAAATCCAAGGCAAAGAAATGCCGTTTACTTAGAAATATAAAAGTTCTGAAAATATCAAATTCCAATACAAATAATAGTCAAATTCTGTTTGAAGATATGACGGAAAATGGTTTTAAATACATGGGTAACGAATCGAAGGATCCTTACTCCAAAGATTTAATATAAAATCAACAATTTTAGTACACCGCTCCAAAAATATTAAAGCCTGAAGTTGCTCTTCGCTTTTTTAGCATACAATTTAAGCTATATTTTGTCGCACTGACAACATTTAAGGAGCAATAAACCCAAAAATAAACACATTACAAATAAAAACTGCTAACATTTTCAGATGTAAGATATAAAAGTTTGTGGTTTAGGCAAGAAAAGTCCATATTGGCCGTCGAAATCTGATTTTTAGTCAAAATAGTTTTTTTTCCGTTTTTGGCGTGTTCAGTATCATTTACATGTCTTAAAAAATGCCCTCAAAAAACATTTTTTATTGGATGGAAGTATCTGAATCTTGATGAATTAATGGAGGAAAGGTTCATTTTAACATAATCCGTATCAATAACTACAACAATGGACCATAATTAAATTTTAGGACCATAGTGGCATTACATATTGAACGCCCCTCGTAATAGTATGATCCCCGGGACTGGGCCAAACTTGATTCCCGGCTTGATTCCAGAGTCACCATTTAAATAACTTGGTAGAGGACAATAATCTTAAGCTACAAACAGCTTATTAGACCTCTAGCTTTTGTAGTTTTAGAGAAGAAGGTGTTTATAGACGTTCCTACATAATTCTATGTAAAAGTGTGACCCCCGAGACCGGGCAAAATTTGACCATATAAGATCAACAGTTGAACAAAATTGGTAGAGATCGATACTCTTATACTACGTGCATATTATTAGACCTCTAGCTCTTGCAGCTCCAAGAAGAATATTTTGATGGACCGGGCCATATTTGAACACAGGGTCACGATTTTAACAAAACTGGTAGAGAACCATAAACTTATACTACATGCAAAATAGAAGACTTCTGTATCTGGTTTGTTTAGAGAAGAGATTTTAAAGATAATACATATGACTATTTAAATATATGACCCCTGGGGCTGAGCAAAATATGACTACAGGGTCACCATTTTAACAAACTTGCTAGTGAACCATAAGCTTATGTTACATGCATAATATGAGGCTCTAGCTCTTACAGCTTTAGAAAAGAATATTTTTATTAACGATTTCCTACATAACACTAATTAAACCTGTTACCCCTGGGGCTGGACCATATTTGACCCGGGTCAAAATTTTATAAATATTTAGTAGAGGACCCTAAACGTATGATACATGCAAAATATTAGACCTGTAACTTTTGTAGTTTCACCGAAAACGATTTTTTTAAAGAAATCTGATTTTTATTTAAAAGGGGGAGATAACTCTAATAACAGAAATCAGCTATTTACGAGAGATTGCTTTGTATGTTATATGTATAAAGGCAGTGAACCAAGTAGGCGAAAGTCATGGCGTAGATCAAGCAATTGTGTGTGTAATGTTAATTAGCTTTCTTGTAAGAGAATAATATATAGATGCATCTCCTCTCCAACGTATAATATAACTAGCTGTCGGAAATCAAACAGTCACGCAAATAAGGTTGACCACATAGATCAGATGATATGTCTGTGTCCGTAGGTAATGATAATACGTTTAGTTGCCAGGTTAATTAGTCGACACTATTTCGTCTGTATATAAAGCCCGTGCGAGCTGTGAAAAGTACGCGGCTATTTACAACAAGACGAAACGTAAGTGTTGTTTATAATTACAGGTATGTGAAATTTATATATACCATATATACAATGTATTGTTAATATTTAAAAGATACTCGTGTTTACCTGTTTTAAATATTTGCATATAACCAATATGCATATATAATACAAACTGACTTATATTAAAGGACATTAAAGTCTCACTATACACTTCGATTTTACTGTGTTGGCCATAGGCAGTAAAGTCCAATTTTCCATTCTGAATCAAGCATTTACAGTCTAAAAGTATTTTTTTGGGAAAATACAGTTACTGCTGCTCAGAAAAATCCACAAAATCTGGTACTACATAGCCCACTTTTTTTTTAATGTGAGTTGTGGCAGGCAAGGTACTCTTTTCGGCTTTCACTAAACAGTTTGCACCTAAATTCATACGCATTTTGAGCACCCACAAATGTGTCACATTTTGCTGTCAGTGTCGTCTAATTGCTGTTCATCAAATCTCACACTATTGTTTTCTCACCTACAACAAGAAAAGAAATATCCATGGGCAATTATTAAAATATCTCAAACCGAAGAACACACCCCTACTTTTTATGGTGTAAGAATCATCCAACAGTCACCTACAGTCACATGCAAGGGAGCTAAGTGTGTAGTGTTATTGTAATGAATAATATGTTTGTAAAGAAGCTATTGTTACCTATATGTCTGAATGTGTACCACTATTGTTGCATGTTTCTTATTGATTTGGCCTTGAAGAAAGTTAAAAATAATATAGATGCAAACATGTTTACCATGTATGTAAATGTTTTATGCAAATTCATTTATGATGAAATTTGGACTGTTCTCATTCGACTGTTTTATGCAAATTCATTTATCATGAAATTTGGGCTATCTTCAATGGACTATTCAGGCGGGGAAGTTTTGGAACAATCTTTAGGCGGTATATACAACTCGGAGAGAAGCTCAGCAGTTGAATTGAGTTTTGTTCAGTAAAAAGTTAATTTTGAATTGGATGTTTTTAAAAATATAAAATATATTTGTGAGAGGATTTACTTATTATTGCGCTCATTCATAATAACAGTGAAATTGGATATTTGGACTAAATCGGAAATATTGGAAATTAATTTAGATTGAAAGGACACTAACTTTTTTGGATTAAAGAGACATTTACTTATTTGGATTAAAGAGACACTTATGTTTTGGATTAAAGAGACACTGATTGTTTTGGATTAAAGAGAAACTTACTGTTTTGGATTAAAGAGACGCTTGCTAATGTGAATTAAAAGAACATGGGATAATTTTATTTGGACTTAATTAAAAAATTGGATATTAATGAAAAACTGGATTTGTGTAGTTTATAAGTGAATATTTTATGTAAATACATTTGTTAGTTATATGTTTGTGTTGCTGGTTTTGTTTCCTTTCTTGTTACATTTTACTCGTAACACTATGAATGATAAATATGTAAAGAATGATACTGTGCAAGTAAGTTACTTTATATGAAATGATATTAGGGTATTGCTTTCTGATATGTGATATTTTATGTTATAAATCTTGAATAAATGACGAGGCTATTTACATCAAGATGGAACGTTAGTGTTGATTCTAATATCAGTCGAGATGAAGACGACACCACAACGTCAACTTTCCAGCTTTCATTGTTGAAGGAAGACACCAGGTGCCACTCCGCGCAATTTTCGAGTACAGACGGACACAAAGGTTGCTTTTTTCATACTGGCGCTGGACATTATTTACGTGTTTAAGTAACAACGTTGTATGTGTGCGATATGATTACGTAGGATAAAATAATTGAAACATATAACAGATGATTAAAATAAAGAAAGTGAATATTATTGGTTACAACAAAAAACAAAAGACAAAACTTCCGCTCGTAGCTTTAAAGCAAACACGTACGATAGACGGATTACAAAGTAAGAAGTCGTAACGACGTACGACTACGTGTGGACGACGGACGAAGATTGGTCCTATTATCTTACCTTTGAGCCATCTTCTCAAATATGCAGAAAGCTAATCATATCATAGAGTATTCCACACAATGTACAGACATATTAGAGTAAAGTTACAAAGTAAAATGTAATTAAAGTTACATACTTGGTATATCAGTATCATCGTTACATGCCCTAGCAAAACGAGATATAAACCATGTATGATGTAGCACGAGGTACATCCCCATCTCTCTTATCACAGATTTTAGTATTTATGTAATCATTTACGATCGAAAGATGAAGATCGAGGAATGCTACTATGGTATGCGCTGTTGGCTTCATTCGACATGAGCTAGGGTAAATTAGATATTAGTGACATATGAGCAAAGAACGGATTATCAATACTGAGTATGTCACTCAGATACCGAGATGTATTATTTAACGCATCAGTAATGTCTCCCTGACTAGCGAGTGACAAACTACTCAACATATAATCTCATTCATACAAGTATAAAAACAAATCTGCGATACGTGACGCACATTTAGTACCCATAGAAAAAACAACAACCTGGTGCAAAACGGTTTTCAACCCTTTTGTGTTTGTGATGTCCTATTTGGCCTTTTACTCATCTTTAAATTTGTTCTTTGTTTCTGTGTATGTTTGTGGTTGACTGTCGTCCTTGAGTGCTGATTTTCCTGTTCGATTTTTATATGTATATTTACCTTATCTAATAAAGATTTTATCCAAAAGAAAAGATAACGCTTTACGATTTTTTTTTAACAATATTCAGACTTAGTTTGTTTGTTTGTTTGGTGTTTTACGTCATTTTGAAAACATGAAAGGTTATATATGACGGTCCACTTTTTGTGGTGGAGGCAGACCACCCACTTTTCCTGGGTAGAACCAGTACTGTACACCTCCCGCCATCCGTATATATTCAGACTAAGGTAATCTCTACATATTAACTCATCTCTATGGGATATGCGCCACGAAATAGAGAAATGATACATTCAGATGACCTGTGTTTTACTTTGACTCTACGTGACTCTACGTGATTCGGTTTTCTAGCCATATATAGATAGTTACTTCATTTTGTTCTTACATTCAGATGACCTGTGTTTTACTTTGACTCTACGTGACTCTACGTGATTCATTTTTCTAGCCATATATAGATAGTTACTTCTTTTATGTTCTTACATTCAGATGACCTGTGTTTTACTTTGACTCTACGTTTCCATCCTAGAAGTGACACAAGTGAACATATATATGTAAACTGGGGTCGTGAGGAGAATAGATACATGCTTCTCAGGGTTCTATATACATTTAATGTACAGGGTAGAAGAAGAACAGCACCAATATTAGGTAATGACGTCAATCCATATAATATATCAGTAAATATAACTATCAGTAAAGAAAGAATATCACCAACGATGTTGGCTGCGGAACAGTCACACGCAGAATGATAGAATAAAACGAAAGAAGGAACACGTTATTAGGATTTGAATTTGGCATCTATAAATACGTGCAAATATATCACAGAACCACACTCTGACACTCATGCTTTATACAATACAATATGCATTATTATATAAAGACACGGACATCACTGTACAGAATATGTTACATCTAAACTAATACAGACGATAAACACTTTAATATAAACACTGGTTTACATATAATTTAAGGACTCTTCTGCGACAAGGACTATCACAAACTGACTTATATGGTGATGTGATTTATAAACTTCGTAATATTCTTGGTCATGATCACTTCCATACTATCGTTGTTAAACAGTTTATCAAAAGAGGTTATGACCCTATCATTTTGCAACGTACTGCAAGCTTGGTGGTGGTGGACCCCACTATGCTTTCCTTTTTAATTGTACGATGACCGGACAGGCTGTGGACCCTATGATGACGCCTACCTAAAGCCTATTGGGACGGCGGCGTTTGATGTTTGTCTATGATATTTCTTGTCGTGCCCTAAATGGGTTATTCTCGTGTTGCTCTGGCTTCTACCAAGTCATTGAGTACCTTCATTGTGGCTTTCTAGGCTTTGCTTTTTTGTATTATATTTACACGAGCATATTTGTGTTTTACTTATATTGCCTATTGATGCTGCCTTGTTGGTTAGAGATTAGATCATGGCGGGGATTTCTTTATTTACACTGTCTTATTTTAATGGGATGACAGTAGGGTAAATGTGAGGTTTGGTGCACCCTAGAACCGGTTTAATCCCCCCAGTGGCCTACTTTGCCACTGACCGTTCCAAGGCGGTAGCCCTATTGTTGCTGTGTTTTGTGGTTGACTGTCCTCCTTGAACGCTACTTTCCCTGTCCGATCTGTTTATATTTCTACCTACTTGCCAAATGGTTGCAATGGCAGTGACCATAACGCTAAGATATGAACACATATGTGGTTATTGAGAACACATTCATTCATTATCTTTATTTGAACACCTCAACATTATCTGCAATTTGCTACAACTATGGGGTGTGTGCGGGGTTGTTGGTTGTTTAGAAGTGACGGGAGCTTAATAATGAGCCTCTATTTGTATTTTTAATTATGTCATGTGGATATTTTACAACAACACTGACTGGTTTCACATGTGATATAAAGATGTGTTTGACATCAGTTTATCTAAACATTGAGAGTTATTAAGGTCTTTTGCAAACAAAAGCAATCGTAATATGTATTACGTCTGAACATGGTCTGGAAATATTGGAATGTTTTTTGAACAATTAGTTTTAATATGGTAAAATAACCAAAATAATTGTAATGTGACACTTCACCGTATAAACAATTGCCTGTATTAGTTCGATTCTAAAGATTCTAAAGAGCATATATATAAGACCATGCAAGCTTATGTGTAACATTTGGGGTATCCTAATTAAAACTTGAACATTTTAAATTTATGTTTACATATTTAACAAAAAGTGTTTTGATCTTAAATAAAACACTATGAACATAATTTATATAATATTATAAAAAAACATCAAAAATAAATTGCTGAATATATTTTTAAAGAGGAAATAGCGTCTATTGATGCATCTTTTGGCAGAAAAAATGTCGGCTAACACGGTCACCAAATATGACATTTTAGTAGATGATAATTATTCGATTTTAAACCAGTTTTTTCTGATGATTTTACCCCGTTAAATTTTCGATTTTTACAATATCGAGTTCAACCAAAGATGTAATGGTTTCCTAGCATCTTTTAATAATTCAATAACAAGTTTAAAATTACAATCTTATTGTGACGTCATATGATATATAGAGGATCTTACATTCGTTCTCATTCATTATTGAATTTATTAAACTCGTTAGAAAAAATGATATAATGCTCGGCAAAAGCCTCGCATGTTAGATTCTGTTTATCACATAACTCACATATCGACTTTTATTGCATTTTGCCTGTCACTTTAACACGCGAAACCGACATAAACCGTGGAAATTGGATAATATAGTCATTATCGATTTTTTTTGACAGCGCGTACTAGGCTCATTTGCAGATTTCGAAAATATAGAATGGTGTTATTCCACTCCCACACCAAGAATTAATTCGGTGGTCACGATTCCGTCAAAAACTACCGTCCGTTTCTGTTGGCATTTTAATACGATTGTCTACCCGTTAAATGTAAAGCGGTTGTTAGATCGCTATTATTATTGATGTACAATTGAGGATGTAGAGCACACACTTGATAGATTCAACAATGGCGGAAGACACATACGCGTTTGTATCTGTCCGTCCAACAATGTATTAAGCGTAATGGTTGTTACGATGAACACTTTATGCCAAATTATTGCTTCACTAAGACGTAGCTTTTTACATTACATATATTTTTGCTCAGTGGGTTCCAAATGTAGAAAGTTTCATAGATCAGGATCGATCGATTATTGCAGAAGATTGGAATATTTATCAACGGACGTGATAATTGACATCATGATTTATGTATGATAAAAGTTGATTCGTGATGTCCGTTACAATGTAACATACAACTGTTGTCTATATATAAAGTTATTTTGAAAAACATAATAAGCCACATATTAATCAATTTTAAGTTTTGGCAAAAAGCAATGTTAAATATATGCTGAGAATTGAGCAATCTCCACGCAGAGTTATCGTTCCTTGCACTCACATATATCTCTGCTAACTACTAAATTACAAGATTTTGGTAAAACCTGTTAAATTGGAATATATTTGCCTGAAACTTATTTATTTCTTGTTTAAATATAATTTTCAGAATATCTGCAAATTAGATGTTGCAAGATTTGAAATAATGCATGAAAACAATTTAGTTTTAATCGGGACTATTTTACTACAAAAATAATACGTACTTAGGTCTTCTAAATCGAAACGCATATGTAAACGTTTCAAACTGAAGCTCGATAGCAGAAAAAATACTAAAAAAAATTAACTCCTAGAAATAAAAATTGAAATTATTTAATATAGAGCTATATTTTATCTTTGCAGATCATGCAAAAGGATTTATTATAAACATCGTCATAACTTTTTTGAATAATCACGTGACCTAACCGTTCGCCCTACTTCCTTTGACGTTGACAGAGTCAAATGAGGAACGAGTGTACTCTGGGTAGAGATTGAGAATTGAGTAGTTTCCTTATTGTAAAACAAGTGTATCACGGTCATGATGCTGATTGCAGTATATTAGTGTCAAAGCTCGCATCCGATAGATCCTTTACAACAAGGCATTGTTATAACGTATTTTATATAATGTAAATCAACAGACCAATTAAAAGTGTCCTTTATCACGACCGTTACCATTATGATACTGTTACTTCAGTAACACATCAGTATTAAATAATATTATCTATAAAATTGGTTTAAAAGATTTATTACATTTTGGAATTTTGCAACAGTTGATCTAAACACCAATTTGTCCCGCATGTTGAGTAAAAATGGACATTGCCTCTGTCAATGATAATTGTGAATTTTCGTTACAGACAACCAAATATTTCAAAGCCCACGTATATTCAGATATGATTACTACAATTTTCAATTTTATTTGTACATTGATCATTTATTATAAATTGTTATATTCAAATAAACTTTGTTGTTTTTAGAGAGAACAACGTTAAAGGCAAAACATTGACTTCGTACAAAGGTTGATGATGGTTTGCAATACAACTTCCCCGCGCTTGCAATCAGTACTGCTATTCATTCGATCTTTGGAGAACACTGAGCCCGATATTTATATTTAGTTATCGGTGGTACATTTTCAATTTCTTTTTTTTCTTACTTAATTTTTGATTCGGTGGTTCCACTACTCCGGCCGATAAAAGGCTCTAGGTATTGTTTAACCACTCATAGGATATGTTGTCTGCTTTTCGATACGCAGGCTTCATAACCGCTGTCCCAACTAAATTCCATTATGTTTATTTCGCTCTTCGGGGCATTTAATTTTATTACTGGGAGCATACGCCGTACGACTGGGGAAGCGTTACACACCATGTCCTTCGCCATATGATCTTCGGGATGGGTTAACATTGTGTACTGTTGATTTTATAAAAATTGAGATCTGCTCAACCCAGGGCTAGAGGGCGTGAGCGGTAGCTAGCATATTTCACTACCGCTCATGAACAGTCTCAGTCAAACCGAGACTGCAATATTTCGTATGTGTTGTGCTAGGCCGTTTCCAAACTTTGAAGAAAATAACGCAGGGAAATGTAATAAATTGTTTAATTGGATCTTTCGGTAGATTATGGGAAAATAATTAACTGAAGTTAAGCAGCAAATTAAATTTTGATAAACAATGACATTTACCAGAGATTTCAAAAAATAATTAAAATATATTATGCTTAGCTTCAAGATTATTAACTAAAGTTACTAAAGACAATGTTATGGTTGGAATTTATAGCTTATGGTCGCCCTTTACTGCGGAATGCTTTAATTTCTTGAATTTCTTTCGGGATCAGATATACCTCTCGTCTGACCTGTCGTTAATTATTTTCCCATAATCTACCGAAAGATCCAATTAAACAGTATGTATTCACTGTTTGTGCCAATAAAAATGTTCAGCTGAACCATTTATTTGAGGCCACAATAGGACTGATTTAAAGTATTCTCTTAGTGGTAAACAATCAATTAAATCAAGCTTGTATCAACAATGTCGTGTCACTCTATGTATGTTTTAAAAGGCTGGTGAAACGTAGCCGTTGTTTCAAAGTATACAAATAGGTACCAAAGGATTTTAAGCTTTCATAATTGATGTCAAGACGTTTAGAATACAAAACGCAATGTCAGGTAATATGTTGAAACAACTGCTAAGTTTTGCGTGGTTTTCTACATATATGCATGCAATTAATGAAATGCTCTTGAATGTGATAATATGCATTATGACACACCAATGTCGCATAGCAATTTCAATCGCTCAGTGAACTTAATATTGACCTTTTTTCTATATTTTCTATTCGAAAGCGTAAATCTAGGTCTCATGGTCTTAGGCGTAATGTTAACATCAAACGTAAATCGCGTGTAATTATTTCTGTCGCTGATTTACATACTATTTTTTAAACAGTCTGGAAAGCACTCTATGCTTTCACGGCTTACCTCTTTGTCTATTTCTTCACTTACGTTCAACTTGATCGACGAGGAAGCCGACAACATTTTCATTCGTACAGATCCCTTGTATAACTCTGCTTCCATAGTTCAAAGCTACACACAACATGTTCTCCGACCCCATATTGACAAGGAGTCTGAACACGTCAGGCATTTTCTAAAACTATTATATATTAATAAAGGTATTGATTTCATTGACATGCCTAGTATTTTTCGGGATACACATGTAGTTGATTCTATCCCAAAATATTTAAAAAATTCCGAAAGTCCTGTAATTTGTTATAAGTATAAAAAGCCAATTAGAAATATTATTTTCAACTATAAAAAATAGTTTTTGACCTTGATATAGTACATAATACTCCTAAGGAATGTGAATGCAACACATACAAATTTTGCTATGCTCCACCAGGTCATGTCATCACTGGTAATTTTGATAAACGTAGTCCTAAATATAGATTACCTTCAACTATTGATTTTAATGCCTGTCGTGCCCAGATCGCCCACTCCATAGAAGATTTTAGTATAAAATGGTGTCGTAGAGAACATGCGGACCCAAACTCGCTTTTTACTTGGAAAAAGTCTATTCTTAAAATTATAGATACACGTATTAACTTTTATAATGCTAACCCCTCTTTACTACCTCCGAGACCTAGGTTTTCCTTTCTTAATCTAAAATCGGGAATTCAGGAATTTCATAATAAATTTGTTTTAGTTCCTGCTGATAAAGCAGCTAATAATGTAATTATTGTTTGACGCCTACATTACGTCAATTTTTTATCTCTGGAACTCGGCAGCACCAATTCGTATACTCCAGTTAATTCTACTGAGGATGATGTTGTTTCCGCACATATCACTCGGTGCACTACTTTCAAGGCTGGTGTAAACGATAAGCAAAATAAACTGCCTACCATGTACTGGATTCCTAAATTACATAAAAATCCGTATAAGGCTCGCTTTATTTCTAATTCTAGTGCCTGTACCACAACAAACATCTCCAAACTTTTAACTTCTTGTCTTACTGCCGTTAAAGATCACGTGAAGTTTGTGAAGCACTCATCTTTATATTAGATAATATTTTCGTCAGGTATGGTACCATCGTTTATAGACAAATTGTTGGTATCCCTATGGGTACGAACTGTGCACCACTTGTCGCAGATTTGTTTTTATTTTGCTATGAAAGGGATTTCATATTGAGTCTTTCACCAGATACCCAAGCAGATGTTATTGAAGCTTTTAATGACACCTCTCGGTATCTGGATGACATACTGAACATTGACAACCCTTTCTTTCCAACTATGGTTCATAATATTTATCCTAAAGAACTTCGGCTTAATAAAGAAAATATATCTGATAATAACGCTTCTTTTCTTGATTTAAATCTCTCGATTGAAAATGGTAAAAAAATTAGCAAAATCTATGACAAGAAAGATGATTTTAATTTTGACATTGTTAATTATCCCCACTTGGATCGGGATGTTCCCCGAGCAACTTCTTATGGGGTTTATCCGTCTCAACTTATTCGTTATTCTAGAGCTTGTACTCGAGTTGAGGACTTTAATATTCGTAATCTTTGTATAACTAAAAAGTTACTCCATCAGGCTTACCGTTGCCATGAACTTCGTAAACCTTTTATTATCGTAACCCTGATCTTCTTTCCAAATATAAAAGTAATTTAAGGACTCTTCTGCGACAAGGACTATCACAACCTGACTTCTATGGTGATGTGATTTATAAACTTCGTAAGATTCTTGGTCATGATCACTTTCATACTATCTTAGTTAAACTTGTTAAAAAGTTTATCAAAAGAGGTTATGACCCTATCATTTTGCAACGTACTGCATGCTTGGTGGTGGACCCTTTTACAGTTCGCCACTATGCTTTCCTCTTTAATTGTACGTTCTAGGGTGCACCGAACCTCACACTTAACCTACTGTCATCCCAATAAAACGGGACAGTGTAAATAAAGAAATCCCCGCCATGAACTATTCTCTAACCAACAAGGCAACATTAATAGACAATATAAGTAAAACACAAAGATGATCGTGTATATATAAATACAAAAAAAACAATAGCCTAGAGCCACAAAAAAGGTACTCAATGACTTGGCTGAAGCCAGAGCAACAAGAGAACAAACCAATGAGGGCACGATAAGACAAGATTGCAGACAAACATAAGACGTCATCGTCCTTTTGGGCTTTAGTTAGACGTCATCACAGGGTCCACAGCCTGTCCAGTCATCGCACAATTAAAGAGGAAAGCATAGTGGCGAACTGTAAATGCGTCCACCACCAAGCATGCAGTGCGTTGCAAAATGATAGGGTCATAACCTCTTTTGATAAACCTATTAACAAGTCTAACAAAGATAGTATGAAGTGATCATGACCAAGGATCTGACGAAGTTTGTAAATCACGCCCTCATAGAAGTCAGGTTGTGATAGTCCGTGTCGCAGAAGATATCTTGAAATTTGAGATGGCGCATAACTTTTGCTCATTAATTAAGTAAAAGTTTGTTTGTTTTTGTGTTTATAATTAATGTTTGTAATTATAATGAATTTTGTATTTATAATTAATTAATGGCAAACAATTTTAATAGTTAATTGCATTTAAAGTTGTTTTGCAGCAAGCAGATAATGTAATAAAAATGTATATAATAACATAATTAAATTTTATAAAATGTAAAATGTAAGCACTGGAAAAATAAGCAAACTTCAGTAGGGTAAGTGTGAGGTTTGGCGGACCCTAGAACCGGTTTAAACCCCCAGTGGCATACTTTGCCTCTGACAGTTCCAAGGCTACCCTAGCCCTATTGTTAACCCTTTTGTGTTTGAGATGTCGTTTACTTTTATTATTACTTTTGCCTTCTTGTTTGTCTGTTTGCATGTTTGTTTCTGTGTTTTGTTGTCGACTGTCCTCCTTGAATGCTACTTTTCCTGTCCGATATTTTTATATTTCTTAGGTATATTTTCAATATTAAATAAATTGTTAATTATGTCTCCCTTACCAAGTGGAGGAGACATATTGTTTTTTGCTGTGTATCTGAACCGTGTCAACCAATAGAATGCCGCAGTCCTCTAACGCCTCTTTAGCTATATTGTTTAATTTAATAAAATCATATTGTTTTCTTTTCGCTTGAGTGAACTGGTTTAAACTCCCAGTGAACTGTTTGCCAATGACCGTTCCAAAGCGGTACTCCTATTGGCAACCATTTTATGTTTGTGGTTCCACTTTCGTTGCTTGTATTTCTCCTTGTACATATTGTTTATTTTGTATGTGTGTTTTGGTCGACTGTGTTCTGTGAATGCTACATTTCATGTTCGACTTTTAACTATTTTTTATCCCTGTTGTTTGGTCTGTGCCCGGTGGAATATGTACTGGGTTTTGGTCTTGAGTACATTGCTTTGCTTGTGTGTTTCTTTTGTTAATGTGTTCAACCTCATTAGGATTATCACTATTTATAGGTATTTCATTCGATGTCGCAAATACAAGACGTTCTTTTCATACGTTAACTCTTCGTTTGAAAGTTTCATTTTCTTACCCAATAATCATATTATTGATTATCTTCTTTTAACGGATTCTCATTCTCTGCTTTTGGATTGACAGGTTGAAAATTATATTAATTCAATTTGCTTAATTCCATACAAATTTAATACCAAGTCATTGTGCGCGATTTGGCAGTAAGCAACCCGATCAACATAACTTAAATCCTATAACTTGGTGTCTATTAAGTTCCCCCACTCCCCCATGGGGACCTTATATAATATAATTCATTCACTAAACAAAACAAGCAATAATTAAAATGTTGATGTAATTTGGCGCATAAATACGTGTACGAATTGTGAAAGTCGTCACCAGGGTCAAACATGAAATGTAGCGTTCACTGAACGCAGAACCATAGCACGTGAAGCGCGTGACGTTGCTTTTGAACTGTTATACATTCTTGAACTCTTCTCCACGCACAATGAAAGTCTTATATCCTTGGATTCAATTTGCTGTTAAGAAGCTTTTGCCTAATCCCATACAAATTTAATACCAAGTCATTGTGCGAGATTTGGCAGTAAACAATCCAATCAACATAATTTAAATCCTATTATGTGGTGTCTATTAATTTCAATCCATAGGGACTTTACAGAATATAAATCGTTCACTAAACGAAACAAGCCATACTGTAACTGTTGATGTAATTTTGCGCTTGGACACGTGTAAGATTTGTGAAAGTCGTCACAAAGGTCAAACATGAAATTTAGCATTCACAGAACGCACAACCAAAGCACGTGAAGCACGTGAAGTTGTTTTTAAAATGTTTATACTTTCATGAACTCTTCTTTGTGCACAGCGAAAGTCGAATGCTACAGACGCAGTCAACAAGACGTAACTCTGAACCGGCATTATCCAGGTGGTATGTAACAGGTAAAACTACAGAAATGCCGAGACTGTCTAGGAACGAATTACATTGCTTTACTCATGAATATTGCATTAATCAGCGAATCTTAGCATTCAACGTTTCTAACATTTCAAAACTTCGTATAAGCATATTAATTTGATAGGTTTATATCTTTTGTTGAAATTCTATTTTCGTTTGAAAAACATTTTAAATATTTAAATGTCAATTAGGATTCAATTTTGTAAATCATTACTATTATGTTTTATTATAATATGCAAAACGCCTGTAACAAAATCGTCTCATGTATCCAGGTCTCTCGTGAGACTCCATTAAAGCTGCAGACCCTGTATTTAAATCGCTTTCTTCTTTGTAGGCGTGTCTTTATTTGTAACTTCATGTTCACTGTGGGTTCGATCCCTCATAGACCTAGGAATCTTATGCGAGGAAGCTATCCAGCTGACTTGCGGAACGTCGGGGGTTTTACCCAGGTACCCGCCCGTGCACGACCAATGGAAGCTGAAAAGTTGCCATATATGAGCATAACTGTCGGTGCGACTATACAATCCGATTCAATTCAAATATGTCTTTTCACATTTCGATATGCAAATCGAAAACCCAAAATGCGAAGCTTTGGACAATGTTTGTCAGAAGCACAGTTAGCAGAGCTCGCAGAGCTCAAAAAGCTCCTTCTGGTTGAGTACGGCATTCCTTGTGGATAACTACTCATGGTGTTGGAGACTATACAGTAAAGACGGTATTAAAACGCCTTTCTAAAGACACTGAGTATCCATATGGACGAATTCTGATGGCAGACACGTAGAATGGGATAACTTGAAGTCGTTTTTGACTTTTATCTCTTGTTTGTGTTCTTTGCTTCCTCTTTTCAATATTTACTGACACTCGCACTAGCGTGTGTTTAGTGCTGTGTGGTGGCCGTAAAAAGTCGCTCCGTCAGCAAATCTGTAGTGCTATTATTTTCTGGTCTTTGGGATCATCAAGCCCAATCTTTGTGGCTTTAAAGTAGAATATCACTGAAGCCGGTGCCAGTAGGTGTGAGAGGTGTTGCACAATACATTACTTCTCATGAACAGACTCAATAAAACCGAGTCTGGTACCTTTATTCCTTGTTTATGCTTGTTGCTTTCAAAGGATTCCCAGTATTTGTTATGCTGTTTGAACCCAATGTATACATGAAATGGTTTTTTTTTTATTATGTTGTATTACCTAAATAACCATTTTGTTGGTTTTGTTTTTATCGTTGTTAGATTATATTACCCATAAAAGAGTTGTAGGCGTTTGCAAATAAAAATTCAACAATCAACATTGTATTAGAATTTCGGTTCTATACATATAGCTCTATTATAATACTATAATGGTTGTAAAATAAGATTATTAGCTCGGTCGGGAGCGCACAGCATTTTGAATTAGAAAGATGGTTAGTACGGGTTCAAGACGGGGAAGACGTTGCATTTTAGATAATAAGCTCTGGAATTTTAGCGTGTTTTATACTTAATATCGAAAAATGTGTCTAAATTAACTTCAATAAATCAATAATGCTCAAATCATGTCGTTTGAATATAATATCATACTAATGCAAACCCAATGACCGATCTCCTGAAAGTTAGCCGCCTTTTTGCCAACGTCTTAAATGAGAATATGAAGAAACTAACAGAATGTGGATTCCGGTACTTCACACACATACGGTCGCACTAAGTTGTACCCATATTTCTGTTCGAATCTAAATATTGTGTCATGTCCCGAGTCCCAAAATCTATCCAAAGATGAAGGCTAAAGATGAGGAGCTGGAGAATAGATCATGGTCAGAAGTGAGGCAAAATACAATCAGAAATACTTCAACCAAGGACAAACGCGACACTCTTCCGCTGTTCATGTATAACAACTACATTGAGCCTGACCAAATACTGTCTGGCCGTTTCAAAATCCATGCAAGTGATTTACTATGTTATTAAACATTCAAGCACATATAGTTTTGCTATTGGTTGTACGACTGCCGTGAATGAAGACAACCTGGGTCACGTGTACCGGCAGTGTGTAGGTGTTAACTGTTGAACTTCATTTCAGCTGGCCATGAAAGCTTCACCAATGATGATATCATTCAAGTGCTGTAACCAATAGAATTTGAAAGACACATGAACTTATGTATTCTCAACGAAGAAACGTACAGTCAGATTATGAAAGACACATATGATTTTGGAAATCAGGAGATTGCTGCAGAAGAGGACGACGATAACATGTCCAGTGATGAAGACATTATATGGTTGCATCTTAAAAGAGACATCAGTTGTAATGAGAACATGAGTAGGCAGGACTGTCAAGTTTATCATACAATTTAGTGATTATATAGCTTAAAGAGTAAAACATGTATAAATACTTTATTTTGGACTGAATTCTAATTTATACATATATACTGAAAGGGGATCCCTTGGAAGATACAAACACAAACAAGACAGACAAGTGTCAGTCTCGGTTTTATTGAGTCTGTTCATGCGAGGTAATATAAGATATATATATATATGCCCCCTAGCACAGGCTTAACCGGTATTCTACTTCAAAGTCATAAAGATTGGGCTTGATGATCCCGAAGGACCAGTGAATGATAACACTATATAGATTCGTAGTAGGACGACATTTTACAGCCGCCACACAGCACTAACCAACACTATAGTGTGAATGTCAATATATACCGAAAAGGGGATCCCTTGGAAGCAACACACACAAACAAAAGATAAAAGTAGCAAACTCGGTTTTTTTGAGTCAGTTCATGAGAGGTAATATAAGGTGTATCACCTCTCATGCTCTCTACCATCGGCTTAAGCAGTATTCTGCTTCAGATTGGGCTTGATTATTCCAAAGGACCAGTAATTAATAGCACTACTGATTTGTATCTGGGGCGAATTGTTATACTAGTGTGCATGTCAATAAATGCTGATCAGTCTAATTAAGGGCGCAGTTTGAACTCAAACAGTATTCCGGATTCAGGCTGTAATTTAGTGCGTATTCCGGATTCCGTCTTCAATTTATCTGGTATTCCGGATTCAAGGGGGGAGTGGGGTTACACTCTCATACATTTATAGGTTATCGAAAATCGTTCTTCTTATTTCAATTTCAATTTTTTGCACAAACGGTTGTGCGAATGCATATAAATACTGAAAAGCAGCTACCCTGGAAGCAACGAACACAAGCAAACGAGTAAGGTAGCAGATTCGGTTGTATTGAGTATTTTTTTGACTGGTAATATACAGTGCAGCATCTCTCACGCCCCGTAACACCGACAAAATCAATATTCTATTTTAAATCCACAAAGATGAGCCGTGATGATTTTAAAGGACCAGTTAGTTATAGCACTACTGATTTGAAGTCGGCCGAATTTTTACAGCGACCACGTAGCATTAAACGTACATTCGCTAGTATGAATGTAAATACATACTGAAAAGGGGATCCACACACACAAGAGACAAAATTAGCAGACTGAGTTTCATTTAGTCTGTTCATGAGAGGTAATATAGGGTAAAGCAACTGTCACATTCCCTAGCATTGGATTAAGCAGTTTCTACTTGAAAGCCACCATTAATGGGCTATTAACATATCAAAAGATCAGTAAGTAATAATACTATTGATTTGTAGCCGGGAAGACATTTTATAGCCGCCACACAGCACTGAATTTGATAAACGACTGTATGAAAGTCATTATGACAAAGAATCTTACGAAGTTTATAAATCACGCCACCATAGAAGTCGGGTGGTGATAGCCTTGTCGCAGAAGTGTTCTTATATTACATTTGTATGTTATAAACAGCAAAGTGAAGACAATAACTGATTACTAAAATAAGAAAATAGCCAACCAAAGATTTAAAATTTAAAATTACCCCCCTTTACAATGAACAAGGAACAAACTGATAATTTCTGTAAGGCGTTGTATTTTTGTTGAAAATTTCGTTTGAAAGGAAGGTCCAGCTTATACCTGTGGATGATGTTTATAACATTATGCATGGCCGCTGCGACACATAGCCTAACATATGTCCAATGGGATTTGCCATGTTACACACAGCCTAAAATATGTCCAATGGGATTTGCCAAGTTACACATAGCCTGACATCTGTCCAATGGGATTTGCCATGTTACACATAGCCTAACATCTGTCCAATGGGATTTGCCATGTTACACATAGCCTGACATCTGTCCAATGGGATTTGCCATGTTACACATAGCCTAACATTTGTCCAATGGGATTTGCCATGGTACACATAGCCTGACATCTGTCCAATGGGATTTGCCATGTTACACATAGCCTAACATTTGTAATGGGATTTACCATGTTACACATAGCCTAACATCTGTCCGATGGGATTTGCCATGTTACACATAGCCTAACATTTGTCCAATGGGATTTGCCATGTTACACATAGCCTAACATCTGTCCAATGGGATTTGCCATGTTACACATAGCCTGACATCTGTCCAATGGGATTTGCCATGTTACACATAGACTGACATCTGTCCAATGGGATTTTCAATGTTACACATAGCCTGACATCTGTCCAATGGGATTTGCCATGTTACATGTTGCTCAACTTAGTTTACAGAATATGTATATTATTATTTAAAGTCACCTCACAGATATAAAAATGAACGCCGGTCATGTCCATATATATGTAATACTGAATACGCTCTTGGTCATTGTCATCCCCCACCGCAGGTGATACTTTGTTCGATTGATTCTTCTTTCTTAACTAGGTGCACCATATATACTATAAAGTTGATCATACGAAACGTTTTAGATAAAGCATTTTTTTTTCAAATTAGCCATTTATATTCGTTTTTATCTATAAAAATAACTATAGACATAAAAGTCCATCAGGAAAAGTAGAATTCACGACAGCCAACCACAAACACGCACAGAAACAAATAACAAATTTAATGATGAATAAAAGGCCAAATAAGACATTGCAAACACAAAAGGGTCGCCTTGGAACGGTCAGTTCCAAAAAGGTAAATAAAACAATCCTTCAACATTTTATAAAATAAAGATTTCGTTGTAGGTGCTGTACGTTATTGCAGATTTGAAACAACAAGAAAGGAAATAACTAAGTTTTATTATGGTTAAATTAATAACCACATCGGTAGAATTTTTAACAAACGATAAACCTATATTTACAACTTTCAAGAAATACCCTCAATGGAATCCTCCGGAAGCAGCGAACCCAACCAAGAGAAGAAAGTAGCAGATTTGTTTGTTTTGAGTATTATAATTAGGCAACACCTCTTCTGCTCTGTTGCGTCGACTGAAGCGGTATTCTACTTTAAAGGCGCAATGATGGAGCGCGCTATTGATATCACTTTAAATGTGCAATGATGGAGCGCAATATTAATATCACTTTAAAGGCGCAATGATGGAGCGCAATATTAATATCACTTTAAAGGCGCAATGATGGAGCGCAATATTACTACCAAAGGATCCTTAAGGATCAGTAAGTAATAACAGTACTAATTCGTAGCGTGTAGAGACGTTTTGAGTGTCACAATGGACGCTGGTGTGAATGTTAATAAATATAGTAAATGGAATCCTTCGGAAGCTACAGAAGCAAACAATATAACAAATTGGTCTGCTCGATTTTAATGAATCTGCAAAACCTGTTCAATATCTGCAAACATCTGAGACTTTTGTCATTTTGTAATGGTGTTACAGTCACTGCTTCCAAATGTGAGAACGATCGAAAGTTATTATTTTCCTTTTCAATTTTGTTAAATAATTGATTGGCGGAGAACAATAAATAATTGAGTTGTGGAGAACAATTGCTGTTCACCCACCCAATGACGTATTTTTCGATTTAAACGTGTTTTTGGTGAAGCCAACCGGGAGTATATTATTTATTATATACCTCTCAGTGATTTATAAGGATTTCTCAGTGACATATTTTTAGTATCATACAAAAGTAATATCGTCACACCAGTGACGATATCATTTTTCTATATCGTCACTGCTGTGACGATATCACATTGCCAGAACTACTTTTTTTACCATTTTTGTATTTAATTGTGCAGTAGATTGCTATTGCTTTCAACCAGCAAATTTTAACGGCTCATTTCAGAATCTGCCAAATGTATTCATAGGCGAGGGCACCTTGCATGGGGGTTCTAGGTGTGTGTGTGTGTGTGTGTGTGTGTGTGTGTGTGTGTGTGTGTGTGTGGTGTTGGGGGGGGGTATTTTCAATTAAATATTCTTAATAAATCACTGATAGGTATGTAATAAATAGAATAATCAACAGTCTTGGTGTTATACGAAATACGTGTTCTCGTGGCATATTTTTCGTATCACACTGAGACTGTTGATTATTCTCTATATAATAATTAGTTTTCGAATTGAACATTTCAACGCATGGGTAAACCCAATCATGATGGAGATCAAATTCTGTCCAATACATTATTCATATAAAGCATTCCAAGCGGCCCATCAGGTAATCGAGGTTTATCGTCCATGATTTCGGATAATAACGTGAAATCGATCCGTTGTAGAGCGCATAAGGTGAACAAATCGCCTTTTTGAAGATAACGCAATAATGTTGGAGGTATGAATAAGGTTTATTCGTTTCTTAGAGCAAACTGTTTCCATTTGACAAAGAACAGAGGACCGATTTCATGTTCTTATAATAAAAGTAGTCGTAAAAGTCGAACAAGAAACGTAGCATTCAAGGACCACAATCAGCCAAAACACGCACGGAAATACACAACCATTACAAGGACAAATAAAAGGCAAAGTCTATAACATCACAAACATAAAAGGGTTGACAAAAGGGCTATCGACTAGGAACGGTCAATGGCCATAACGCTATCACGGACGTCGAACCTCGATTATCCGATAGACCGCCCTGGTATTTATTGTTATTTTGTATGAGCAGAATGGGCAGTATGTCATATTCGAAACTTCCACGCTCAAGGCGCCACTATAACCAGCTTGCTGCTCGTGGAACCATTTGCACCAACAACGTATCATTTCCACACTTTTTGTTAGTTTTTATTTTATATCTCTTGATTTACATTAACAAGTTATATGTTAAACAACTAATCTTCACATATAATTTATACAAATATTTTTCCGAGCCTGACCTTGGCACCTGAAGATTTGTGTCATTTTGTAATACTTTTTTGATAGATGTGTACGGCACTTCATCTATCAAGTTCAGTTCCTTTGAAGCTTTCATGTAATATATTTATAATTTGGTGTTTTAATTTTGACATTATTATGACCTTAAAGATGAATGGCCACCCTTTTTGTAGTATTATTATGCCGTCGATGCGGGCCGTGTGACGAGTCGTTGTTGTATTGGGGAATTGAAGCTCAGTTATGCATATGCTTGGCGTTGTAGAGGAATTGTACATTTGTTCACACAGAAGTCTCGTAGAATGTTTATGTATATTTATTAATGTTAAAATAGCACACAGATAATACTTAAAACACAGTTTATATTGATAGCCTATGTAATGGTAGTTAAACTACATTACGGGAAACCAGTTCGAATGTACACTAAAGGTGACACACATATCAATATGTAAATATATATTGATAACCAAGGTAAAAGTAGTGATGTCACAATAACACTATTCAAAATAATCTGCCGATATTAACAGAAAGATGTTAATGCATTGAATTACAAGACTACCTTACTGGGAACACAGTTCGAACAAGAACACACAAGCTGAACCAATCCTATCAATAGTCACTATGAACAGCGGTAATGTCCACTTAATTTAAAGAAGTCTTAAATGTATACACTGTTGCACAAGTTGATGGCAAAGTTGTCCCAAACATATATTTAAACGAGTTACAATAATCTTGACGGATAATTCCAATCTGCTTGGTAGATCCAAACATTGACTATGCACTCCTTACTAACTATTATTAACTCCTTCCTTATTCCTTATTCCTTATATTATATATTCTTATTTTTTTGAACATTAAATTTTACATCTTATATACTAACGTTAAAAGCTTTGACACCATTGGCTTGGTGTTTAAGTTATTATTATAACAACAGACTGATAATTATGAATGTACAAACAATAAACAATGTGATTACATGTTACAATTGAGAGTAGTTAGGTGATAAACATAGCACATGTTATAGAAAGTAACTTTCACACATACAGGAACAAACAATTAAGTTGGCTTGGCATTTCCTACTTGAAAGTGAATTCCCAATATGTTTGTATTAAGATTACAAACTAACTTGATTGATATTCAAAAGGTTAATTTTACATGGGGTTTTAACAATGGTGTTTTTACAATTTGAGAAACAGTTGACATTTATGACAGCATATGTTACCAAAAACATATTGCACTTAAAAATTGTTAGATTATTTACCAAGTTTGAAAATAAAAATAAAATGAAAGTAACAAAGATATTATACTACAAATTGTTATAAATATTTGCAGCATAAAAACTCCCCTCTGGTTTGAAGACTTTGGTCCCCAAAGTAATGTTAAAGTATAATGATTGTTTATTTACTGTATGAAGTATTCACTACTTAAGGTCCATTGGAATCTAGACTACAATCTGCAGTATTGAATGTTTAACTATCTGTTGTTTTAGCAAATGGCTTTTTGCAAAGAGTTGCAAAGTGAGGGTCACCGTCACAAAGTTTACACTTGGAATGATCACGAGCCGGGCACCCGCGCTGATGAGGATGGTAGGAACTACTTCCACAGTCCTCACAGTAGAATGGGCGTTGTGATTTCTGTTTATGAGGGTTCCCTTGTCGTGGAGGAAATTTCAGAAGGCAGACGGCAGATGACAGCGCCTTTATGTTTCCATCTGCACAGTCTAATATTTGCAGAAGAGACTCACGATCCTCCTTGTTAAATTCTGACACTTTCCGAAGTTGTTTTTGAATTGCATAAAACTGGCTGCTTATTAAGTTATTGTCATCAATAAGTGTTTTTTTATCCATTTCCATTTTAATTAATTCACATTGTAACTGCTCTTTCTGCTTGCGTTCATTGTTGCACTGTTCCTGAAGTTGTGACATGGTAGCCTTAATTGTTTCTAATTCTTGCAACTGTAACTTTGCTTGCTCAGCTTGCGTTAGAGCACTGAGATACTGAGTCTGCAATTGCAAAACTTCCGATTCAATGGCAGTGGTTTGTTCAAGAACTTCTTTATAGTTCTTTTTTAAGGTTGTCATTTCATTTTTAGAATTGTTGACACGGCATGAATTTCTTGGGCCCATAGTGTATAACTCTTGAATATCCAAACTATAAAATGGCATTTCAAAACACATAGCTTTTCTTTCTCTGAATTGCATTAACCTAACCCTATCACGGTTTTGCTTCTTTGTAGATTTTTGAATTTTCATTTTATCACTTGAATTCATATTAACACTGGCACTGGAGGCGTGATGAACACTAGGTGATTTTGGTGCATTCTTGTTGTTGAGATAATCACAGACTTTTGCATGATGACCATACATTCTACACACATAACACTGTCGATCCAGTGCCTTGCAATAATGATGATGTTGAAAAGACTCACCACATCTGCCACACGACGACACAACATAAGTTGATCTCCACGAAGTTGAATGTTGTTCAGTGCTCCGCGATGATCCGATGTTACTTGCTACTCGCCTTTGAGGAATTGTATAGTTAGTCATCTTGTGAGAGGTTAGACCTGGTCGGTACCCGGTTATTCTCCGCCAATTATTATGCCGTCGATGCGGGCCGTGTGACGAGTCGTTGTTGTGTTGGGGAATTGAAGCTCAGTTATGCATATGCTTTGCGTTGTAGAGGAATTGTACATTTGTTCACACAGAAGTCTCGTAGAATGTTTATGTATATTTATTAATGTTAAAATAGCACACAGATAATACTTAAAACACAGTTTATATTGATAGCCTATGTAATGGTAGTTAAACTACATTACGGGAAACCAGTTCGAATGTACACTAAAGGTGACACACATATCAATATGTAAATATATATTGATAACCAATGTAAAAGTAGTGATGTCACAATAACACTATTCAAAATAATCTGCCGATATTAACAGAAAGATGTTAATGCATTGAATTACAAGACTACCTTACTGGGAACACAGTTCGAACAAGAACACACAAGCTGAACCAATCCTATCAATAGTCACTATGAACAGCGGTAATGTCCACTTAATTTAAAGAAGTCTAAAATGTATACACTGTTGCACACGTTGATGGCAAAGTTGTCCCAAACATATATTTAAACGAGTTACAATAATCTTGACGGATAATTCCAATCTGCTTGGTAGATCCAAACATTGACTATGCACTCCTTACTAACTATTATTAACTCCTTCCTTATTCCTTATTCCTTATATTATATTTTCTTATTTTTTTGAACATTAAATTTTACATCTTATATACTAACGTTAAAAGCTTTGACACCATTGGCTTGGTGTTTAAGTTATTATTATAACAAAAGACTGATAATTATGAATGTACAAACAATAAACAATGTGATTACATGTTACAATTGAGAGTAGTTAGGTGATAAACATAGCACATGTTATAGAAAGTAACTTTCACACATACAGGAACAAACAATTAAGTTGGCTTGGCATTTCCTACTTGAAAGTGAATTCCCAATATGTTTGTATTAAGATTACAAACTAACTTGATTGATATTCAAAAGGTTAATTTTACATGGGGTTTTAACAATGGTGTTTTTACAATTTGAGAAACAGTTGACATTTATGACAGCATATGTTACCAAAAACATATTGCACTTAAAAATTGTTAGATTATTTACCAAGTTTGAAAATAAAAATAAAATGAAAGTAACAAAGATATTATACTACAAATTGTTATAAATATTTGCAGCATAAAAGTATTATCAATTAACAAATTTAGCTCTAAAATGTCTTGATAGTCGCGGAGAGAAACATATATTTAAAACCGCTACTAAGTTGTATGTAAAAATAAGTATTATTTGCCTGACGTAGATACTACTTTTATCACTGCGTGACTGCACGGGGAAATGAGGTGAATCTGATTTGTATAGTTGCACAACTATTGCCAGATAATGGATAAATACATTTACCTGTGGATTAATTTACCTGTTCAAAGTTTTCTACGTCGTAAAATAAAATTTTATTCTTGCTTTTCACAGATATTGCAATGTGTGAATTGTAAATATCTATTGTTGTGTATTGCTTTCAATTTAAATAAACATAAACATGTTCATGAAACAAAACATGGCCAGGGAACTTTAAAAAAACTAACCTCCAAATAACGGCAAAACTACATTACAATGGTTTAATCAAAACTATATCCACGAGGTCAGGATATATAATAATGTATAAATGTGCCGATTAAAAATATAAGCATTTTCATGGGTTTTCATTATACACATGAATGAATATGCGTAAAATACATTATGAGTTGGTTAGTAACTCTTATTTCAACGCTCCAGTTTTAGCTTTAGTCTGGCTGGCTAAAACCGTTTATATTGTGTCTCAAAATATGTAAACTATATATATACCTCGTCATCAGTAGGTTAAGGATGTAGTATTTGGCTGTGGTTGGCGGTTAGCTACTTTAACAAATATATGTATCCAGTGAAACAGTTTCGTAGCATATAAAGAGAAACTATCTGGGAAGAGAGTTTTAAAGAAATAAAGGATAAAAGAAAACAATGTAGTACAAGAAGAACAGGGCTTCTGCGTTGAGCAAAGCAAACATTCTTGAAAAGTCCGGCCATTCCGGAATTGCGCAAGACTAATCTGGAATTGTGCAAGGTCTTAAAAGATATAACATATACATCAAGTGTCGCAATATACACACATATTATAAACGATTAAACAAGCTTGTATTACGTCTTAAACTAGTGTTGACAACAAAGGGTTGACAATAGGGCTACCGCCTTGGAATGGTCAGTGGCAAAAAAGGCCGCTGGGGGTTTAAACCAGGTTCTAGGGAGTACCAAATCTCACACTTTACCTACTGTCATGCCAATAAAACGGGACAGTGTAAACAAAGAAATCCCCGCCATGAACTATTCTCTAACAAACAAGGCAGCATTAATAGGCAATATAAGTAAAACACAAAAATGCTCGTGTATATATAAATACAAAAAAAATAGCCAAACGCTGCTCCATATGTCCATGTCTCTCCAGCTTGTCCCTTTAAAGTGTTTTTCAATATTAATTCGTATATATTGGTAAATAGCATTTAAATCAAATGAATTTAGGAATGGTGTTTAGGCATATGTTTTTAAGAAATGAAATATAGTTTACTGTATTTGGTAAAAGAATCTGTTAAACCCAATGGTATGTCTCAGTATAAGCCTAAGAGGTATGCTTGTATTTCCGACTAAACATAATGACATTCCCAAAAAACATGACATACAGTTTCAATATGCATATTGCAAAGCAAATGTCGTAAAGATGTGATGGAACAATATTGCATTTAAATACAATGTATTTATAGGTACTATATGCATTATATATTTATATTAAAATGCTCGGTGGTTTGTATTAGATGGTTAATTTCATTGGCAATGTCGTCCGTGGTGGAGTGGTTAGAGTCTCTGACTTGTGATCACTTGCCCATCACAGCTGTAGGTTCAATCCCTCAGGAGCATAGGAATCTTTCTATGAGGAGTCTATCCAGCTGGCTTGCGGAACGTCGGTGGTTCTACGGAGGGGCACCTGGAGTCTTCCTCCACCAATGGAAGCTGGAAAGTCGCCATATGACCTTAGCTGTTGGTTCGACTATAAAATCCAATTCAATTCAATTCATTGGCAATATGTAAATATTTGTCCAAGATAATGCTGTTTCTGTGAAACGTTCTTGCCATTTTTGCTGTGATTTAATTTCTAATATTGTTTTCATTATTCATTTGATATTCAAATAAAAGCTTATTACCTTGTTTAGCTTTTAATTTGTTTACCAAGGTCTCGTCCCCTCTTATATTTACATTTTCTAATTTTAATTTCGATTTCCACCTTTTTGGTATACATGCTATCAAAGACATGTACAATAAAAAATCCTGTTTAGGGAGTTGATACAAATCAATTATATCTTTAAAAGCATGAAGTTAGTTTTGTTTTATAATCAAGTATTTGTTCTATAAGATATATTCCTCTATAAAACCAAGATAAATGCATAGACTGCAAAAACGTAAAATTCACAAATGCAATACATAATATATATTTTCAATGGTGCATACTCCGTAAATGTTTCAAGTATCAGCCTTTACGGGAGTTATGGCGAGTAAAGCCCACCCCTAACAATTTAGTATACAATTAAACTGGATGCCCCAGATCTGTATTCGTGATGTTCTTCTATATATGTCACTCCACTTTGAGGTTTGAGTCAGTCGAGGTTCTACCAAGGCGTTAGCCTTATTGTCCAACCGATTGTGTTTGTGATGTAAAATGCCTTAGCCTCTTATTAACAATGTAATAGTTCTTTGTTTTAATTAGTTTGTTTTTGTTTACTTCATTCTGTGAAAACTACATTAATTTTCCTGTCGACTTTAATACTTACTTCTATTAAACTACTGTGCAATGGAAAAGCATGCAGTTAAGGCGTACAAGACTGTGTCTGTAAAATATACGTAGAATAGAAATATCCGCAATGCAACATTGTAATGTTTTTTAATCCAGTTGAAGGAGGTATAAATATCTAACACGAATTGTAGCATTCACAGAACACAGTTATCAAAAGTAAAACAAACACGCATTCATACCAAACCAAACCATGACCAGGACAAATACAAGGGAAGTATGAGACACGGAAATCACAGAATGACAATAGAGGTACCGTCTTGTAACGGTCTGTGGCCAAAGGGCTTCTAAGATTCTAGGGTTCACCAAACCGTCTTTTAATTCAACATAATCTTCTGAAGTGCCCTTTTTCCGAAGGAGCCTGTCTCGTATAGATAAATGGAATAGAACAGAATAGCATATTATTCTACTCTATTCTATTATATTATGCTGGATTCTATTCTATTCTATTTTATTCGGTTCTATTCTATTATATCTATTCTAGATATGTGGGACATGTGTATAACGCACAATTCGTCTAGATTACCACAATACACGACATGTGTATAACGCACAATTCGTCTAGATTACCACAATACACGCAGACAGTGTTTAGACATTATTGATTCTTAATATTATTCATGAAAACTGAATGGGTTATCCCGTTTTACTGGGATGACAATAGGGTAATAGTGAGGTGTGGTACACCCTAGAACCTGGTTTAAGCCCTCATCGGCCTTTTCTGCCACTGACCGTACCAAGGCGGTAGCCTTGTTGTCAACCCTTTTATGTTTGTATTGTATCTTGCATTTTATTCCTCTTTGTAATGATTTTTTGTTTCTGTGCGTGGTTTCGGTTGGCTGTGGTCCTTGCATACTATATTTCCTGTTCGAATTTTATAGCTACTTTGATAACACTCACACAATACACAATTATGGATGTTTTATATGTGTTCTATGCGATGTTATATTTACCTATTACGTAATGGACGAAATCCGAGGTCATTGTTACCTTTCCTCAGCTATATTTATATAATTTACCGATATTTATCAATAAAATGTATGTACACTGTTAACAATAGTTCACCCATATCACCACGATGTATACTTGTAGCAATAAGTTCTATGATCAATTTTAAAGAACTACCACACTGGAATACCATGCATTAGACACATGGCAAGATATCGTTCCTAGTCAAATTAAAATGAGAATGTATAAATGAGTCGATTAATATCATGTTTATAAAGTCCTAAAAGACCCGGTCACGCATTGAACCCACGACCTCCCACATGCGAGGCATACGCTCTACCCCAACACCACCGCCGCGATATCAATCAAGAATAAATGTATACCTCAGGCCACTTATTAGAACATATTAACATACACGATACACTAACAATAGTACGGTGATAGATATTCGTGTGTCACGTGTTTAAGAGTGTAGTCTTTGTCTGTGAAAATTCACGAGCTTCCTAACCAGCCATTTGGAAAATTCAATTAAATCCAAGTAATCAAGGATTGGAGGCGAACCGTTTCAAAATGCTCAACATTATTCGCACATCTTGTGACACCGAGTTTTCTGTGTCGCTGTTGTTATAATAGGACGGTAAATAGCAGATAACAAGGCTATAAGATAAACTCTTTATTGTGGTAAAGTCGTAACGTGCGATACATATAGACACAATATATAATGACATGAAATAAAACATTAAGTTGAAATAAAAGCAATGGTTGACCATGAAATCATGTGTTCTATTAGATATTTTTAATTAGAAATATAGCATTTATGGAAATTTGTGAGAATGCCTGGCAATGAGAGGACGATGCCCTTTAATTTCAAATAAATGTATATGCAAGTTGGAAACATGTTTACACCTGATTGCATGTCAACACTATATGTAAAAGTTATACAATACAACAATGCTGAAACCAAACCGTAATGGTTTTAGCATTTAAACAATTTCAATTACGCCAACGGGCGTAGCTGTAATATGAAATTAGCACTATTTTTATTTACTTCGTATTATATGAGGATAACAGTTAGTTAGGTTTTATAGTTTAAAACTAAAGCGAGAGTATTCAATACCTCGTCATGTACGGATTTGTCTTACATGTATATTTGAATCATATTCACATGATAAAATCAGAAATTAACAACAGTTAAAGAACGCATTAACATTTACAGTGACGTCTATTATTTAAAACACTAAGTATAGCGAATGAATATTTCACATAATGAAGATTCTTACGACTTACGTTATTTAATATAGCCATCTTATTCGCGCACTTATTATCACAAAAATAATAACAAGAAAGATGTAAAGTGAAGTAAATAGAGATTATTTAACTGCTTGGATCGATTATAGGGAACTCCTTCACGAGATGGTAGACGTGGTGTTCTTTTCACGATCGAGCGTATGCGAGTGAGTGAAAAACAAAACACGACTACCATCGAGTGAAGGAGTTCCCTATAATCGAAGCCACCTGTTAAATAATCTATTTATTACATTTTAAATCAGTTTATGTATAATTTTAACCTAAATTATTTGCTTTATTGAACGTTATCGACGGATGACGTCGACGTCAGCAACACTTTATTGACGTCAAATCTCAACGTCAAAGTCAGTTATTTTTGTGTTCGGAGTTAGTTATTAAAATTTAGCGATTATGAATATTCTTTCACTGAGAAATCCCAATCTTTCACCCATAAAAATGTAATAAATTGGGTTTTAAGGCACACCAACACATGAAAGGTTATATGGCGCCTAACAGGAATGAACATGCCAGGCTTATACTCCATTTACATCAAGATAAAATATATATGGAGAATGGGCCTAGGACCTTCTTACCTGCAGAACTGCAGAGTTGCTAAAAAATCTATTGTAAACACTCCGTTTACGATGGAGCTACGTTTCCACGTTTGCATACGCGGTGTCATGATAAAGACCTTGAATGAGCATGATAAAAAATGACAAAATGAATATGAATAATTGGATCGTCCTACTCCTCTGCATGTGACAGTGTTTTTGTGAGATTGCAGTGGTTGTATTCTACTCCGGCAACAACAAGAAAGAACTTATACCAGTTTAGACAAAAAGATGAATAATATTGCTTACCTGTAAATAGCAGAGCACGACGCTGAACTATTTACTCACGAATTTACCCACACAGTATATATGGCAAACAGCCGTGCGAAAACTCGCTAATCAGGTTAAATTGCTGTTATTGTTGAAATACATAGTGTAACGTATAGCTTCTTTGGACCCTTAGTAGCATTATGTTGTGTGAAAACATCGGTATAACTGTTACTTAATTTTGAGCAATCAAGATGGCACAGAGCTATTATTGATTGGTTATGTGTTACTAGATTAATGAAAAATCTAATTCATTAAGCTGTTTTGTAGACTATAATTGCGTATACCAGGTAGACATCTGTATGATGATGAGGATGATGATGAAATAAATGATGATACGTGTGGAAAAAGCAACATTTCCTTAGGGTGTATAAATGTATGTGGTTAGAAGCGAAGAACCATGTATCCTGAATTTATTGAATGTGTCTCGAATTATGAGATGTTTTGTGTAACTGAAAGTTGACGAGCACGACGATATCGCCATTCCTAACTATACTTTTATTTCTAAACCAAGGAAACAAAAGTATATGAGAAAAAGCAGCGGTATCGGCCTCTTCGTTAAATCTACGTTATATCATAGTGTTAAAACTGTAATGTCCGAATCTGATTATGTCTTATGGTTCAAGCTCTCTAAATCACTTTTTAATGTTGAGGAAGATGGGTATAGTCTACATACCACCCGAAAACTCGAAGTTCTTCTTCATCAACTCATATGGATATTTAGATTCGGAAATTGGAAACATGTGTAATTCAAATAAATATGTACTTCTCATTGGAGACACCAACAGTCGAACTGGTAAATTAGCCGACTACGTTGTCGCTGACCCTTTTTTGGCTAATCACTTTGACAAAGACACAATTGATTTTATAATGCCATTTTGAACTTACCTTATAATAACTTTTCGATGAAAAGGGCATCCGAAGATAATAGATAAATAACCATGGCTATTTGTTTATTGACACTTGCAGAAATAATAACTTAATTGTCTTTAACGGTCGATTCGGTAAAGAAAACGTGCATATTTCGCTAATTGACTATAGCATATTTGCTCTCTCGAAAGCCTAGACTTGTTAAATGATTTCAAAGTTATTGATATTGATCCGCTCTTGTCAGACGGTCATGCGCTTCTCTCACTGTTCTTATACACAAACAAAAGTACAGCCTCAAATAAAGAGAACTTAACCCTACCTAATAAACGTAAAATTTCACCCAAATGGGACGAAGATAACATGCTTTTCTAGACAAACTAGACCTAAGCAAAGTTCAATTTCTCCATAACACAATTTCCACGTTTAATTCCAATATTGATCAACGATCTGTAGACAATATTACCGACTCCATACGGCAACTATTTTATGAAACTGCAATAAATACCTTTGGTCCAAGGAAACCATACAAACCTACGGTCCTTGCAAACAACCCAAGCAATAAACCGTGGTTCGGTCATAAATGCCGAAACGGGCGGATAAAGTACAATAAAGCCCGTAAAATATATCAAACAAGAAAAAACGAGAACAACAACAATTCATATAAATCGGCCACCAAAACATACAAAAAAACTTTAAATGCATTTATTAATAAACACAAATATGATATCCAGCAAACACTTAGAAATCTCCATTCAAAACGTCCTAAAGAATATTGGCGGTATCTCAATAGGATGAAGCCCAAAACAGTAAGCAATACATATACTCCATAAAACGAAGTAGATAATGGTCCATTAGAATTTAATGTTGCGGATGACGATGTCATTTTAAACTCGCCTATTACGGCAGACGAAATCTTAAAAAATATATATAAACTGAAAAACTCAAAAGCCTCTGCTGATGACCAAATAATAAATGAATATATTAAGGTAACTCAAGAAGTCATGTTACCGATATATACAAAGCTCTTCAATATTATTCTTGATACAGGGTTTCTCCCAACAAATTGGTTAGAAGGCATCGCCCGATCACCTTATTAAGTTGTTTAGGCAAAGTGTTTACATCTATACTAAACGAACGAATTAACAAGTTCCTAAATGAAAAAGGAATCTTAGCCGAAAATCAAGCAGGGTTTAGAGCCAAATATTCCACAATGATCATATATTTGTATTACACAAATTGGTGGAGATGTTACGTTCACAAAAGAAAAAGTTGTTCTGCTGCTTTATAGATTTCACACAGGCATTTGACTCCATATGGAGAATAGGCCTATGGCGCAAACTCCTAAGTAATGAAATTAAAGGCAAATTCTGTCGTATAATAACATTAAATCATGTGTGTCCATAAATAACGATTTTTCGAGTTTCTGTGTGAGTCAATGCGGAGTCCGTCAAGGTGAATCTTTATCACCGATAATGTTTGCTATCTTTTTAAATGACGTAATGGAGTATTTGCTTAACACAGGCCTAGATGGAATTAGAGTCGAACCCCAAATAAATGTCTTTATAAAGATTATAATACTACTATATGCTGACGATACCATTATCCTAGGTGATAACCCGAAAGTTTCCAATTAAGTCTAAATAAATTCCACGAGTATTGTCTTTCATGGAAATTAAATGTAAACTACAGCAAAACTAAACTGATTGTCTTTGGTGCCAGAAACATAAACCGTTTCTCATTTAACATAGGACCGGAAAAAATCGAAATAACAAATAAATACAAATACCTAGGAGTAATATTTACTAGCTCGGGTAGCTTTCTAAACACAAGAAAACACTTGGCCGAACAAGCCGAGAAAGCGTCATGTCTACGTTATCGGGGAATCAATAACCTAAACCACACTTAGACCTCCAACTTAAATTATTCGACCAAACAATTCTACCGATATTAACCTACAATTGCGAAGTTTGGGGATATGAAAACTTAGATATATTAAAACGTGTACATACTGATTTTTAAAAAAGAATTACAAACAGTAAAAATAGCATCCCTTCTTACATGCTATATGCGGAATTAGGCAGACAACCAAACGCAGTCACTATACAAACGAGAATGATAAACTTTTGGAATAAATTGATCTTAGGCAAACAAACAAAACTTAGTTACTTATGTTATGAATCAATGGTTAACCCAGCTAATTACGAATACAAAAATGGCTAAAATACATTCAAAATATACTTAACAACAAAGCAAATATGTCCATCGATCCATTAAAAAAATGATAATCGATCAATTTACACAATCATGGAGGGCAGACCTACAAAATTCGTCCAAAGGTCCAAATTATAACCTACTCAAAGACGACCTTTCATTTGAACCATACCTATAGTTACCGAGAAACTACTGTATTTAAATTCCGAACAACTAACCATAGATTTTCTGTCGAAACTGGTAGGTTTGCGAATGTGCTCTGTGTAACTCTGATATTGGCGAAGAATTTCACTATCTCTTAAAATGCCCTCAATTCGACCCTCTGTATAAAGTATACATTCCACGGTATTTTTACTGTCACGCAAATGTTATAAAATATAAGGAGCTTCTAACTCATTCGTCAACCAAAATACAAATCAATATATGTGTCTTTGTCCGAATTCTATTACAAACGGTTAAACAAGGTATATATATATATATTTACATGCTTTACATTTGAAACTGCAATGTTATTCCACGCAACTGTTATCCCCCTAACTTTTCCCGCCATATCAAGTGGGGTTTGTGTGATCCTTTTTAATCCAAAATTAGTAATTGTGTAATTTGTTGTATGCATAATAATTCTCTGATGTTGTAACTCATGTTGCCTGAGATTTTACATAATAAAATATTGTTCTGTTCTTTACTGTTCTGTAACTTGTAAACACACAATGAAAGCAATAATAAACATACACATACTGCAGTAATTAACTTGTTCACAATAATAAATATACACACAAAGAAATATTTAAAGTCTCGTCCATAATTCCGTTGTGAAAAAAAATGAAATACATAATTTATAGCTTCTCGTGGAAGTCAAGTCCTGACATCTTAGTGTGCCATGTAGCATTATGTGTGTGAAAACATCGGTATAATTGTTTCTTAATTTTACGCAATCAAGATGTCACAGAGCTATTATTGTTTGATTATGTGCTACTAGATTAATGAATAAATTATTTAACCTGTTTAGTAGACTATTGCATATACCAGTTAGACATCTGTAACTTATATACACACCACAATGCAAGCAATAATAAACATATACAAAATGCATTATTTAAAGTCTTGTTCACAGTAATGAATATACACACAAAGAAATATCTAGAGTCTCGGCCACAATTCCGTTGTGAAAAATGAAATACAAAATGTATATCTTCTCGTGGAACTCAAGTCTTGCCATCTGTTTATTGGGCCATTAGTAGCAATCAAGATGGCACAGAGCTATTATTGTTTGTTTATTTGTTACTAGATTAATAAATAATGTATTTAACCTGTTTGGTAGACTATACCTATTAGACATCTGTAACTTATATACACACAATGCAAACAATAATAAACATATACAAAATGAAAATTTAAAGTCTTGTTAACAATATTAAACATACACAAAACAAAATGTAAAGTCTTGTTCGCAATCTTAAACATATGCACAAAATATATTTAAAGTCTTGTTCACATTTCCGTCGGTAAAAGTGAAATACATAATTTATAGTTCCTTGTGGAACTCAAGTCCTGCCATCTGTTAAGTAGGCAATGCAGCATTACGATGTACGAAAACATCGGTATTATTGTCAATCATAATGGCACAGAGCTATTATTGTTTGGTGATATGTGTTACTATACTCAGCAAAAATAAAAACGTCCATCTTTAAGCTGCGATTTGCATAGGGTTGACTTTGTTACACTTTGTACACCAATCTAGATACAATTTCATCATTTTATACTTATCACTCAATCATTCTGATCAAAATTAATAATCATCAAAAACCAAAGTTTGTATGTTGCTGCTAAAACATGCTTTATTCAAATTGCGAAATCACTATATATTTATTATAAAGGGAGGTAATCTGAAATATTCGTTCTTGAAAGCTGTATGGCGCAAAAATGAGTGAAAATATCAGCTTCTTTTCTCTGTTTTTGTAGTGATGAGGTCATTTTCTGTTTATTTCAATATAACAAAACTGTGTTAACTCAAAGTTTTAACCACAAGACCCGGAAATGCTGTTTAAACCAAATCAAGGGGAATAAGTTTGCCCACAAGTTTGATTCAAAGAAAATTGTTTTCATGACAGTGCTGGCCTTTAACAAAGGTATTGGCATATAAGATTAAATAAAATATAATTTCATTGTGTCTAAATCTATGGGTAAAGTTGGGGACGTTTCTATTTTTGCTCAGTATAGATTAACGAATAATTTATTTAACTAATTTGATAGACTATTACGTATACCAGTTAGACATCTGTAACTTATATACACACAAGGCAAACAATAATAAACATACACATAATGAACATTTAATGTCTTGTTCTCAATATTAAACATACACACAAAGTCTTGTTCACAATTCCGTCGGTAAAAGTGAAATACAATTTATAGCTCCTTGTGGAACTCAAAGTAGGCATGCAGCATTACGATGTACGAAAACATCGGTATTATTGTTATTTACGACTGAACGATCATAATGGCACAGAGCTATTATTGTTTGGTTATGTGATACTAGATTGACGAATAATTTATTTAACAAATTTGATAGACTATTACGCATACCAGTTAGACATCTGTAACTAATATACACACAATGCAAACAATAATAAACATACACACAAAACATTATTTTAAAGTCTTGTTCACAATTCCGTTGTGAAATGTATCTCGCATTGATACTTAATAAACCGATATATTTGAAGATGTCAAGGAGTAGCATGTTTTGAACATTGAAATATATACAAATCCAGTTAGCAAAATACACATATCGCCTTTATAACAAGTTAGATGCCAGAGCGTTAATTCATAGCCATACTACTATCGTGTTATCCTTTGTTTGATCCCAGTGTTGAACGTTAACGTGCACGTCTCGTAAAAAGGTAACTTCTTTACACCATAAAGAGACATTCAAACCTGACTGAAGTTATTTTTTTCTTGCTAAATTGTTTGATACATTCGATCTGAGAAAAAAAATGTCATTCTTTTTTAGAAAAAAATCCTTTTCTACAAAATATGAGGGCTTAAAAGAGCTTCGGCTAAAGCAAAATTCCTTCGTTTTTTACGCGTAAATCCAGAATTTTCGAAATGCCATATCTCGACAGCCGTTCCAATCTTTTGCTTCAAATAAAGGGATTTTAAATTGATTTCATCAACAACATGTGATTTTCAACCATTTTCAGCTATCTTGAAAATAATATCTACTCAAAAATGATATTTGTGATTTTCAGGGGTCAAAATAGCAGAGTTTACCATAAAACGCCACCGTTTTTGTATATATTCAAAATCTGCCTTCAGATAAATTAATTAACATTATTCAGCAGTATCTATATGTGAAACCATCAAGAAAATGCAACTTTTCAGTTTAGAAATGAAAAAAAATAATTCTGAGACTATCCTCCCCAACTCCATTTTTAGGGCCATGCCATGTTTTATTATTTACACAATATTGCCTGTTATTGTACTGTCTATTGTATTTTTTTTATTAGATATTGGTTATACCATCTTTCCAGATCATTTTCATGTAACCATGCAGCCAATAAGCACTGTTTAAAGTACATGATCCATGAAAATTCATTAAAATGAAGGGGGTTGGGTAGAAAAAACTTTTGAAAAACATACAAAAGGTCATATTTTTTGCCAACTAAATAATTTAATTAATAAAATGTATTAAACCGCAGAACATATTTGCATATCGACACTAACCGTATAGAAACGATTAACTCTAAGTCAGAGTTTACCTCAACATCTTTTTCAAAACAGACATAAGCGGCTTTTCGACATCTTTTCGGACGGATGTAGATTGTCGCTTTCTGAAATTTTTACCAAACAATGTATGCAAAGCCCTAAAAAATGAATACAACTTACTAGATATACCTTAACTGTGTAAAACATGTGCATTACAGGCCAATTTTGTATACCAGGTGTCAGGTATGGCTAATTGTGTGCCCACAACCCTTAATAAAATAATTTAAATCACCTATGTTGCATCATAAAACTTTCAAATATTTAAAAACCATGAAAAGAGTTATAAGAAAAGTCAAAATACGACATAATTCAACATTTCTCGCACTTTTAAATCATTATGTTAGAAAAAAGTATGTCTACTTTCACTTTTACCCTATGCAGAATCTATCTTTAGGACATACTATACTAATCCATTTTCCATAGGCCTACCTTATAGCTCTAAGCTCTGTACTGAGTTCCCTAATATAGGAAGCTATATTTTTTATTATTACTTGTTTTGAAAGACCTATCTTAGTTTTATCAAAAAAACATACATAAGCCGTACGTTGAGTATGTTTTGAAAAAGCTGTATGGGTCGGATGGTGCTGACCCACCTACTTGCATGTAGAAACATGAGGAAAATGTAAAGCATACTTCTCTTTTGATTATGCAACACATTATGAATACATTGCACAAATGTATGATTTAACCTTTATAAGTCATCTTTAAAAGTTGAATTTTAATTTTTTAGCAAGAATGTTTGGTTTGTTTACTTTGTCAACCAATCAAAATTAAGAGATTCTGTGTAATACCTCCGAATTTACCCTGGAACCTTTTCCCTGCCCGCTGATTGGTTGGTAATTGGTGTAGTCTGATCACCAACACATGTTTTTGATAACGTGGTATAAATACAGTGGCGGTATACCAGCTCGCATATGCAGTTGTATTTAAAAGATCTATACATGTTTAAAAGCATTATAACGTTGTTTTCTATTTGACACCGCAAGTCCCCGTAATGATCGAACACCAATGATGGATCAAGTGGGGTTCTTGTATTCAACACTTCTTCTTATGGACCTGTGGATTCTGCAAGGAACACGAAAATACATTTTACAAAATGGTGTTATACATTAAATAAATCAAAATTACATATGCATTTAAAATTATGAATGGTAACATATAACGTATGTACCTCCATATTAGCACCGTCGTGGGTAATTAATTATATATATATATTGTTTATATGCTAGCTTGATGTATGTTGTACGTAGTATAGCGTATGTTTGTCATTTTTCTAACTGATGCCTGGTTCTCAATTTCGTTAGGGTGTCAATCAGATGAATGGTCACGTAACGCAAGCTAAATTAACATTATGATGCAGATGTTACAAATTTAGATCAAAGTCTAAAATGATGACCTATCGACAATGTGATTCATGTATTTCGGTGCAAATAAATTCACAAAACATGATATTATACCAAAATAGCCTAAATACACACTATGCATCGTGTAATTCCCGAGGATATACACAGCATATGTTAGTTATTGTGGTATAAATACAATAGAGCATGGGTGTTGCACGTGTACGGACGATAATGCACTCGCTAACGCTCGTGCATTATATCCCCGTACACGTGCAAAACTCATGCTCTATCCTATACATATATTGCAACGTTTGCATGTTAATCTGACGATATGAATTATGCACATGCTACGGTAGCTTTCTCAAACGTTAGGTTGATTAAAAATATCCGCTATCGTAATATGTCAATCAATATATATTACGGAAAATTTCAATTAAAATATCACAACTGTTTTAAATATTTAAACAACGTCGCAGAGAGCTCGTAGTAATAGATTATGCCGCTAATTAGAAAATGTATTTTTGGTCAATAGCATATATATTTAGACCAATAGGAAAGGTTGATGCAAGGATGCTGCATATGAATATATTTAGAAGTTCATTTATTTTTATGGGGAGTTTTTACAATGCTCACTGAGTCCTTGTATTATATTGGGACTAAATGGCATTCCAATAAATATTATTATACCTCAAATTAACACGCCTGTATAAAACGCCTATACTCTAGCGTGAAACATGTTATATTGTTTCCCGATTGTGACTTGATGTGGTCAACAATAAGTACTGTCTCATGATTGTGACGTCACAGCAAGACTGTTAGAATTTCTCACGCGCAATAACGGGGGCTCAAACGAATTGTGTTTTGCTTAAATGAAATGTGATAACAAATGTCTTAACAATAGTATTCTTTTTTTTGTTTTGCGCAATTGAAAGTCGGTGGACGCTTATTAAAATACAGTTGAAGTTATGTCAATCGTAAATATAGATATATAATCAAACAGGTAAAGCAGCATTCAAGGACGACAGTCAACCGAAAACACACACAGAAACAAAGAACAATTAATATAAAAATGAATAAAATACAAAAACACAAGGGTTGACAATAGAGCTACCGCATTGGAAGACGCTTGGTTTACCAAACGACAATAAACAAATATGGCGAGGAGGTTCGCGACAATTTCGGAAGCGGATTTAAACACACTGGAACTGGCCATTTTTTGTTCGCTATAATAAAATAAACATTGCATCCCAGTGAGGGTGACAGTGGATATTGTCAACCTTCGGAAAAATAACGATTTCTTTCCTCAGGTTGTCAAAATCCACTGTCACCCTCGCTGATATGCAATATTTATATATTATTACCATGCATTTCAATGAATTTTACGTATCCTTAATGTGTCTATAATGGGAAAATTGACTTGAATTGTATCCAATTTTACGTATCCTTGGTGCGTTTATAATAAGACAGTATGTTTAAGTTTAATATCAATTATAATATTGAGTACAAAAGTAGAACAGAAAATGCAGCTTTCACAGAACACAGTAAATCCAAAAACACGCAAAAAGATACACATGAATGGTAATAGTAATAAAGAATAAAGGCATATGACGTCACAAACACAAAAAGGGTTGACAATATGGCTACCGTCTTGGAACGTTCAGTGGCAAAAAATGCCGAATACATATTATAAAAGATCGCATATCACGTATATGTTGAATATCACTTGAAAATGTATGAAGTATTACACCAATACAAACTCAGACTGTAAATAAATCGTGGTCAATGTTTAAGGTTTGGACATATAAAAGTACATACAAAGGTCGAACAGGAAATGCAACTTTCCTAATTATTGTTTCAATTTTATTAAAAAAATCAAGGCAATATCTGTGTTAAAATGTGTTACCTTCAAAGTAAGCGAACCCATCTTTGTCGACCAGTGATCCAACCGCATGCGCACTGAATAGTCTGCAGTTACCTGAAATAATATGATTACATACAACTTGTTTTTATTGTATTTACATATACACGAGCATCGAGGTGTTTTACTTATATTGCCTTTTAACGTTGCCTTGTTGGTTAGAGAATATTTCATGGCGGGGATTTCTTTATTTACACTGTCCCGCTTAATTGGGATGACAATAGGATAAGTGTGAGGTTTGGTGCACCCTAGAACCTGGTTTAAACCCCCAGTGGCCTTTTTGACCACTGACCGTTCCAAGGCGGAAGCCCTATAGTCAACCCTTTTGTGTTTGTGATGTCGTTTGCATTTTTTATTACTTTTGCCTTCTCGTTTGTCTGTTTGCGTGATGGTTTTTGTGTTTTGTGGTTGACTGTCGTCATTGAATGCTACTTTCCCTGTCCGATTTATATATATATATATTTTTTTGTAGTGCTGTATGTCTCACATTGATGCACATTAAAAGCAGAAATAAACGAGACTTGATAATTTAAAGTAGCTGTCCTGCCAACAATAGCCAAATGTTACGTCATATGTAAACCGTTTTTAAAGCTACTGACGATGAGGTATATATATACACCTTCCATTTTTGAGAATCCAAACTATTGACACAATATAAACGGTTTAAACCAGCCGAAACTGGAGCGTTGAATTAAGAGTTACCAACTAATAATTCATTTTACGCATATTCAATCACGAGTATTTTTAGAACCCATGAATAAACCTTTCTTTTAATCGCATATACATTTTTATCACATAACATGCGGTGTGGGGGTGTAATAACACCATTCAGTATTTTTGATATCCAATAGTGGTATAACATAACGTTAATGACGTCATGGACGTCACGTTAAATGAACGTTTTCTGACGTAATTTGACGTTATAAGTTATGTAATGAATAGAATCTCACATTCGTGCTAATTTATAATTGAATTTATTAAACTCATTGGCATCATATCATTCTTGCCAACTCGTTTAATAAATTCAATAATGAATGAGCAATCATGTAAGATCCTCTAGTTATATGACCTAAACACGTGGATAATGTTGTTGTTTTGTTGTGTAAATTTGCCGTTATTTGGCGGGTTAGTTTCTTTAATCATTATATTTCTATTTTAAAAATAGCGCATCCGGTGACAGTGAACGGTTAAGTAGATATTGTCAAAGAAGACATAGTTCCGACAGAGGCGCTCAAGTGAGATGCAATGTATCTATTGCATTTTACAGACTACAAGTTATTGTCATTGTAACAAGAAATGTAAAACCAATGTATGTAATGGCTTAAACACCGTATATCTTGTCTTTTGGTAGACAGAGTTTTAACAATCTAGGGTAGCGTCAGTGGTACCCAGATATGCTTTTACCGGTTTACGATTGCGTACCATCTATAAGCAGAAGAAACCCGAATCTGTGTACAAACGTAAGACAAGAAAAGCTCCCTTTTACTGTGAAGTCATCAGCAAGTAATAGTAAAAGATGTCTCACTCTTGGGTATAGAATGTTTTATATATGCGTGTTACCTGAGCTGTACTTAACGTAGGTGCATGTATATAAGTCGAATAGAAAATGTAGCATTCACAGAACACAGTGAGCCGCGTCGCGTCAGAGACTGTTGCCATCTATTGTATATAGTGAGAGTGCGGATACCTCACAACAACACAAATGTGGATATACATGTTCACCTTTAGGGGATTGCATGCGTACACAGTAACCAAGTATCATACACATGTAATGTGTCAACAGTTTGACCTAATGCACAATGTTTAAGTAGATATAAAGGTAGAACAGGATCATAAGCTTCAAGGACAACAGTCGACCGAAAAACACGCATAGAAACAAACAACATTAACATGGCTAGATACATTATTCCACACTACGACTGTTGCATTAAATCACTAAGCATGCATACATTTATAGATGTCACAGAGTTACTGTGCATATATGTATAGATATCACAGACTTACCATGCATATATGTATAGATATCACAGACTTACCATGCATATATGTATAGATATTACATACCTACCATACATTCATTTATATATGTCGCAGATTTACCGTGCATATATGTGTATATATCACAGACTTACCATGCATATATGTATAGATATTACAGACTTACCATCAATACATTTAAATATTTCACAGATTTTCCATACATATACGTATAGACATTACAGACCTACAATGCATACATTTATAGATGTCACGGATTTACCGCGGATATATATTCTATAGATAACAGTTTAAACTAATCATCATACAAGAATACTATGTGTATGATTTATATATGTTTTCTAGTGTACTTCGTTATATGATTATATATGTAAATATTTGTATTCGTTTGTGTACTCGGAGATAGACGTGTGAATAGGTCGCTTACAAAGAAAGCTCTCTCCCATATGTTTCGGATTGTGTTTCAACGCATGACCCCCAAGACGCTGGGATAATATATTGAATATAATTTATGTTTGCCATCTATCCGTGTCATTATCGAATTGTTAATATTGTAAATATATTGATGGGCCATATGTGGCTTAAATAAATGAATAAAGAACAAAGAAAAAAACATATATAAATTACTTACCATGCATACATTTAGGTATGTCGCAAACTTACCGTGCATATATGTATATATATTACGGACCTACCATGCATATATGTATAGATATTACGGACCTACCATGCATATATGTATATATATTACGGACCTACCATGCATATATGTATAGATATTACGGACCTACCATGCATATATGTATAGATATTACGGACCTACCATGCATATATGTATAGATATTACGGACCTACCATGCATATATGTATAGATATTACGGACCTACCATGCATATATGTATAGATATTACGGACCTACCATGCATATATGTATAGATATTACGGACCTACCATGCATATATGTATATATATTACGGACCTACCATGCATATATGTATAGATATTACGGACCTACCATGCATATATGTATATATATTACGGACCTACCATGCATATATGTATAGATATTACGGACCTACCATGCATATATGTATAGATATTACGGACCTACCATGCATATATGTATAGATATTACGGACCTACCATGCATATATGTATAGATATTTCGGACCTACCATGCATATATGTATAGATATTACGGACCTACCATGCATATATGTATAGATATTACGGACCTACCATGCATATATGTATAGACATTACAGACATACCATGCATATATGTATGGATAGATGTCACTTATTTGCCGTGCATATATGTATAGACAATACAGACCTACACTATAGCATATACTTACCATGCAAACATGCATATATGCCGCAAATTTGCCGTGAATGTTATGTATAAATTATCACTCTCCTTTTTTCCATATCACGCCCGATGTCCTCCCGAGAATTCAATATCAATACCGAGGTCCGTAGGACCGAAGGACCGAAGTATGAATATTGTTCGAGGGATGATATCAGGTGTGATGTGGAAAAAGGAGAGTTGAAATTTATTTATCATTAAACTACACACATAACAAAGATTATTTTGAAATATGTATAGATCTATCAGGTGTGTTATGGAAAGTGAAGAGTCTTTCCCCTGCATCCATTTTAACGAATGCATTTTAAACGGACGTTACAAACAGCCTGCAAGTTAATGACGTCAGTTAATTAACGGTTATTGACGTCACTTACTTCCGGGATACCATCCCGCACAGGTTATCACCCGCAATCGGGAAGATATGGATTGCACATCATGTGTCATATCAGGTGGTACAAAAACGACGTATCAGGGATAATAACACTATAGTTTAATGATAAGTATAGATATCACATACTTATCATGCATACATTTAGATATGTCGTATAGTTAACGTGCATATATGTATAGATATCACACGCTTACCATGCATACATGTATTATATATATGTCACACATTTACCGTGCATATGCACCGTGTATATATATCTCATACTTACCAGGCATACATTTATAGACGTCACACCACTCAAAACGTGCAATGATGTCAGTTGAGTAACACCAGAGATTCTTCGTTGTCAGGGTCGCGGCAATAATTAGCAGCTTCATCCAATGTCTCGTCGGGGAATAATGTAGCGTTAGTTTGATTGTGAGTGTTCGGATACTGCTTGTCCCACCGCTGGCATGGTTTACCGGAAAAACTTCTGCTCCAAGAGCCCATATATAGCTTGTGGTTTTCGGTATCATAGCAAGGGTCTACTCCTATAATACATATTGGGGTTTCTTGGTTAGACTGCATACGCGGTCTAGCAGATCAATTTATAATATATAACCTGGCGGAGATATCGTTTTCTACGCTGTACCGTTTAAAGAGGCACTACCTATATCTACGCGATTTTTAATGTAAACTATTAAATACTCAATATTACTGCATTTATATGTATACAAAGCTATTTTATGAGTATTCTAAGAAGAAACATGGTTCGTATTCCAGTTCTGTAAATTATTAATTATGATCAAAACAATATTTTGAATAAAATGCTGCCCAGCCTTTTATTCCTGCCGGAGAACTACGAGTTTTTACGATTTTCTCGGACATGCGGATTGCGATTCAGTTGAACGAAAACAAACTATTCGGGCAGTTCCGATAGTAAACGAATCGATCGGAACTCTTCGCCAATCCGACGAGGTAGTTCCGATTGTAAACGAATAAGATCGGAAAATCTCCGCAATCGGCTTGTCTAAAACAATTACGAATACAATTTCAAAAATCCGATCTTTTCAATCCTGTTTTTCCCTAGCAAAACGCATATTACCTGGGGTGAAATTATTGCCATTTACCTTTTTCATAGTCCTCTTTATAACTAAGTAAAGTTTATATCAATTGGTGGACACAAATATATAGGTAGAGCCTCTTTACTGGGATGACACCATGGTAAGAGCAAAGTTTGACGCACTATAGAACCCGGCCGAATCTCACAGCATTGTTTGCCACTGACCATTCCAAGACGGTAGTCCTATTGTCAACGCTTTTATGTTTGTGATGTCACATGCCTTGCTTATTAACGCTGTAATTCTTGTTTGTTTTTATGCGTGATTTTGGTTGCCTGTGCTCAGATAATGCTAAATTTCTATTATAATTATATACCTACTCTAGTTGCGTTGTAATAATCACAATTTGCGCATGTGTATCGGTGAGAACACGGTTTAATTATTATAAATGCTATACGTATTTCTCCTAAACACTCTTGTCAACATGCCCAGTAGTGCAGCATTCCGTACTGTCATACAACTTCAAAGCCTTACACTACCAATTTCGCCACATATATCATATGATTCTTATATGATTATCATATGATACCTATTATATGACTTATATAAATGGAGCAATTCATGATTCTTATATAAAACCTTAATATCATATGAGAATCATATAACAGTTGCAAAAAAATAAATGTAACCGTAATATCATATAAGAATGATATGAAACTCGTTTTATATTGTCATATATAAGGTATCGTATGACAATCATATGTGGCTCCTTTTATATCATAAGAATCACATATTTCTCATATGTTTATGATTTATAGTGTTCCATGAAAGCAGTGTATAAATGTTACATTTCTGTGAGGGTGACAGTAATTAATTTGAGCTTGTAAAAATAATATCGACCAAGGTCAAACGTTGACAAATATTCACACGAAACACACATTTAGTTCTTTGGAAAAAAATAAAACATGACAAAACGTCGCTACTTCTTTCAAACTCGCTCTTTTTAACACCTAACAAATCAGGAAATGAAGCCACACTAATGGGGATTTTGATTTTATTGTGTGCCTTAAGAATCTATAGTCGGGATTAATCTCTCCAAACGATATCCAGAACGTTCTTTAAAATATTTTGGGTCGGCAATTTTAGTAAGTGTTTACCAAAAGAAATATAAAAAGATCGGACAGGGAAAGAAGCATTCAAGGAGGACAGTAAACCACAAAACACAGAAACAAACACGCAAACAGACAAACAAGAAGGCAAAAGCAATAATGAATGCAAACGGCATCACAAACACAAAAAGGGTTGACAATAGGGCTACCGCCTTGGAAAGGTCAGTGGCAAAGTAGGCCACTGGGGGTTTAAACCGGTTCTAGGGTGCACCAAACCTCACATTTACCAAGTTTTATTGGCGCTTACACTGTTGAACAGAGGAATCCAATGCGCATTTATAAACGTGTTGCGACTTACCATCATGAGATTAGTATACAGTTAGTTCCTGGGTGTTTAGGGAACAGTCAAAACTATTGTCATAATATATCAGGGACGAGCCGTGGCCACTCATGAATGTGATATTTATCTTATTATACCGAAATCGCCTCTGTCCAAAATAAGGTTAAATTTCAATACAGATTTCACTTTGCCGTTTTTTTAAACAAACAAGTTTTATAGTGGGATTGAAATAACTTGAATTAAGAAAATGAGTGGTAGTTATTGAAATCGGTAAAGTACTTCTGAAGTTATGATTAGTTTAAAATAGCAATTTCAACATACTGAGCCGATGACGTCACCGGAACAGTACGCACACATGCATTAAACCATTTACCATGCATACATTTATAACTGGCACAGAGGTACCGTGCATATATTTGTATAGATGTCACAGAGTTATCATGGATACATTTAGATATGTCACAGAGTTACCTTGCGTATATGTCTATACATTACAGACTTACCGTGAATATATATATATATATATATATGTATAAATGTCACAGAGTTACCATGCATACATTTAGATACATCACAGAGTTACCTTGCATATATGTATAGATATCACGTACATACCATCCATATATTTAGATATGTCACAGATTTACCGTGCATATATGTATAGACATTACAGACCTACCATGCATACATTTACATATGTCAGAGATTTACCGTGCATATATATATATATATAGATAGCACATACTTACCATTTATACATGTATAAATGTCACAGATTTACCGTGCACATATGTAAAGATATCACCGACTATGCATAAATTGATAGATATCACAGATTTACCGTACAAATATGTATAGAGCATGCATACATGTATGGATGTCACAGATTAACAGTGCATATATGTATAGATATCACAGACTGACCACATTTATTGACGTCACAATGCTCCCATCGTCTATCGGGGTCAGTTGTGTAACACCAGAGAGTTCCTTCGTCGTCAGGGTCGCGGCAATAATTAGCAGCCTCGGCCAATGTCGCATCAGGGTATACTGTAGCGTTAGTGTTGATGTGAGTGTGTGGATACTGCATGTCCCACCGTTGACACATTCTGCCGGTATAACTGACGTTCGAAGTACCCGTATATAACTTGTGGTTTTCGGTATCATAGCATGGGCTTTCTACTCCTATAAAACATATTAGAAATTGCCTTTAGCAGATCAACTTATGATAATTATATAACCTGGCGGTGATATCTTTATATACACTGTCCCGTTTTACTGAGATGACAATAGGGTAAGAAGGTTTATGCACCAAAGAACTTCGTTTAAACTCACAGCGGCCTTTTTACACTGACCGTTTGTGAGGTCACATGCCTTGCTTATTTTGATGTGTTTTTGTTGACTGTTTTCAGTGAAAGCTACTTGTGTCAACAGGTGTTTATTTATACCAATATGTCTATTGCACCTTTAAAGATAGTGTCTACATTCCATTGAATTATAGTAACCACTGAACCTTAGCATTTGTATTTACCTGGACAGTTCAGACTGGACACTGATCTACTTTCAGTGTACATTGTATGTTGTATGTATATGTATAGTATATGTATGAATGTGGTGTAATGTGAATAGGTTACCTAACCAGTTTGGTAGTAACATGCACTTTGAACTCCCTTGTTCTTTATTTAGTTTCCCGCCTAAAAGCCGTCTCTAATATCACTTTTGTCACAGCTGTCAGTGGAGTAGGTTCTGCCTCTCCAAGACTAAACTTATTGTAGATAGTTTGTACTATCCGATATAGAGAGTTACTAGCATGTATATACAGAGCAACTATATTGAGGCCATTGCCTGGTATGTATTAGTTTTTATGTGATTCAGGAAATGGAAGGACAGGGAACTGTTGAATGTAAGTTACCTTGTTTATTTGCTCTGGCCGTTTTATTCGTAAATTGTTGTTTCATAATTATCTATCGATACACAATTTCGTGCCCATTTCTACTTTCGCTTTTGCAAATTCCACGTGTGTCAGTATTTTTCCATATTTAGTAGATTTTAGCTGTGTATGATAAATGGTTGATTCATGTGATTAAAGACTCTCTTTTTATAAGGATTAGTTGTGATTATTCATAACAATTTCAAGTAAAAAGCGCTTTATAGACTGTTTTCTGAAACCGGAAGTTTGACAATTTTCTAAACCGGAAGTGTTCCGCGATTGTTAAAAGTATGATTCATCACGTGATCAAGATGGCGTGAGACGTGTTTTTTCAAAGTGGAGCCTTATGAATTAAAATTTGGAAATAAGACATGTTGAATAACTTTTGAAACTTTAAAGTGGTTAGATATAAATAGGAATATATAAGAAATATATACGGCGTTAACTTTGTATTGTATTTACTCGGATATTAGCCATTTAATCGTGAGTAAGATTCGCTTTAGTAAAGTAAACGTGGCCCAATAGTTGACCTATAATTGACATATCGTGAGCAGTCACGCCAAAATTTCTATATATATACTGTCCGGCAAAGGTTGCGACTTATACGATGAACAATGAATTCGGATAAGCCCGACGTATCTTCGCCTATGAAGTCGGATGAAACATCAAAAAAGAGGTGGTTGTCATCTCCTTTTGACGATTCAGAATTAAACCCAGAGAAGAAAAATAAACAGGCAAATGAATCCAAGCTTTCCGATATTTCTGACATTACAGACATAAAAGACCATGAACCTGTTCATTTGGCCGATGACGATTTTGATAGAATCGCCAAAATGATCAAAAGTGCTTTAAAATCAAAAGTAGAGCCTCTTGTAAAATCAGTCATTGAAGGTGTCACACTCGCTCTCAACACCAAGGTTGAAAATCTTGAAACACAGAACTCCAAACTTTGTGAGGAGGTGAAACGTCTGAACCAAAAAGGTGAACAACTCAAGCTAGCCAGTGACACAGCGGAACAATATAGCAGGCGTAATCGTTTACGTATAGTCGGTGTCCCATCGTTGCCTTCTGAAAATACTGATGACAGCATCCTTGAGATAGCATCGGCATCCAATGCAGATATTTCTATCTCTGACATAGATAGGTCTCGCAGGAGTGGCAAAACACCAGTTTGGACGAGACCTAAATCCATCATAGTCAAGTTTGCCACCTACCGTGCCAGAGAACGCTTCTTTAGATCTAGGTAGTAGTATAGATAGTGAGGGTTCCAGCACAGTTTCCTCCCTTGCGACAAACAATCAAACAGTTATCAAGTTGTCTCCAGTTGTCCTTAACACAAACATTTACAAACGCCAAATGGCGATGCCATGCTTGCTGCCAGACCCCCTTACAACTACACAAACTGCTTGATTGCCCTTCGCTAAGGAAGAACGTTACCAGTAACCCCACTATCTATTAATTTTGTAAATAACTAAAACATCTGCAACTCGTTAGGTAAAGTCAGACGGAACCAGACAGTAGTCTTCATCATCACTCTGCATATCATTTTTTACTATGGAGTATTTTAATTGTATGCTAAGGTATCTTGTCCATTATCTAGTATGTACCGTTTATCATCATAAGCTGATAAACTTTTTTTTATTTATTGCATAGCTGCTTATGTTATGCTTTTGTGATCTAATAACTTTCATCTCATGGTGGGCTTCTGTTGCCGTAAACAAAATCTCTTTGTAATTATCATGCGATATATTTTTTTTAACAACACACTTTTTAACCCCTTACCTTTCTTTGCACCAGTCTCATTATCTAGCATATACGAATATAGTTTACTTAGAAACCCAACAAATTCAACAACGGGTTTTCCACAAGTTTCATCTTTCATCTTGCCAATAACCTTTTTATTATCATTAAAATGAAATTTATTTTTTGGATCTTAATCACAATTATCAAAAAGTTCTTTATCCTTGTAAAAGTCTGCATACTCATCCTTTGTTTTTATTTCATAACACAAGGAATCGGTATCAGTAAATACTAATTTAGCTTTTTCATCATATTTATTTATTATGTACATTACGTTTGCGACCTATTAATTATCCTACCCGGTCTGACCCGTGGTTTTAGTCATAAATCGCGGATATGACCGGGTATGTTGTGATGCGGCTTCCGCGTAAATAGTCCCATCGTGATTACTGTTTTTTTTTGCTCCCTGACAAGATATATGCCTTACAGGTGTCAATTTATTAACAAATTGATGTTATTTCACAACACTGGTCATGTATAAATAGTATATGATAGTTTTTAAGCAAAATAATTGTATCCCTTATATGATACATATAACCGCATCACGCGTATAAATCGACATAAATGAAAGAAGAAGAACATGGCGGCCATTCTTTTGTTTGGGATTTTAATTCAGAAATCAAATAAACTGGATTTAATAACATGGCCAGAACAATTATTGGATGTGTTACAATTTTTGCTAGAGAGTTGGGGCAATGGATGATGCATTACTTAGTTAGTAAGCCGAGACGGAGTTTCCAGGAAAAGTACTTTTGAGGATTTCTGATGAAGTTTTGCCCGGCGCATTCAATCCTTCATCAAGTTCATGACGTTAGAACTTGATGCGTTGAAGTTGAACGGTGGTGACGGTGTTTATGATAGTAAAACCACAGAATGGTAAGTGTTGTATTTTATAACATGTATAATATGTATACATTTAGAATAATCTGTTGTAATAAATTGTCTTCAGGAAACGTCCTTCAAAAAGTGAGGATGTTTTTTTTTAACTATCGATGCGTAATGACACAATTAGTTTAGACTCTTTTCACATATAAAAAATTACATCAAAGCTTGACAGGATTGAAAAGTCATGACCATGTACCCTGCCCTCTCTCTCAACCAACTTTCATTCAGTCTGTTGTTAGAGCTCAACATGTAGAATCTCCGATTATCTAGGACAAGTGAGTCAAATTGTAGCAAGTCACATGTAAAGGTAAAGGGAATTTTAATTCAGTTAACAGTGAGTTCTAAAAATCACATGTTGGCAGTACTCCACCTAGGCTCGCGTTAACCATTCGCCAAATCACCATATAGGCAAAACGAAACCCTAACTGTCGAATGAAAATCTTTAGAAAATACATAGCAAATGCAACATACTTCGGCGGTCTGGCGAATCCATATATAACATGTGGTGAAAAAATCGTTCCTCAACCGAGACTCGAACCCAGGGTCTCTGGTTTACCGTACCAGCGCTCTAACCACTGAGCTATCGAGGACATAGGGTTAGGAATCGATAGTTCACCATATACCTGTACCCGGTTATATACACCCCCACCAGATTGAAATTCGTCCCTAATGGTGTTAACTCCAGGCCGGCTGTCAGACTTATTTTCATACTATTTCATGCTGACAGTCACGGTCCTGGATCCCGGACGAGCCCCCAAATATAACAGGTGGTGAAAAAATCATTCCTCTACCGGGACTCGTACCCAGGGTCTGGTTTACCGTACCAGGGCTCTAACCACTGAGCTATCGAGGACATACGGTTTGGAATCAATATTTCACCATATACCTGTACTCGGTTACACATAGTTTCGACCGATTTTGTCTAAAAAATCTTTGAAAATCCCGAATTCTAATAAACGACGTCTTTGACAGTTTATAAGCCAATATCCCGCTTGGTGTTGTTAAAGAATTAGCGACAATCAATTTGGAAGGATAAATAAATATCGCAGTGTTTATTGAACACCGTTGTCAAATTATATGCGATAGATGCCGCCCACTGTTCCGCCTCTCGCTGTCAATCAACTAGTTTGTGTCCCCACTTCACGCACACAATATTATCCATATATTTAATTGCGTTATTGAGCCGGGTAAATATCAAATAATGTGGCACCCTCTTATGGCCATAATAGCTGATCAAAACAGCAAGTGCACGAAGTGTGACACTGTTTGTTTAAAGCATACTCTTATAACTTACTTTTGATGTGTACGCAAACGCAAGGTTTTAGTGCCTTCAATTAAAGTTACAAAATATCTCGGCAAAAGTCTGGCTAAAGAAATTCTAATCTTGCTAAGAAATTTTTAGGGCTAAAAGCTTTAAATTGGTGGCGCTAGCCTAGTCCAGATAAGACGCGTATCTGCGTAATTACGAATATTTTTTATCAAAAACTCTCTTATGGATGGCGGGTGGTGCATACTTCTACCCCAAAAAAGTGGGTGATCTGCCTTCACCACAAAAAAATCAACTGTCATATATAACCTTACATGTGTTGAAAATGACGTAAAACATCATACAAACAAACAAATCATCAAAAACTAGTGATGTGCAATCGGTTGAAATTTACAATCGATCATTGGTTACAATTGGTTGGATGTAACCGATCAATCATTGGTTATAATCGGCTTGTCAGCATAAAGTTTAACGTTAAGGTCAATCTGTATTTCAGGCTTTGAACTTAAAACAAGTTTTTGAATGTATTCATTCCTGTCTATTTTATAATGCCATTGTAATTTTATTTTAATCATTGAAGTACGTAATTCTAATTCAAATATAAATGTGTTTATTTGTGTACATGCTCATTTTAACATGTTTATTTCCCAACTGTTGTTTCCTGCATAGGTTTATTTCAATTTTTAAAATTAATCAAAGTGAAATTTTACATTTGGCCGTTGGTCGTTTATATACTTTCATAATCGATCATCATAATCAAATGCCTTAGTATTAAAACTGATGATCGGTTACAATCGATTAATCGGTACATCACTATCAAAAACATTAAAAATAAAATAAACGAGTACAAGAACGCATTAAAGAATCGTCTTGAAGTATCGAGAACCAAAGACCTGCATACACACTTGACACTTCAGTAGAAAAATCGAATGCATCCAATCATACTCAATACTTACTGATGTTAGGTATTGAATGACAATCAAGTACCTCCAGCAATTACTAGTGGATGCTTGCAAGAAAAAAAAAGAAGTCGGCTGTTTGACACAAATTAATGCCATTTAAAAAAGACAGACGGCTTTAATGAATATATATAAGCAGACGAGGAAATATGTTGTGTTTTGGTAACAACTAAGAGTAAACATTTTACATTAATGTTTTTTTCAAAACTTGTTTTAAGAATACGCATTAGTAAATGTAAATTCGCAATACAGTTTTTTCATGCGTGATGAAAGCTTATCTGGAGCACTGCAGTTTTGTTACAATAAAGCCCCCAGACCCGTATTGCAATTTGTAAATCATGCATTACGGTTTCAACTTTGTTCAAAATAAATGATGTCATTAATTTGTAGCTCTTGTTTAAAGTAGCTATCCCGTCAACATCAGTCAAATCTTACATTACAATATGTACGCCATTTCTAAAGCTACTGATGGCGATTTATATAATATTATATGTATATATATATATATATATATATATATATAGGGAGAAACATTTGTGAACTACCAAGGACAGACAACCTTCGGACGAACTACGGCAGGGCGCCTAGCTATGACGAGATACACAGAAATCAGGCATGTGAATTCACTCCTTAAAAAAGGTAGTTGCAACACACGTTGATGAACTGTATCTCTACATCATAACACGCTCGTCTGGAGGCACAATTAACATATAGACGCATACATACATACAATTATAGCTCATATGAGTGGGCCACATTTAAGCGTTCAACCACACACAGCTATATTGAGACAGTGACAATGAAAGGTGCCGGATCTTTGGGATACTGTGAATTCGGCATATATAATATAATAAAGGGAGAGAATTAGAACTCACTACGGCAACTTTCTAAATTGGGATCTCGTGAGAGATTCACGTTCACAAGGCAGAATTATATATAGGGAGAAACATTTGTGAATATATATAACTTACAACTTTGAAAATCCAAACTATGTAAACTTTAACTAAAAACCCAAAACTGGATCGTCAAACTAAGTTTTATGCACATTCAATCACGGTTATTTTAAGAACCCGTGAAAATCATATACTTTTATTTGGCACATATATATTGACTGATGATTGTATATGACCTAAACAGCTGGATAGAGTTTTGATGAACGGGTTTGTTGTGTAATTTTGTCATTACAATGTTTTTCCTATACTTAGGGCCATCCTTAAAAATATATTTGTTTGCTGTTTCCCGACCCAGGATTTTATAAGTGGGTAGGTAGGTAGGTGATTTTTTCTTTTGTCAAAGATAGTAAAAACCTTAAGAAATGAAAGAAAAATATAATAAATATAAGAAAAAAAATAATATGTTAAAAGAATTGCTATAAAAACTTTCGGGTAGGGCCCTTTTTCGTGGGTAGGTAGGGAAACAGCAAACCAACAATTTTTTATGTTCGGCCCAGGGCAGATAACCCATACTGTTACAATTGGGAATTTTAAAAATGTTTTATTCTCAGTACTTTTCACATTAACCCTTTTTTTTTAATTTTGAACTTTTGTCTCAAAATTTGGGAAAATATATTTTTTGGCATTGGGAATATAGCCCAATCAAAAAAATGCATTATTTGGTGGGGTTTTTACTTATACTTGGGGTTTTGTTGAACTGTGCCTTTAAAACTTGATGACTTACAGGTTTATTTTTTTATTTTATAGTCAATAAAATGACACTTCACTATGAAAAGTACAATTTAGAACTGAATTTACTGTTCTATATTTTTAATATTAATGATTAAACAAATGCAAATTATGTAGAAAAAATTATGGGTTTTTAAATCAAGATTGCCATGTGTCCCTTTAAACTAAAGTGACAAACAAATGTGGTTTAGCTTGACTTCTTGAAAAAAAGCAAATGTGTGTGTAACAAGTTTAACGGTCACTTTCTTAGGAAACCACCACGGTGGCATAGTGGTAGAATGTCCGCCTCGCATGCATGAAGTTGTGGGTTCAATCCTCGCCCAAGTCATACTTCATATATATATGGTACTGGTGGTTCCCTTACTTGAGTCTTTACGTTCAGCATTATAAGAGTAATGCTAAGGACAAGTCTTCTCAGCATGATGTAATTATAACACACTGGTGATATTTTATTTTTTTACCACAAAAGAAAGGTTGTGCTTTTAGAGCATTTTAGAAATATGGTATTCAGAGCTCTTTGGATAAGCTGCGTATCTGCGTAATGTACAGATATATATGAGCCAAAAAACGCAGAAGTTTTTGTTCTGCGCGTATTAAAAAAGTAAACAAATGTGAGAAAAACACAAAATATTTATTTCAGTGCGTAGCGAAACATAAATACATAGCGTTTAAACTTTTGCCAATCGCCATATTCAGAATTCATGGTTCTATTGTCAAACTGTTCCGTACTTGTCCAGTCTTTGAATTAAAATTTTCATGTCACTAGCCCGAATTCTTATATACTCCATGAAAACCCGTACATTTTCATTAAGCCAGACTATATAAATTTAAAAAAATCACTAGCCCGAATGACAGTTTACTAACCCCGGGCTTGGGGCTAATGGGTTAATTTGATTGATGACTGCTTGTCACTGGTGTGTAGAATATGTTTATTTACTATTTGAACATATTCAGAAAAAAGCTATGCTTGACAAAATTGTCAAGCAAGCATTTTAAATTATAGAAAGGTTTGAGGTTTCTGTTTACCTCAGTTTAACCGTGTTGAAATAATGTATAATTAATAGGTACTGCAATCTTGTCCATGTATTTATATCCGTTCGGTTAATACGAAAACAAATCGTCAGGTAAAAGCGTAACGCCGTTCTCGGATGGAAAATGTATCAATGTCGATCACAGCGTAAATAAAATTACGAGTTATCTTTCCATGAATAAAGACGTTTTTTTTGTCAATTGTTTGTTGTGTTGTAAAGTAAAAACGAAAACACAAACATACGCAAACACAAAATTTGACAATTTAGTTGAAACCATAAACTTTAGAATAATTCTGAGTAACAACATTATGCCTGCTAATGGCACCTTGTAATTAAATAAAATACAGTCACCTGTTCTATTTGTTGCTTAAAACTAGTAGTTCATAATGTACACAGAGCCTGTGTCGTACATGTCAGAACTGATTATGTAATCAAATCTTGCCTGGAGGGGTATGTGGTGCAATAAAACCCTTGTCACTTGAATGCTTGCTTATCTCTGGTATAGATTATGTTATGTAATCACATCCTATCACAGGGTGATGGATGGTCATAAATCAAGTAATTTTTCAGAAATGTCATTTGCACACCCCATTAGTTGAAATCTGGATAACAGCTAATTAAAGAAATAATTATAACACAATATCAACAAATTTAAAAATGTTACAGTCAATAATAAAAATATAGAAAAAAAAAGAAAGTTGAACTCACTATATCCTAGATTTGAAATCGGGTTTAAAATGGTTTTAGTAAACCATGGTGTATATTATAAGGCTAGATTTATATGGCTTCATGTTACTGTGCAGAATGGATTTTATGGTAAATAAAACCATGACCTAATTTAATTACGCTTTGATACTCTCCACTATAGGATATGACCACTCCCTTGTACACGTAGGTCACGTCAGATCGACCTTTCATCTAATCAATATTCATGATAAGATCAACTAAATTTAACCAATGAAATCGTGTGTTTCATATGCACCTCAGATGACGTTGGAGTGAACTGAACAAACGAAAATCCACTGTCGTACATGTAGATCTACATGTATATCTGAATAAAGATAACGTCTTCATGTGTTGCTGTGGATAATCCCCATTGCGCGATGAATTCAAAGAAATGCACTAAATGGCATGTTTTATATCAAGATACAAAGAAAATCATGGGCGCTGCCATGACTGTGTGTTTTGAAATTATATATTCCACCGACTGATGACCAGCGTTGTCATTTTAGTGTGGGTTCAATCCCACGAATCGGTAATTTTTTTTGTACCACTTAAATTTCGTCAACAATCTTTTTTTCAGTAAACATTCAATAATGGTTGGTGTATTGTGATGTCAACGCAATTGACATGTCGCCAGTACTTAGATATCTCCGCCCCTTTGTTGATGTCGGAGTATATTGACAATAGTTTATATAACATAGTTGCACGTGCTTTATATACGTGCTGTTGTTTGTCGGAGGTATCATTCTGATTTGATTGGTTGAAATGGATAAATGACTGACAACTGGCGACACGTTAATTATTTGGTGTTTATAAGCTAAGTTACGGACATCGTCTCTTTCAATACCCAGCATAGACTGCTCCACAGCGTTCTATACTGAACAATTATATAGGCTGAAATCTGATTGGCTAATCGTAAGGTCAATCTGACGTGACCTCCAATGGAGAGTTCTTAGATCCTTGAAATGTAGAGTATCGTAGCGCGATAAAGAGTCTGATTTTAATGAGATTGTGGTAAATAAGGAGTCAGTTTGAGGCTCATTCATTACATTTTGACCAATAGCAAATACCATGACTTGTCAGTTTCACGTTTTATTCTCATTCAATGTTACAAAATGCTTTTACATTCATTTCAGTAATTTTGTCATTGCCAAGTGCATGTTTCCAAATAATTGAGCCAAAGCACAAGCAGAAACTACAATCATCACTTAATTTAATGCGCTGAAATTTAACTGGGATTTACCAATGCGCTGTAATTTAACTGGGATTTTTCATGTATTTTATAAACTTGGGTTTACAAAAGACTTTGTTTTTGGCCATTTTTTTTTATCAGATCCAATTATGACCACGTACTCTTTATTATACTACTGTATATTAAATTATAAGGAGATATACAACTTGAATAAAATCACAAGAAGTAATTTTTATTATTTTTATAAGCAAATTGAAATTGTTTAAATTGAATTGAATTGGAGTTTTATGGCATTCCAACTCAGAAAAAGGTTATATGGCGCCAACAAGAATGAACATTCCAGACTCCCTCTCCATTTACATCTAGTTAAACATCTGTGTGTATATATATATATATATAAAGGCGATCAATGAAAATGCAGCAGTAGATTAAAATGGGTATTAAATTTTATTGCTAAGTAATTCATTTAAAATAATAAGTGCATTTTGAAGGATATTAATTATGAATTGCAAAAACTGACTTTCTCAAAATTCCTGGTGTATATTGTTAAATTAAAGACACAAGGTAGAAAACAAAAGTCGCACATTTTAATAATAATTTCATAGGAACGGTAAAACGGTTGGGCATAACCCGGTATTAAAATGTGTGACATTTTTTTTGCCCATGTGATTTTGAGACTTCAAGATTTCAGTATATATTTGTTTTAATGTTCCCCTTAAAATTGATGCTAGGCTGTAAACTGTAACTCCTAATATATAGCACTGATGAGTTCATTTTCTTTAGAAAGTATGGGATTGGAAGCATTTAAACGGGGTATACGGTTAATCGTCAACATTTTAGAGCTGCTGCTACATGTACATGTCCAGTCTTTGAATTAATTTATGTCACTAGCCCAAACTTTTATGTACTCAATTTAGCCCGACTACTTAAATTAAAATTCAGTAACCCGAATGACAGTTTACTAGCCCCGGGCTTTGGGCTAGTGGGTCAAGTCGAAGACTGACATGTATGTAGTGGGGCGTCCTTGGTCGAGTGGGTAATTTTGTGGCTTTCTAGGCTATGGTTATTTTTTGTATTTTATTTACACGAGCATATTTGTGTTTTACTTATATTGCCTATTGATGCTGCCTTGTTGGTTAGAGATTAGATCATGTCGGGGATTTCTTTATTTACACTGTCCTGTTTTAATGGGATGACAGTAGGGTAAGTGTGAGGTTTGGTGCACCCTAGAACCGGTTTAAACCCCCAGTGGCCTACTTTGCCACTGACCGTTCCAAGGCGGTAGCCCTATTGTCAACCCTTTTTGTATTTGTGATGTCGTTTGCATTTATTATTGCTTTTGCCTTCTTGTTTGTCTGTTTGCGTGTTTGTTTCTGTGTTTTGTGGTTTACTGTCCTCCTTGAATGCTACTTTCCCTGTCCGATCTTTTTATCTTTCTTTTGAAATCATTTGCCCCTCACTGCTGTGAGTTCGATCCCTCATGGGCCTAGGAATCTTTATGTGAGGAAGATATCCAGCCGGCTTGCGGAACATCATTGGTTCTACTCCGGTGCCCGTAACTGGAGGGGAACCTTTGGTCTTCCTCCACCATTGAAAGCTGGAAAATTCGCCATATGACCAAAGCTGTTAAACTCCAGTTCAATTAATGTATTAAATTGGAAGCCTAAAAACTAGGGGGTTAGGTACAGGCACACACACACACTATTGCAGAATAAGAATAATTGTATAAATTAAATATTTCTTTCATCTCTTTCAGAGACAAAGGCATTATCGTGTGATTGCTGTTCTGTCTGGACTTGTCAAGTTATTAGAGAAGACATAGATGATAGGGTAGCCTCAACGCAGATTTACTTCTGAAGCATGCAGGCGGAACCGGTCCAGGAATCAAACACTTAATAAAATAACACTGCCTGAGGCTGTAAGCACTTCAGCAGAGTTAAAGTTTTTATTTAAAATAGGAACCAAGCATAAAAGCAGTCTATTAGCATTCAAAGTGTTCAAACATACGGTTCAAAGTTGACCTGCCAAATAAGCAAGAAAGTCAAACAAAAAAGTCTCTGTTCTGAAATGGCTGAGACAAATATTGGAGTTATTATATAATAAGTATGGTCTAAATCTTAATCGGCATGTACGCTCATATATGCATTCACATGCCAGCTACTTATAATTCAGATATTATTATGGATAACTGGAACCCTGGAAATAACGGCAACTTGAACATTCGCTTTGAAGTGCGGTGAAGGCAAAGTCAGTTGATACAGGATGACTACTTTGCTCAAATCACCCAGTAAATTGAGGCCTGAATTGGAAGGAGATTCTTCACATAGAAACCATAATGGATTAGTTAAAACTGCAATATAACAAAGAATAAGTGAATGAAATTCATTGTTCTAGATGTAGAGTATTAGAGTGATGGGGATCCTGAGTTCTACTGCAGCAACGAAAAAGGATGCTTAATTCTGAAACGAAACCATTCTTACAATAATCGGGCTCGTGGCAATTTTACGGATTGGACTTTATGGACCATGTTATTACCAAGTTTATTAACTATGGTAACTTTGGAGGCAAATATATTTTTTTACGAATAAGTCGTTTCAAAGTATTCAAGAGGAAAAACACACCTCCGTCGGAGTGAAAGAATTCCAAAACACAAACCGACCAATTAACTTCTATCTGTTGCATTCATGCTGTTTACTTGTGACTGACTATTTTGAACCAAATTTGTGTTTAGATATATTTCATAAATTCTATAAATAAATTGTAGGAAAATTGTTAATTCGGGCTTGCATCATGGTAAGATTTTTTTTGTCGGCATCACTCTAGCACTTCCATTAGTATCTCAACCAAACTTGGTCAGTTTTAATATAAATGAAGGCTTAGTCACGTTTTAAAACCACCTTTGTGATATCTAGGAGTGAGATTTGGGCTTTTAACATTTTTAATTTGATTTAGGAGACAAACTTACGGATATGTTTTTCTGTTTTATTTAGTTGTATTTTATAAATCTTACATGTACATGATGTAAGTTTAAAGGACACACCGCAATCTTGGTGCTTTTTAACACTCCCCAAGTTCATGAGGTGACGATGTCGTTTGTTGACTTTTTAATCGAAAAAGAAAGCTATAATTGTCATCACTTTGTCTTGATCGTCGTCTGCGTCGGTTAAAGTTTTGTATGTAAGCTTGTATCTCCGAAACTACTTAACATAATGGATTGAAACTTTATACATGTATTTGATGTCGTTCGACGACATCATAGAGACAGGTTCTGTAACTCATGCTTTTATTTTAATGTTATGGCCCCTTTTATCAGTTTATACTTAGTCTTGGACAATTTGGTTAAAGTTTGGTATGTAAGCTGTTATCTCGAAAAATATTTTACATAGCTTTTTGAAACACGTACACTGTATTCGGCATCATTAGACAACATCATAGAGCCAGGATCTAGACCTCTTGCTTTTATTTTAACAAAATTATGGCCCCTTTTATACTTACATGTTCATACAATTGGTAAAAGTTTTGTTTATGCATACTTTTGATAGAACATCATCAATAAAACTGACCAATCAGTGAATAGAAATAAGACCTACCTAATTCATTCTGGTAGGTGATAAACTCGGTCTTTATCCTTGATGTTCAACCAAGTTTACTGTTAAAATTAAGGTATCTACAATGTGATTCTTTTAAAGCCCTGCATATTTCATGCACATTCATGCAAACTGATTCAACATGCATATCTTTCAAAATCAAAATCTTGAAAATTATCATCTTTTTACTTGGTCAAATATTTTTATTTTACTAAAGAACCTAAGGATAAAAACCGAGTAACACAAATTTAATCACCTACTGAAAATAAGATCAAATCTCAACATCTCTGCAATGAAACATTATGAATAAGCTTGACAACTTAGTCTTTTAAATTAAATGTTTTCATTATATCCTAAAAATCCCCTGAAAAAATTCAATGACACCACATTTTCATTTGAAGAACTCAGATACAAGTGCCATAATTCTGTTCGGCAATTATGTAGAATAATGTCTTTCAACTGAGTTTCCCAATAAATAGACAAGGCCTCGAAAGTTGAGTGTCTGCACAGGCGGACGGTGCTTCTTGTTCTACATGTATGTAACTTTTATATTTGCAAATCAAAATGGGAATAGTTAAAAGGAAATTGTTTTTGCATTCTTGTAATGTATATTATTATACTTATTGATTATTTTTATCATTTAATAACATATTTAAAGCTAAGCAGTCCGAGCTAAGGTAGATTAATAAGGAATTGAACTCCAAATTGTATTTAATGATATGAAAGAAGATTTAAAGTCCAGAAGTAAAGCATAATATATTGAATATAAATTCATATTATATTAAAGTAAAAAAAAAATATCTTAAAGGAACATAGTGCAATCGTTAACTATTTTTCGTTATTCAGTGGATTGTTGGAAATGTGGGTTTTATGTCATTTTAGCACATGTTAGGCCGTTTATGAGTCTATTTTAAAAAAAAAAATTAAGGCTTTTGGTAGCGACAGCCCAGTCTCAGCAAAAAACTTCTGTCCATCGGACATGGCAGAAAATACCCCTTAGTCGGCCCAAGTGTCAGGCCATTTTTATAATCTAAAAACATAAAATAAATAACGTTTTATTGCTTGTAATTTAAAGCCGTATTTAGGGCAGGTTCCCGGATTCCTATGTATCCTTCCCCTCTCTCTGGGGCGGCTCGAAATAACCTATACTGTGTTGATGAGCCGTTAAACATCATTCAATTCAAGCCGTATTTGTTGATAAGTGTTCTCCCTTGATTAAAATTGGTCAATTTGAATTTACACATTTTTTTGGACGATTTAAATACGCAATTTGAACCAATCGCATTGCAGCTTTTATACTGACATGAGAGGTCACACGAATTTGTCGCATTGAACTGAAGAAGAAAGATCACTTTCAATATTAAGTTTGAACATTTGATTTCCTTTTCATATTCTTATTTTTCTATGAATTATTGCACATGTATAATCTTTTTCTGCCTTTAGTTCATTAATAACAAGTCAGTCTATATGCCATCAGAACACTTTACTGTAAAATTAAAAGAGAACGAACGTTTATTCGTAAATGCAAGCTGCTAAATAACACTGAATGCACGCCTATTTTTGGATGGTTTATTTTGTGGGACCCAGTGTGGTTTTTGACGTGCTTTGCGGCGCGATCCTAAAAAAAAAATGTACATAAAATAGCAATGTAAATCAACCAGTTACCTTTTTTTAAGGATTGCCTTGTCTGTGTTCAATTGACCAAGCATTTTATGGCGTTTTATCTTGACTTTTAACCGAATGTCATGTGGACTTGAAAATGTTTTCGCGGCGTAGACTGGCAGACCGCCCCATTATTCGTGGGTAGAACCAGTACTGTATACCTCCTGCCATTTAGAACCAGTACTGTATACCTCCTGCCATTTGTAAGAAATATTGTTATGCAATAAAATCTCCACTTTAAAGCTGTAGCATGCTCAGTAGTAAATCAAGAATATCAATTTAATATGAGGAAACTGGACTATATAAATATTTTTTATTTTTTAAGAATACAACCACTGCAATCTCACAAAGACAGTGTCACATGCAGCGGAGTAGGACTCGTGACACCGCGTATGAAAATGTGGCTCCATCGCAAATGAAGTGTCTACTATAACTATAGAATTTGCAGCAACTCTGCAGTTAAGAAGGTTATAGGCCCATTCTCCATATTTTATCTTGATGTAAATGGAGGATGAGCCTGGCATGTTCATTCCTGTTAGGCATCATAACCTTAAAGTGTTGGTGCGTCTTAAAACCCAATTCAATTCAATTAATATTAGTGTTTCAATTACTGGACTAGATTAGTAGTTCTCAAAAATATATTTTAAACCATGATTTTCATATATATTGCTTTATGTGAGGAAGCTATCCAGCTGGCTTGCGGAACGTCGGTGGTTCTACCCAGGTGTCCCCCCCCACGTGCACGAAAATTGCCCAGAGGGGCACCTGGGGTCTTCCTCCACCAATGGAAGCTGGAAAGTCGCCATATGACCTTAGCTGTTGGTGCGACTATAAAATCCAATTCAATCAATCATATATATTCCAAAAGTGTAGACAACAGATACCACTGCATGTACATGTTTAAAAATCAAGATTGCCGTTTGTCCCTTTATGATAAATGCTGTTTCAGAAAAATAACATAGTAACACATGTAGCTTATATTAACATTAATAATGGATACAAGTAAAGTCATGTTCAGTGGATTATTTGTTTGTAGTTCTTTTTAATTACTAGTATATACGTGTATATATTTATTATTGTGAAAATGAGTTGTAATGGCATGTTCAGTCGGTATCGAATCATCCAACCTATTGCCCAGGATCCCCGTGATATTGACACGTCTGTTTATGGGGGCGTATAGGTTTCACTTTGTTGTGTCGTTCAATATTTTCACACTTGCATTTTATAAAATATTGTTTCTCAGACACTGCATTGCACAATTCAATGAACTTTAACATGTTTTCTGCAACTCAATATGACTTAATTGTGTTGTATATGAATATATATATCATGTACATGTATAAGCAGATACACATGGTATTGGAATGAAACTTGCACATATATTTTGTATCAATATAACCTATTTTTGGCAACGTTATCCCACTTTTTACACTGGCAAACTGTGTGAAAATGTATTTTTGAACTGATACTCGACACGTCGCAGAATGGCATGAAACTTCATACAGTACAGCTCACGCGGACCCCAGACTTTACTCTTCCATGAGGAATTTACAAATCGCGTACTTCAAGTTACACTGAGTTTTGATGATAAAACGACTCGGAGTGGGAGTACGTGAAAAGCTCTCGGCGTACTTAAGCCACGATATTTGCGCAGACAAAATCTAAACCAAAATTAAGAAGTGCTTCATAAAGAGTGCTTGGGCCAAAACCTGCCGAGGAGAAAGGGGATAAACTAAAGCAGGAGATAGAGTCTGGGTATAAATTAAGAAAAGCTTCAGAAACAGTGCCCGGGGAAGAAATAACAAAAGAAATAGAAGAAGGAGAACCTGCTGCGATGCCTAAGGAACCCAAACCGGTGCATGATATTGACTTGGATGCTGGTATGGATACAGATGTGCTTGATAAGAATGGCTTGCCAATGCCATCAAAACTAATTTCAGGTGACAGAGATAAAGCAATTAGTGATACTGTTATACAAATCGCGAGTATCGGAAGTTCTAAAGCTGCTCTAACCAAAAAGACAAATAAAACAACAAATACCAAACAAAAGGAAAACCTTGAACAAGAAATAGAGGCTTTACAAGGAGAGACTGACGGAGTACTGCATTACAGAGACAGAGTTAGAAGTATGAAAGAGCATGCTCCTGTTTTTTCAGGGGAAGGAATGCAACAAAATAAAAATTCCTACAAAGTTGACAAAGATGGTCACTATGGAATGTTACAAATTGAATTACCCAAAGAACAATATTTTGATAATATGGAAAATTTAAAATCAGATAGTAGCCGTTCTAATCCAAAACTTTACTGGAAATTACTCAAACAGTTAGTTAAGTCTAATAAAAACTCTGAAATATTTCCCCATTAAAAACCACATCTTCGAACGGCGAAGAAGAGTATTATTTCAGTGATATAGATAAAGCTAATTGTTTAAACAACTATTTTGTTTCTATTTCTTCAACACATGAGAATGAAGATAATGTCCAACTTCCAGAATGTACTCTTAAAACACAAAATTCTTTTACAGATATGCAAATTAACGAAACTGAAATTTTAGATATAATTTCTACATTAAATCCAAATAAAGAAGTGGGTGAGGACGAAATAAGCCACAACATTTTACAAAATACAAAATACTCTATTTCTAAACATTTGGCATTATTGTTTAATAAATCACTCACTGAATGTAAATTTCCAGATAAATGGAAATTTGCCATTATAATGTCACTTTTTAAGAAAGGAAACTCAAACTTAGCCTCAAATTACAGACCAATAGCGTTGTTAAGTTGTATTGGTAAATTAATGGAAAGGGTTGTTTATAAACACGTGTATAATTTTTTCATTGCAAATAATCTTATTTATAAGCTGCAGTCCGGGTTTGTAAAAGGCCATTCTACTGTTTATCAACTGTTTGATATGTATCACCAAATTTGCCAAGGTATTGATGCTAACCAATTCACATGTATAATTTTCGGTGATGTGTCGAGGGCATTTGATCGAGTATGGATCAAAGGCCTACGTTTTAAACTCAGACAAAATGGTATTAATGGCAATATGCTAAAATGGATCGAACGTTATTTAACAGAACGCACCCAAAAGGTATTTATCGGTTCAAGTTACTCGAATATTAAATGGTCATCTGCTGGTGTCCTTCAAGGGTAAGTCTTGGGTCCATTATTGTTTCTTATATATATCAACGACATTGCTGACAATCTTCTTATTATAACTCGTATTTTTGCAGATGATACATCTCTTGCAAGTACTTCGTCTAATATTGTAGATCTTAAGGGAATCTGAAGCTATTATTTTTACTCTCAGAAGAAATATACAACAACGTTGAACTTTAATAATATGCCAGTTAATTTTGCAACCTGTGAGAAGTGTTGGCATGAAAAGGAGGACGCCGAACATTATTTTATGCAATGTCCGTTTTATTTAAATGAACGACTTTGCCTTTTTCATGCTACCCGTCCATTTCACCCGCTCAGCGTTCGTGTGTTTCTATTTGGAAAAGATAGTTATACGGATAAAGATAATAGCACTATTTTTAATCATGTTCAAATATACATTAAAGATACTAAACGATTTGATAACGACTAGAGATTATATACACTATTATGACAACCGCTCGGGGCAGGATTCTACAACCACAGCATCATCACTCATTCCTTCTTGTTTAATCTTTCCTAGAACTTTATTCTATTTACTCCTCTCCTTTTTTCTTCTTCTTTTGTTCATCGAAAAATGTATTTGAATATTTTATGTTAATTATATTGCCATCTTGTAAACTGTTAATTACAATATTGTTGGGACGGGCCTTTATTAATGTTGGAAGAACTTGTGGCCCAACCCTTTTGCTTGTATATAGAAGAAAAGCAATACAATATGTTTAAAGTAAAGTTAAAAGTTAGAAAGTAAACATTGATTTTCAGTTATATTTGCTAATTTTGCATTGCCAGAGCAGATTTTTGTGTTAATTGTTATTAAAAATAGTTTGGTTATAAGATTGTGTTACGGTTATACCGTCATTTAGCCATTCTATGCATACTGAGAAGGAATATTTATGTATATAGTGGGATAAAAGGTGTGTTTACGTGTCAATATTAATAATTCAGTTGATTAGCTAAGTCGCCTCAAGTATACTATGAATTAGTTAAGATTATAGTTTAAACATAGCTATAATTTTTTCTCCAGCTGATTCATAAAAGATTTCAGCCAGGATATTATTTAAGTTGTTTTACTTGCTTTCACTGCTTTAAATTAACACCCGGCACTACCTTAGACAGAGAAGAAGGACGGATTGAAATTGTCAGTTACTATATCAGTATTTATCTTTTGTATTTTCCCGTTATACTATATTTGACGGAAAACAATATGATTTAGCATTACTTTTAAGTAGTTACACATAGGATTCAGTGCTGTATTTTAACAGTAAAACATATTGGTGTTTCAGCATTACAAGGTTTGTAGCTATTTACTGCTGCAGGGATATCGTTGAACGTAGATTAGAAGAAAATTGTCCACTTAGTGTATTTAAAGTTGAATATTTACAGGGAATGGCGAAAGTGGGAGGCGTTTCTGATATTCGGTGGATATGACTTGTAGGTCATATATATAAAAATAGATGTGATGTTTACGTTTTCAGTGGGTTCATAGTTTATTTTGTTTACATTTTCAGACATTGAAACTGTATTTCAGTGTGTGTTAATTTATTTAGCCATATGTAAATCGTGCATATAGATTTCACTTTTCAGGAGCAGTGATATCTTTTTTGTAGTGTTTATAAAACACATAAGTTTAAGTAACTAATTAGTATTACTTAATTAAGATGAGTACGGATAAGAGCCCTGAAAAAGGTGCAAAGCCCAAAACTTTATTTTTTAATTCACCCGGTGGTATTGACCCAAAATCTACCAAGATGCCTACGCCTAAACCAACAGGGGTGGGGATGGGAGTATAAGTAATCCAGTAAATTACAATGTGACCCCTTATGTCCCTAAGCTCCTAACATTTTCTGGCGACGAACCCCTTAATAAAGGTGAATGTCTTTATAATGAATGGCGTTTCGAGGTGAGGTCTATTGAATGACCCTGACACAGTAGAGCAATTAATATTACAGTCCATTCGTAGGTCACTCAAAGGCTCTGCTAGAGAAATAATGATTCCTCTTGGTGAAAAAGCTACCGTTAACGACATTATTGGCAAACTAGACGCCATGTTTGGTTATGTCTCTACCAAGGGCATGATCATGCAGGTATTTTTTAATACTGCACAGAAGGCTGGGGAGTCGGTAACATCTTTCGGATGTAGACTGGAGACGTTACTCCAAACCGCTATAGATAATGGTCACCTTAATCATGAATCCAAGAACGATTTATTAAGACACATGTTCTGGACATCCTTTTGTTCAGAGAAGTTACAGTCACAAACCCGTCATAAGTATGATTTTAACTTGCTCCTAAGGGAAATACGTATGGTTGACCGTGAGATCAACTTACAGCCTTCGGTCTCATCTACTGTTCGTAAAGCACCGGCAAATGCTATTTCAGAGCAGTCTTTTGAATCAAAATGTCAAGCACTTAGCTCCGATTTGCATAAGAAAGTCAATGAGATGAAGACGAGATTAGACACACAATATGAGTCTAAGCTGGACCAGATTGTTCAGTTATTGAACCGCCCTATATATAGGTCGTTGAACCCTGGTGCCCCAGAGTTTCAACCTTTCTTTCACAAACCCCCAACCTCCAAGACCCTTTTTTTTTTTTTTTTTTTTTTTATTTTTTTTTTATTTTTTTTTTTATTTTATTTTTTTACTTTCCAGCCAATCTACATAGTAGTGGCCCATTTATTACTGATTTACAACATGAGCAAATTATATACAATTTTTACACATCAATCAAACATAACAACAATTACAATATATAATAACATAAATTTAGTCCTTTCTTTCTGAATCTTTCTCACTTCTGATAGAATGATGTGTGAATTAGGCAATTGTCATTTATGGGCTCACATTACTGCAAAACAATTAAGGAAGTATTAAAAAAAGGAAAAAAAATGAGAAAAAAAAACTCCATTGAATGACAGTGTGTATTGACAATTCCTTTGCATATTTATTATATTTGGTAAAGAGAATTTAAATTATAGAAAATGTCATTTGTCAAGGTCCTGGTTACTATTCGCAATTATTATATAAACCAATAAATATAATTTCTGTAATAATATGATAAAAACACCAGTTGTATGGACATTAACTTATTATCTATTTTATGGCAGAGGTAGAGATCAAGGTAATCCTGGTCGGCAGATTAGCCGAGGTAACGTCTGTGGCACTCGAGGTCCACCCCCAACAGGGTAACCGCCTCTGTTAAGGGCCAAACAGAGGCTGGTGAAGCAAATAGGCCTTTACTAGACAGATTGATTGGAACTGCAAATAACTGCAACATAACAGTTAACAACCAGAGTTTCAAATCACTTAATGATACTGGAGCCATGGTTTTAACCATATCAGAACATGCTTTTCATTCTTTGAGGAATAAGCCTCCTCTTTTACCATTGACAAACCTTGGTATTGATTTTTCAACAGCTGAGGGTTCAAAATTGAATTATATTGGATACATTGAATGTTCAATACACGTTTCCTTTTTTACAGGAACAGTTTGAAGTTTCAATACTTATTATTCTTGATAATGAATTCACAGAAGATTGTCCCAGTATCACTGGAACCAATATAACACGTCTTTTTAGGGATTCTCCTTCTTTCAGATGTAATATCTGATGTTATTTCTAAGGAATGGCAAGTTGCCATTGATAGCCTTAACTGTGTTACATACACTGCAAAACTTTCACGCAAGAAACCAGTTAATGTAGGATCATATGAGCAAATAACATTGAATTGTGTTGCTCGCAAAATATATGTCATAACATCCCACAAGCTGACACGGAGAACACAGTGAATAACAACTCTGGGTACACTGTTTGCCCCAGAGTAGTTAAACGTAGGCGGTCTGGATCTTTTACCAGGATTGTTGTAAGAATTTGCAATATGACTGCAAAGAGTATTCGTCTTTCTCCGAAAGCCAATATATGTCAACTAACTGAAGTCTCAGTTATTGATGATTTTGCTTCTGAGTTTTCAAACGCCCCCAGTACAGATCAGTCTTTGGAAGATTTAGGTGTGAAGGTCAATACTGAAAATCTTACACCTGACCAACTACTCAGGGTGAAGTAATCTTCTTAAGCATAAGATAATCTTAGAAGCGTACCCCTTTCAAACAACCTTATCGAAAGATACCCGTAGGTCTATATGAAGAAGTACGGCAACATATTAAGGAAATGTTAGCTGCTGATGTAATCAGAGTGTCGGACAGTCCATTCTCCAGTAATTTGGTATTGGTGAAGAAAAAAGACGGGTCATTGCAATTTTGCATTGACTGGAGATTTCTCAACTCCAGGACTAGGAAAGATGCCTATATGCTTCCTAGGTTCGATGATTCAGTTGACTCTCTGGTTGGCTCAACCATGTACAGTAAACTGGAACTCAGGTGATGTTACTGGAACGTTGAGATAGAGTAAGACCATAAGCCTTTCGGCGCCTTTTCAGTAGGTAATCTTGGTTTCTACGAGTGGAATCGTATGGGCTTTGGTCTTACAAACGCTGCTGCGACCTTTCAGAGATTGATAGAGAAATGTATGGGCGACCTACATCTCAGAGAATGCATAGTCTTCCTTAAAGACATTCTCATATTCTCGAAAACGTTCGAGGAGAATAATAATCGTCTGGAGGCAGTGTTTTCTAAGCTTATATCCACTTATATCCTTTGTCTCTGGTTCTGAATCTGACACCTCTTCAAGTAGCTGCATTTACGTTATTCCACAGCGTAGGCAAAGATCTGCCCCAACAACTAGTTGGAGAAATAACAGCTTTCAACCTCCAGTTTCTCCTATTTCTGAAGGAAATTATTTATCTACCATCAAAACCGAATCTATGAACAGTACTCAACCTGTTGGAGCAAAGACATGACTCAGTCTCAAGTCCTACTCAGCAGGAACCCATTTCCGCTGCAGATAACCATACTAGGAATGAGATTGAGCGGTTGGATGGCCCTACAACACCAAGTCAAAATTCTGAGGTTAATGATTCTCTGCAGGAAACGGACCTGAGTAATTCTGCTCTGCAAGAAACCGTATCTTCTCAGCCAGATACTAGTTCTACATCCGTGTCAAACTATTCTCGGTTGGAAGCAATGAGTACTGCTAGTCCTCTGCCCAAGACAATTTTGGACCAGGTGAACCCAGACCCACCTCCAATGGAGGCTAAACCAACTCATACGATGGCAGTACCAACGCTACAGCAAGACGACAGTGGTTCTCGATGACCAGTCCGAGAAAGAAAAGGCCCAACTCGATTTGGGCAATGGGTATACCTTCCCATTCAAGTGAAAAACCCGAACACCATCGAATATTTTATTTAAACCGATGGAGTGCAACTGTTAATAATACGTGGTTTTCGTAAAACGCTGATTTTAATTTTTGATCATTGTTTTTTTTAATTATTGTTCGCCAGCTAGTTGAACAGAAAACGCTGTTTTTTTGTCATTAAATTCTGTAAGCAGAATTATATATTATGCAACTGCTGTATTATAATGCATTCGTATTGACAGATTACATTGATACATTATTGCAGTAATTTCTTCTTGACATCAAGAAAATAGTTGTTATTGTCTGTTGAACATATTTAATGTGTGTGGGGTTGTCTTTTCAGAAAGTAACATTTCGTAAAATTGCGAAGAACTGTTTATTTTTTAAAGAGATATTTTTTTAGAAAGTCCGTATCGTTTTCCTAACGTTATGTTTTTCTACAACCACTCTTTACCCACTTTATTAACTAGGTCATTGACCAATGCCTTTTTCATTCATACTCAGATCCCAATACTAGATAAAGCTGCTAGAGTTGGATTAGCATTTATAGTATTTCTTTCAGGATAGTCTGATGTAACTATTAGCTAATGTATTTCAGCCATTGGTTTTCCTCGATTACTATAAACGTTCACTAACAATTCAATTTTCAGATTAAAAATGTTTGGAACCATTTTTCTCCTTAGGAAGTAAGTATGTCAACAGGTGTTTATTTGCACCAATATGTCTACTGTACCTTTAAAGATAGTGTCTACATTCCATTTAATTATAGTAACCACTAAACCTTATCATTTGGATTTACCTGGACAGTTTAGACTGGACACTGAACTACTTTCAGTGTACATTGTATGTTGTATGTATATTTATATACAGTATGTGTATGAATGTGGTGTAATGTGAATAGGTTACCTAACCAGTTTGGTAGTAACATGCACATTGAACTCCCTTGTTCTTTATTTAGTTTCACGCCTAAAAGCCGTCTATAATATCTCTTTTGTCACAGCTGTCAAGTGGAGTAGGTTTTGCCTCTAAAGAGTAAACTTATTGTTGATCGTTTGTACTATCCAAAATAGAGAGTTAATTGCCTGTCTATACAGAGCAATTCTATTATTGAGGCCATTGCCTGGTATGTATTGTTTTTATTTAATGTGTATGTAATTGTGAAATGATGTATTTCGCTGGACATGCTGGAATGATGGAATAATTACTTTCTATACTTTTTGTATTAAGTTATAATGTTATTTCTTTATAATTCGAGGCTGTTAGTTCCATAATAAAATATAAAAAAACCTGCAAAGGACGTAATTTTATCAATTACAAAACCCTTCCAACACTTGTATGTCTACTTTAGTTTAATCACAAGTTGCGCATGCGTATCGGTAAGAACAGCTCTTCTAACCAACAGCCAAATGTGTTGCTAGTTCTTTTCATTGGTTGTCGTTTAAAGGGGCACATGCGATCTTGAAGTTTTTATCAATCATTAACATTAGCTATTTATTAATCAAATGTAATTTTAACTGGAAATCAGCTTGCATTTATTATATAAAATTAAGAATTTTCAATTAATCTTCTATATTCTACCATCAATTTAAATATATTATTGCATCAATATGATCAGCAATTAGAAATATGCAAAAACAATAGGATTTATACCATTCAAATAATTAATATTGGTGACTGAACAAATGCAAGTTAATAGAAAAACAAACAGGATTCCGCGAATTTTAAAACAAGACGGGCTTCATGGACATTCTGTCCATGAATCGCTCCCATTATGGTCTTTGCAAAGATGAAAAAAATCAAACTAGAACGAATTGGAAGACGCGCCATCGCAAAATTCACGTTTTCTTCACAAAGATGATTCCCTTTTAACCTGTATCTATTTTACATGTAACTGTTTCAATCGTTCCTTGATACTCAGATCAGAAGTATTATTATTTATGCTTTCCGTATACATGTATGACACTGTAAATAAATAAACAATATTTGGGGGTAATTGTGTATTTGACCCCTATCCCAGAGTCCCATGGTGACCCTGGAGCAAATTATACTGATGTCACAGGGCGGGAAAATAAATAATAAACTCATTAAAACCTTGCGTCTTTATCTATTTATTTTCCCTTTTAAGTAACATAGCACAGGTGACCCTGTTAGAATATATCCTATAGCAATGACATGTTGTACACTCATACCTTTACTAATATAATTATGCACGTGCACGCGATAAAGCTATGCTTCGGCGCATTTGCCGTTTAGATATCGAGGAGTAAAGTTATACACTTTACTGGATTGTTGATTTCACATAATAAATATATTATTCATATATTTACAGGTATGTAACATATGTATTATTGTTCATAGTTTTAAGAGAACATGTAATTAGTATTTTGTAATATTGATTGTTAAGAGACTACAAGATACGTAATCCAATTCAGCAATGTGTATGTCTGTGTTTGATGTTTCAATGTTTACCTTTGAACATAAATCATCGTTGTCATTATATTATATAAATTATCTTTATTGAGAATGTAATTTGTAACTTCCAATTAAATGACATTTCATTTAATATAGGGCATTTGCCGTTTAGATATCGAGGAGTAAAGTTATACACTTTACTGGATTGTTGATTTCACATAATAAATATATTATTCATATATTTACAGTCTTCTGTGATGTGTATGACACCTGGTTTTGAGAACCCATGTATGGGGATAATGCATACAAAATAGCATTGCAAATAGTCACCGCTATACAAACGGTCTGCGACAATGGTGGCCAATGTGGGGGCCGAACCCACGACATTCGCGTTATCAGCACGTTTGTGAAATATAATACTGCATGTGGAATATAATGCTGCATGTGAAACATAATACTGCATGTGAAATATAATACTTCATGTGAAATATAGGAGCTTTTGAAAAAATCAGAGGAGAGACTCAAAATAAGTGAGTCCCAAAATTGAATCCCATAAATGCATTCAGTAAGCTATTCTAAAAATGTGAGGTCATTCGGTGGAACTAAATGGTTGTGCAAGTTCTAAAAATAAAAGATGATTGTTAAAAACGGAACAAAAATCCTGGGAGTGACTCAAAATAACTGAGTCCCAAATGTAAATCCCGTAATGCATTCAGTAAGCTAATTTGCAAAGTGTGAGGTCATTCGGTGGAACTAAATTGTTATACACGTTTCTCATTTAAAACATCTGGGGGCGGGCCAAATTGTATCCCAGCGTCCCCAATTCGATCACACTTTGTAAAGGACCATAAGCTTATGCTACATGAAATATATGAGAGCGCTATATCTTTTGGTTTCAAAGAATAAGATTGTTTAGCTTTTTCCATATATAAGTATATGTAAAACATGTGACCCCTGGGGCAGGGTCAAATTTGACTCCAAGGTCACCATTTCAGTAAACTTGGCAGAGGACCATACGCTAAGATAAGTGCATACTATTAAATAAATATAAAAAGATCGGACAGGGAAAGTAGCATTCAAGGAGGACAGTCAACCACAAAACACAGAAACAAACACGCAAACAGACAAACAACGGCAAAAGTAATAATAAATGCAAACATATAATTCCAAACAATCGATTGACCACGACATTTTAATATTATAATATTGCTCTAGAAACGTTGTTCTTCAAAGAAGAGTTAATGCATTTGTAAACATTTTGAACAGAACGTCATGTGACAGGTTTTATCCGAGAAAATACAGTTTAATAAATACATGCTAATGAGGTGGAATTATTTAACAAAATGAGCGTTGTAGTTGAATTCGCAGATATGAGCCTGAGTAGAACAGAATTTCAAACGAATGCCTACCTTAGTTATTACTAATTTGAAATAAAATCAAGTTAGCTTTTTTGAAATCAACAAAGTAAATTTTTTTTCTTTGCAAATGTATGGCACACTTTAAAATGTAGCCAGTACATTTACTATATTGTTTTAAAAATCAGATTAAGTACATGGTGTAACGTAATGTATACAATCACATGTGTACATACCTGTACTTTTATAAATAAAGGCACCGCATGATCGTGCTTGACAAATCCTTGCGCATTGAATCTCACTTCTGGAATGTACTGTGTCTATTATATAGCTATCCAGCTTGCTCTTCATGGGAGACACTTTTCTTTTAAAGATATTCGAGTCCAGTGTATACATAACCACATTGTCGTTAAAATATATCAAACATAAATACACCAATGCAAATGTAACGATCTTACTTTCCATAGTTGGCATCATCATTAAGTGTGTTGTATTAAGTATATTAATATGTTTTTCAATGCCACATTTACTAATTAAAATCCCTATTCAGACTTTCGCCTTCTTAAATAAGAACTTGTAAAAGAGTCCGCAACAACCAAATACTGTTTTCTGATGCTGTTGTAATGTCATTGTTCAAATCCTAGTCCAAAATAAAACTGCCAATGCATGGGTCTTCTTATATAGAGAAACAAGTCTTGTTTCGGGTTATTAATACATTATATTTTTATTACGCCGATAGATGTTTAGCAGAACATGATCGAAGTCACACAGATAATCGATTATTGTAAATATTTAATACAGAGATACGTGACAGAACTTATTATCCCTAAGAGGACAAGCATTTGAATATTTATTTGATATATAGATTGATTACTAATATTTGCACACAAATACTTCAATTGTACGATGACCGAACAGGCTGTGGACCCTATGATGACGCCTACCTAAAGCCCATTGAGACGGTGGCGTTTGATGTTTGTCTATGATCTTTCTTGTCGTGCCCTTAATGGTTTCTTCTCTTGTTCCTCTGGCTTCTGCCAAGTCAATGAGTACCTTCATTGTGGCTTTCTAGGCTATTGTTTTGTTATATTATATTTACACGAGGATATTTGTGTTTTACTTATTTTGCCTATTGATGCTGCCATGTTGGTTAGAGATTAGATCATGGCGGGTATTTCTTTATTTACATTGTCCTGTTTTAATGGGATGACAGTAGGGTAAGTGTGAGGTTTGGTGCACCCTAGAACCGGTTTAAACCCCCAGTGGCCTACTTTGCCACTGACCGTTCCAAGTCGGTAGCCCTAGTGTCATCCCTTTTGTGTTTGTGATGTCGTTTGCATTTAATATTACTTTTGCCTTCTTTTTCGTCTGTTTGCGTGTTTGTTTCTGTGTTTCTGTGTTTTGTGGTTGACTGTCCTCCTTGAATGCTACATCTGCCTGGGTATCTGGTGAAAGACTCTACATGAAATCTCTTTCATAGCAAAAAAAAATCTGCGACAAGGGTTTCACAGTTCGTGCCCATAGGGATACCAACAATTTGTCTATAAACGGTGGTTCCATACCTGACGACAATATTATCTAATAGGAAAATGAGTGCTTCACAAACTTCATAGCAAGTCCACATAGTATAACTGTCTAAACTTCCGTTAGTAAAAAACGCTTTAATATTATTACATGCCAAAAATGTAGTATTTTCTCTAGCGAATGTTTTTTGAATAAGAGAAATTAGCTTGTCTTTAATAAGGTGATGTGGTAAGGTTGTATATAGTGTAGAGAAGTCTAATTATGTAATTATTGTTTGACGCCTCCATTACGTCAATGTTTTAACAGGAAATAGGGAGTACTAATTCGTATACTCCATTGCAATATACTGAAGATAATGTTGTTTCGACGCATATCACTCAGTGCACGATTTTCAAGGCTGGAATAGACGAAAAGCAAAATAGACTTCCAACGATGTACTCGATTCCCAAACTACACAAACAACCATATAAAGCCCGTTTTATTTCCAATTCTAGTTCCTGCACCACTACAAGTATCTCCAAACTTTTAACATCTTGTCTTACTGCCGTTAAAGATCACGTTAAACGATATTGTGCTAAAGTTTATGAAAACTCCGGGATTAATTTATTTTGGGTCTATTAAAAATTGACGCGATGTTCTTGATATAGTTTGCAATAAACGTCAAGCTTCATCTATAAGTACTTATGATTTGTCTACATTATATACAACTTTACCACACAACCTTATATTGCTCTCATTCAAAAAACCATTGCTAAGGAAAATACTATATTTCTGGCCTGTAACAATATTAAAACGTGTTTTACTAACAGCAGTTTGGACAATTACACTATGTGAACTTGCCATGAAGTTTTTGAATCATTTCTTTTTCTATTAGATAAACCTTTCGTTAGGTATGGAACTACCGTTTACAGACATATTGTTGGTATCCCTATGGGCACGAACTGTGAAACCCTTGTCGCAGATTTTTTTTATATTGCTATGAAAGAGATTTCATGTTGTGTCTTTCACCAGATACCCAGGCAGAAGTTGTTGAAGCCTTTAGTGTGTGTGTGTGTATTTCTAAGGATCCTTTAATGACACCTCTCGATATATGTAGGCCAAATTGAACATTGTCAACCCTAACAAAGCTATTATTTCTGATACTAACGCCTTTGTTCTCGATTTACATCTCTCTATTGAAAATAGTGAAATAATAAGCAAAATCTTTGACAATTTTTTATGGGGTCAATGTGTCTCAACTTATTCGTTTTTCTAGAGCTTGTACTCGAGTTGAGGACTTTAATATACGTTATCTATGTTTAACTAAAAAGCTATTCCATCAGGGCTACCGTTACCATAAACTTCGTAAAACCTTTGCAACATTATATTTTCGTAACCCTGATCTTCTTTCCAAATATAAAAGTAATTTAAGAACTCTTCTGCTACAAGGACTATTATAACATAACCTAACTTCTATGGTGACGTGATTTATAAACTTTATATGACGCTTTGTCATCCTAACTTTCATACTATCTTTGTTAAACCTGTTAAAAGGTTTATCAAAAGATGTTATGACCCTATCATTTTGCAACGCACTGCATGCTTGGTCGGGACCCATTTACAGTTCGCCACTATGATTTCCTCTTTAATTGTGCGATAACCTAAAGCCCAAAAGGACAGTTACGTTTGATATTTGTCTGCAATCTTGTCTTGTAGTCCCTTTTTTGCCACTGACCGTTCCAAGGCGGTAGTCCTATTTTCAAAAAAGGATAAAAATATCGGACAGGGAAAGCAGCATTCAAGGACGACAGTCAACCACAAAACACAAAAACAAACATGCAAACAGACGAACGAAAAGAAAAAAGTAATAAAAAATGCAAACGACATCACAAACACAAAAGGGTTGACAATGTTCAACCCTTTTGTGTTTGTGATGTCTCATTTGGCCTTTTATTCACCTTTAAAGTTTTCTTTGTTTTTGTGTTTGTTTGTGATTGAATGTCGTCATTGAATGCTACTTTTCCTCTTCAAATTTTATATCTAATTTGTCAACAAGTTTGTGAATCACTATCATTCTTATTGTCAGGTTTGGACATACCGTTTACAGGCAAACCGTTGGCATTCCTATGGGTACTGACTGTGCACCATTTGTCGCAGTTTTGTTTTATATTGCTACGAATGTAACTTTAAATTTTGTACTATTGATTTTATGAATATTGAGTTCTGCTCAACCCTGGGCTAGAGGGCCTGAGCGGTAGCTAGCATATTTCACTACCGTTCATGAACAGTCTCAATCAAACCGAGACTGCAATATTTCGAATATGTCATGGTCTGCTGTTTCCTAAGGTCCACTCTCATACTCTTTTATGTTAAGACTTTCTCCAGATACACAAGCTGATGTCATCGACCCTTTTAATAACACCTCTCGGTGTCTGGATGATATATTTAACTTGGATAATCCTTTCTTTTCTTCTATGGTTCATAACATTTATCCTCCAGAACTAAACCTCAATAAGGTTAACGTTTCGGATTCTGTCTCTCCGTTTCTTGATTTACATCTTTCTATTAAAAATGGAGTAGTAATAACTAAAATGTATGATAAGAGAGATGATTTTGATTTCGAGATAATGAATTATCCACATTTAGATGGGGATATCCCCAATACTGTTTCTTATGGCGTGTATATTTCTCAGTTAATTCGTTTTGCCAGAGCCTGTAGCCGTGTTGAGGACTTCAACCCATGTTGAGGATTTCAACTTTCGTAATCTTAACATTACTGAAAAACTCCTAAAATAGGGTTGCCATTATCATAAGTTACGTCAGACGTTTTCTGAGCTTTATTATCGTAAATATAGATATAAAATTCGAACTGGAAAAGCAGCATTCAAGGACGACAGTCAACCACAAATACACAGAAACAGAAACAAAGTACAAATTTAAAGATGACTAAAAGGCCAAATAAGACATCGCAATCACAAAAGGGTTGACAATAAAGCTACCGCCTTGGAACGGTCAGTGGCAAAAGGCCGCTATGGGTTTAAACTAGGTTTTAGGGTGCACCAAACCTCACACTTACCCTACCGTCATCCCAATAAAACGGGACAGTATAAATAAACAAATCTCCGACATAAACTAATCTCTAACCAACAAGGCGGCATTAAAAGGCAATATAAGTAAAATACAAAGATGCTCGTGTATATATAAATAAAACAAAAACAATAACCTAGAAAGCCACAAAGAAGGTAATCAGTGTCTTGGCAGAAGCCAAAGCAACAAGAAAATAAACCACTGAGGGCACGACAAGACAAGACTGCAGACAAACACCAAACGTCATCATGGGGTACACCGCCTGTCCGGTCATCGCACAATCAAAGAGGAAAGCATGGTGGCGAACTCTAAATGGGTCCAACACCAAGCATGCAGTGCGTTGCAAAATGATAGGGTTATAACCTCCTTCGATAAACCTTTAACAAGTTTAACCAAGATAGTATAAAAGTGATCATGGCCAAGGATCTTACGAAGTTTGTAAATCACGTCATCATAGAAGTCAGGTTGTGATAGTCCTTGTCGCAGAAGAGTTCTTAAATTACTTTTATATTTGGAAAGAAGATCAGGGTTACGATAATAAAAGTTTGCAAAGGTTTTACGAAGTTGGCGGAAACGGTAACCTGATGGAGTTGCTTTTTAGTTATGCAAAGATTACTTATATTAAAGTCCTCAGTTCGAGTACAAGCTCTAGACAAACGAATAAGTTGAGACACATAGACCCCATAAGAAGTTACTCGGGGAACATTTCCATCTAAATGGGGATAATGAACAATATCAAAATTAAAATCATCTCTCTTGTCATATATTTTGCTAATTATTTCACCATTTTCAATGGAGAGATGTAAATCAAGAAAAGAAGCATTAGTATTAGAAGTATTAACTTTGTTAAGTTGAATTTCATTAGGGCATATATTATGAACCATAATAGAAAAGAAAAGTTTGTCAATGTTTAATATGTCATCATATACTGATCTGCTCGACCAATATAAAAGGAATCTTAAAACACTTCTGCGACAAGTTCTCTACGACTTCTGGTGTCGTATAGAACATGCGAACCCAAACTCGCTTTCTACTTCGAAAAAGTCAATTTTTAAAATTATAGATACACGTATTAGCTTTTATAACGCTAACCCCTCTTTACTTCCTCCGAGACCTAAGTTTTCCTTTGGTAATTTAAAATCGGGAATTCAGGAATTTCATAATAAATTTGTTTTAGTTCCTGCCGATAAAGCAGCTAATAATGTAATTATTGTTTGACGCCTACATAACGTCAAATTTTTATCTCTGGAACTCGGCAGCACCAATTCGTATACTCCAGTACATTCTACTGAGGAGGATGTTGTTTCCACACGTATCACTCGGTGCACTACTTTCAAGACTGGGGTAGACGAAAAGCAAAACAAACTGCCTACTATGTACTGGATTCCTAAATTACATAAAAATCCATATAAGGTCCGCTTTATTTCGAATTCTAGTGCCTGCACTACAACAAACATCTACAATCGTTTAGCTTCCTGTCTTACTGCCGTTAAAGATCACGATAAACGATATGAAAACTCTGGGATTAATTTGTTTTGGTCTATAAAAAATTTAGGAGACGTTCTTGATAAAATTTTCAATAAACGTCATGTTTCATCTATAAGCACTTATGATTTCTCTACACTATATACAACTTTACCACATCATCTTATCAAAGACAAGCTAATTTCCCTTATGCAAAAAACATTCGCTAGAGAAAATACTACATTTTTGGCATGCAATAATATTAAAGCGTTTTTTACTAACGGCAGTTTAGACAATTATACTATGTGGACTTGCTATGAAGTTTGTGAAGCACTCATCTTCCTATTGTCGTCAGGTATGGAACCACCGTTTATAGACAAATTGTTGGTATCCCTATGGGTACGAACTGTGCACCATTTGTCGCAGATTTGTTTTTATTTTGCTATGGAAGAGATTTCGTGTTGAGTCTATCACCAGATACCCATGTTATTGAAGCCTTTAATGACACCTCTCGGTATCTGGATGACATATTGAACATTGAAAACCCGTTCTGTCCAACTATGGTTAGTAATATTTATTCTAAAGAACTTCAGCTTAACAAAGCTAATATATCTGATAATAACGCTTCTTTTCTTGATTTAGATCTCTCGATTGAAAATGGTGAAATAATTAGCAAAATCTATGACAAGAGAGATGATTTTAATTTTGACATTGTTAATTATCCCCACTTGTATGAGGATGTTCCCCGAGCAACTTCCTATGTGGTGTATGTGTCTCAACTTATTCGTTTGGCTAGAGCTTGTACTCGAAATGAGGACTTTTATATTCGTAATCTTTGTATAACTAAAAAGCAACTCCATCAGGTTACCGTTTCCGCCAACATCGTAACACATTTGCAAACTTTTATTATCGTAACCCTGATCTTCTTTCAAAATATAAAAGTAATTTAAGAACTCTTCTGCGACAAGGACTATCATAAACTTAATAGTTTTTCAAGAGCTTGTAATCGAGTTGAGGACTTTAATATTCGTAATCTTTGTATAACTAAAAAGCTACTCAATCAGGGTTACCGTTACCATAAACTTCTTAGATCTTTCTTGTCGTGCCCTTAATGTTTCATTCTCTTGTTGCTCTGGCTTCTGCCAAGTCACTGAGTATCTTCATTTTGGCTTTCTAGGCTATTTTTATTTTATATTATATTTACACGAGCATATTTGTGTTTTACTTATATTGCCTATTGATGCTGCCTTGTTGGTTAGAGATTGGAACATGGCGGGGATTACTTTATTTACACTGTTCTGTTCTAATGGGATGACAGTAGGGTAAGTGTGAAGTTTCGTGCACCCTAGAACCGGTTTAAACCCCCCAGTTGCCTTTGTTGCCACTGACCGTTCCAAAGCGGTAGCCCTATTGTCAACCCTTTTGTGTTTGTGATGTCGTTTGTATTTTTTCATTGCATTTTGTATTACTTTTGACTTCTCTGTTTGACTATTTGCGTGTTTGTTTTTGTGTTTTGTGGTTGACTGTCGTCCTTGAATGCTGGTTTCCCTGTCCGATATTTTTATCTTTCTTCGTAAAACCTTTGCAAAATTGTAATATCGTAACACTGATCTTCTTTCCAAATATAAAAGTAATTTAAGGACTCTTCTGCGACAAGGACTATCACAATCTGACTTATATGGTGATGTGATTTATAAACTTCGTAAGATTCTTGGTCATGATCACTTTCATACTATCTTTGTTAAACTTGTTAAAAAGTTTATCAAAAGAGGTTATGACCCTATCATTTTGCAACGTACTGCATGCTTGGTGGTGGACCCTTTTACAGTTCGCCACTATGCTTTCCTCTTTAATTGTACTATGACCGGACAGGCTGTGGACACTATGATGACGCCTACCTAAAGCCCAATGGGACGGTGGCGTTTGATGTTTGTCTATGATATTTCTTGTCGTGCCCTTAATGGTTTATTCTCTTGTTGCTCTGGCTTCTACCAAGTCATTGAGTACCTTCATTGTGGCTTTCTAGGCTATTGTTTTTGTGTATTATATTTACACGAGCATATTTGTGTTTTACTTATATTGCCTATTGATGTTGCCTTGTTGGTTAGAGATTAGATCATGGAGGGGATTTCTTTATTTACACCGTCCAGTTTTAATGGGATGACAGTAGGGTAAGTGTGAGGTTTGGTGCACCCTAGAACCGGTTTAAACCCCAGGTGGCCTTTGCTGCCACTGACCGTTCCAAGGCGGTAGCCCTATTGTCAAACTTTTTGTGTTTGTGATGTCGTTTGCATTTTTTTTATTACTTTTGCCTTCCCGTTTGTCTGTTTGCGTGTTTGTTTTTGTGTTTTGCGGTTGACTGTCGTTTTTGAATGCTACTTTACATGTCCGATATTTTTATCATCATTTAAGGCAGGAACCGTTTGATGAATGTCATTCACTGCGTTTTGTCGTGCCCTTAACGGTTTTCCCCTTGATGCTCGTACAAGTCATCGAGTACATATGAGATTAGCTTCTTATTTTTGATATATTATATACATGCACATTTCTATGTTTTTTCTTATAACACCTATCTACGCTTTCTCTAATGTAAGGGGTTAACGCGGCGGGGATTATTTTTATTTACACTGTCTTGTTGTTTAGGGATGATGACAGGGTAAGAGTGAGGTTTGGTGTACCTTCGTAAAACCTTTGCAAACGTTTATAATCGTAAGCCCGATTTTCTTTCCAAATATAAAAGTAGTTTAAGAACTCTTCTGCGACAAGGACTATCACTGACTTCTATGGTGGCGTGATTTACAAACTTCGTAAGTTCCTTGGCCATGATCACTTTCATACTATCTTAGTTAAACTCGTTAGTGCAAGCTTGGTGGTGGTGGACCCATTTACAGTTCGCCAACATATTTTCCTCTTTAATTTTGCGATGACCGGACAGGCTGTGGACCCTATGATCACGTCTACCTAAAGCCCAAAAGGACGGTAACGTTTGATATGTGTCTGCAGTCTTGTCTTGTCGTGTCCTAAATGGTTTGTTCTATTGTTGCTCTTACATGTGTCAAGTTACTGAGTACCTTCTTTGTTTCTTTCTAGGCTATTGTGATTTTTTTTGTATTTCATATATACACGAGAATCTTTGTGTTTTACTTATATTGCCTATTAATGCTGCCTTGTTAGCTACAGAATAACTCATGGCGGGGATTTCTTTATTTACACTGTCCCGTTTTATTGGGATGACGGTAGGGTAAGTGTGAGGTATGGTGCACTCTAGAACCTGGTTTAAACCCCCAGCCACTACCTGTTCCAAGGCGGTAGCCCTATTGTCAACCGTTTTGTGTTTTTGATGTCTTATTGGGCCTTTTATTCATCTGTAAAGTATTCGTTGTTTCTGTGTGTGTTTGTGGATGACTGTCGTCATTGAATGCTACTTTTCCTGTTCGATTTTTATATCTAATTCTGTCGTACCCTTAATGATTTGTTCTCTTGTTGCTCAGGCTTCTGCCAAGTTATTTCCACTGACCCTTCCAAGGCGGCAGACCTATTGTCAATCCCTTTATGTTTGTGATGTCATCTTGCCTTGTATTCATCTTTAAAGATGTTCTGTGTTTATGTGTTATTTGCGGTTGATTGTCGTCCTTGAATAATACTTTTCCTGTTTGATTTTATATCTACTTCTATTGCCTATTAATACTTCCTTATTTGTTAAAGAATATAACCTGGTGGAGATATATTTATTTACACTGTAACGTTTTATCAGGATGACAATAGCGTAAGAGTTTGGTGTACCTTAGAACCTGCTGGTGTAAGCCCGGGATTCGTTTTGCCGCTGTCCATTCCATGGCGGTAGCCCTATTGTCAACCCTTTAATGTTTGTGATGTCATATCTTTCCTTTTAATTATCTTTGTAGTTGTTGTTTGTGTGCCTGTTTGTGGTTGACTGTGTTTCTTGAATGCTACATTCCCTGTTCGACTTTTAAATCTACTTTTGATAATAACGTATAACCCATTTAGCTCATATTGCGATACCACACGTAAACACCAATATATTTCTTCAGTTTAACCTAATAGTTAACATATTTACTTTAAAATATTTTCAAACTACAACATTAAACAAACACACTTAAAGTATATTTGAGATACAGGTTCTACCACTGTATATAAGTATTTGGTCGAAACTATATCCAATTGAATGCGTCTTTCTCGATTGTAGAAATATTGAACTTGTTTTTCCCCCGAAGTGTCCTGTTATAATATCAGTAATCCTATAAATCGAACAATGGTCGTAATGCAAATGTTCCTATCGAGTGTAGGAAGTTTATGAATGCTGCCAGAAATTCTTTACAAGACCATGCCTAATTCACAGACTATGGATACAGTATTCTCTCACCGTAATAACAAAGACAACACTGCTCAAGTATCAATTTTCAATCAATTATTTTGTCCGCCACAGCTATTTACCAATGTCTACATATGCCTCAGTTTGGTAATAAAAGGGCTAAACGTAATTGTAGCATTCCCAGAGTTCAGTCATCCACAATCACGCATTCAAACTAAACAAGTACATGTATATCTAGAAACAAAGTATGCCTAGATACGAGAACCGGAGTACCCTTGAACCTAGAGACGAGAACCGGGATACCATTGAACCTGGAGACGAGAACCGGGATACCCTAGAACCTAGAAACGAGAACCGGGGTACCCTTGAACCTAGAGACGAGAACCGGGATACCCTTGAACCTAGAGACGAGTACCGTGGTACCCTTGAACTGTCAGTGATAAATCGGTCGTTGTGGATTTAATTCAGGCTCTATGCTGCACTCGACCTAAGTCTTACCCTATTATGATCTCAACAAAACCTGATAGTATAAATTAGGAAATTCTCTTCAGACTATATCCTCTGGCAAACTAAGCAGCGTTGAAAGGTAATTTAAGTGTAACCGGGTACAGGTAAATGGTGAATATTCGATTCCTAACCGTTGTCCTCGATAGCTCAGTGATTAGAGCGCTGGTACGGTAAACCAGAGACCATGGGTTCGAGTCCCATTTGAGGAACGATTTTTTTACCTTACCATCTGTTATATTTGAGGGCTCGTCGTGATCATCCAAAGATTCTCCTGTATAATTTGGAATTTCAGTCTGGTGGGGGTGTATGTATCCGGGTAAAGGTAAATAGTGGTAATCGATTCCTAATCTTATGTCCTCGATAGGTCACTGGTAAGAGCGCTAGTACGGCAAACCGTTTTGTTTTTTAAACCTCCTGTTATATTTGAGGCTCGTCCGGGATAAGCAAACCTATAAGTTGACAATACCGGACCATGGATAGGCGTTTCAATTAGACCCCAGATTGGTGGTCATACAATGTGTGAATAACACATCTATTAGCAAGAATATCAATCTAAGGTATGAAATACAGGAAGGTTTAGCTTAATGAAATAAAATGAATTTATGCATAACAGGGTTTGACACTAACATTTTTTTCCGAAGTAGTCAACAGGATTACCAACTTTTAAAACCAAGTAGTCCTGCACAGGCTTTCTTCTTTCCAAATATAAAAGTAATTTAAGGACTCTTCTGCTTGATGGTGGACCCTTTTACAGTTCGCCACTATGCTTTCCGCTTTAATTGTACGATGACCGGACAGCGGACAGGCTGTGGACCCTATGATGACGCCTACTTAAAGCCCATTTGAACGGTGGCGTTTGATGTTTGTCTATGCTCTTTCTTGTCGTGCCCTTAATGGTTTATTCTCTTGTTGCTCTGGCTTCTGCCAAGTGACTGAGTAGGCTATTGTTTTTTTGTATTATATTTACACGAGCATATTTGTGTTTTACTTATATTGCCTATTGATGCTGCTTTGTTGGTTAGAGAGTAGATCATGGCGGGGATTTATTTATTTACACTGTCCTGTTTTAATGGGATGACGGTAGGGTAGGTATGAGGTTTGGTGCACCATAGAACTGGTTTAAACCCACATTGGCCTTTGTTGCCATTGACCGTTCGAAGGCGGTAGCCCTATTGTCAACCCTTTTGTGTTTGTGATTGTCACAAAATGTCACGGGTAGAGCGTACTGGTCGTACATAGCTCTTGTAAGTTATCGGTTACACCCAAATCTATTGTTCGAGGTGAAACAATTTCACAATATTCATGATCTATCCATGTAACACGTAAAAGCGTGCACATTTTAAGTGGCCGCCAGAGAGGCCGTGTCATAAGTTTAGTTTTGTGCTAATGCATGTAAACGTATAGGTATATTTTCCTTAAACGGCAAAATTGTATAAGGGGCCTCTCGTGTAGATTCAATACTGCAGATTTAGCCACGTTTGTCACGGACTGAACGGGGGAAATAATGATTTGGGCGTAATGTTTGCTATAAAACCCATTGTCTTTTAGCTCTCGCCGGGATGATCGATAGTACTTTGTTGGAACAGAGATTGGACGGCAAAATTCATAGGCAACATGTGGTTAGTAGTTTTATTAAACTTTTATCGTACATTTGTATTCAGTCCAGGATATAAGCCATCCAGGGTTGGAGTAAGCCATCTAGGTTTGGATATCCAGGAGTGGAGCTAAGCTTCCACGATTAACGTTTACGAGCGGTGGAGACGGTCCCCGTACCTGCGCAGCATGGACAGGTTTTACTAACGACAACCCCCGGGACACAAGGTGGGCCCGTCATCAGTCCTCACTGGAGGAATATCACTCACAATCTCAGTGGAGGTTAACTATCATTACATCGCGTCATCAACCCTTACAGAAGGCATTTGATGACAATCATCCATTGAATTCGCGCATCATCATCTTCATGAGATCTCGCGCATCACAGTTATCGCGCTAGATCAACATTGTTATAGCTTTAACAACACTTTAGTGTCTTAAACATTCAGTATTTATAACAATACTAAGAACGTCTTAAACGTTCATGAGAACATTCTTTTCATAGTTCATTTGTGTATTCGCTTGTTTTTTTAGATAATTGTATATATATTAAACATATTTTAAAAGTTGCATTAAACTTATGAAAATGCATTCACCGTCATTGATTCTTTACTGAGTTAGCCCAACCACTAAGGTCATCCTGTGACAGTGATGTCGTTTGCATTTATTATTACTTTTGCCTTCTCGTTTGTCTGTTTGCGTGTTTGTTTCTGTGTTTTGTGGTTGACTGTCTTTCTTGAATGGTGCTTTCCCTGTCCGATAAAATTTTATCTTTCTTTGGTAGTCCTGCTATTTTTTGAAATATAAACCGCAAAATAAAGGGATTTAAACTAAACAAAATATAAATAATAATTGAAACAGCGGACATAAATGAAAAAAACCACGCCAAAATGTTCCATCTACATATGTGTGAGACGGAAACTCACACAATTTTACACCACTTTACGGCCCGATGGAAATTTGTCCAAACCTCCCGCAAAATCGTCGTTTGCAAACTAACACATTATCCGGTACTTTTCCTTTGTTTCACCGGCAATCTGCGTAAACTAGACGTTTTATGCTATTCATTGTAATCATTGTAATCATTGCTAATTATCTGTCACAAATTCACACCTTCACGATAGCTTGGGGATAATTTGTTTGAATAGCAGATGGTTTGAATGAAAAAACTAAGGTAATTTGACATTAGATATATGTAAACTTAATGCTGCTTTAGCAGCACTATCAGCTCTATCATTACCACATATTCCTACATGGCTTGGAAGCCAGCAGAAGATAATAACATTATCAACTATAAGAGAATTGTACTTTTGTAAACGTTGAAGCACAACTGGGTTATCAGGTTTCATATTACCCAGGGCTTGAAGAGATGAAAGGGAATCAAAAAATATTACAAAATGGTCATCATCAGATTCCTGAATATAGTTTAAGTTCATTTGCCTGAAGTTCAGCTGGAAAGATAGAGGCCTTGTCAGGCAGGTGGGTCTTTATGCTGTGTTTGTGAACAACAGCTGCTGAGTCTACCTTATCTCCATCTATAGAACCATCTGTGTATATATGTTGAAAGTTACTGTATTTCGATTTAATATCATTAAATTTGATTTGAAAGACAGTAGGGTCTGTACAGTATTTGTTACTATTACAAAGATCAAACATAATTGTTGGTGTTTCCATAGTCCACGGTGGAATTTGTGGCACTTTGTACTTGGCAATCAACTTTAGGTCGATGTCAGTGTCTCTTAATGTTGGTTTAATACGAAGACCAACTGATCGAATGTCCTTCGGTTTTCGATCAAAAGAAGGTTCATAACTAGGATTAAAAACAGTGTCGAAAGTTGGGTTTGAAGGGTTAGATTGTAATTTAATGGCATATTGAAGGGCTAATTCGTCTGTGAGATAGCGATGTTCCATTAGCTTCAGCATATAGACTGGTGATGTACGAAAGGCACCTAAGGCGAGTCGTAATCCTTGATTATGTATAGGATCGAGCATCTGCAAGTATGACTTGTGAGTCGATCCATATACTATTGAGCCGTAGTCCAGCTTGGATCTGATAAGAGATCTATAAAGTTGTAAAAGTACTTTACGATCCGCTCCCCTATTAGTGTTTGCAACAAATTTAAGTAAATTAAGAGCTTTAAGGCACTTGGCCTTATTTAAGGTGTGGTATAAACGTTAATTTACGGTCGAAAATAAGACCAATTGTTTTTGTCTCATCCACTACTGGTATTGGTGACCCATACAGTGTTAGATGAGGGTCTTCGTGATGTTTACGTAGTTGACAAAAGTGCATACAAATAGTTTTAGATTTATAAAATTTAAAACCATTTACATCCGAGTAGTTCTGAAGTTTACTGAGACATTGTTGCAGTTGTCTCTCAATAGTGTTTATGTTTTTTGCACGATAACATATAACAAAGTCGTCAACATATAGAGAGCAATCCACACCAGGATTGATGCATTCAACTATACTGTCAATTTATATATTAAAAAGGGTGACAGAGAGTATACTGCCCTGTGGCACACCCATCTCCTGTTCATGAATGTCAGAGAGGGTTGAACCCATTCGGACACGAAACTGTCTGTCGTCTTAGAAATTCACTATAAAATCTGGTATTCGACCTCTAAGACCAAGGTCATAAAGATCATTCTTGATACCTTACTTCCATGCAGTATCACAAGCTTTCTCCAAGTCAAAAAATGCAGTGACTAGATGTTCTTTCTTTACGAAAGCTTCCCTAATAAATAATTCATATCGAATGAAATTATCTGTTGTGCCTCGCTGGCGCCGGAATCCACTTTGATACTTTGTTATCAGTTTGTTATTAGTTTGTTGGACTCCAGGTACCAAACGAGTCTCTCATTAATCATTCATTCCATGGTTTTACATATACAACTCGTTAAAGCAATAGGGCGATAATTTATTGGGTACGTATGATCATTTCCAGGTTTGGGGACTGGAATAACGATTGCTTCCCGCCAATAATCGGGGAAGTTTCCTGAAACCCAAACATTATTAAATATATCAAAAAGTGTAGAGAGACAGGTTTCAGGTAAATGTTTTAATAATTGATAATGGATATCATGAGGACCAGCTCATGTATCAAGAGCCTTTTTAAGGGATTCTCGAAGTTCTTTGAGAGTGAACAGTTTACTTTTATTCAGCTTTTTCTGTTCTTTTAGTTTCTTATATTTTAGAAAATTTGGTTGACAATTTTCAGAAGAAGAGTTTTTAGAAAACGTTTCTGCAAAGTGTTTGTAATATCTTTGACAGATGTAATATCTTCATTATCAGTTTTAAGATGATTTACAGAATTAGAATTACATTTACCGTTTATTTTCCGGACCATGTCCCACGTCTTCTTAAGAGATGAGCGAGAGTTCAGCCTAGATAAGATTTCCAAGATTTCCTCTTGATATCGTTAATAGTACGACGGGCTTTCGCACGAACAACTCTAAAAGTATCTAAATTATTTTGAGTTGACCGCAACTTAAAGGATCACCTTTATCAGTATTTATTAAAAGAATTCAATGCAGCTTTCCGATTGCTGACTGCATTTTTGCAGTCATAATCGTACGGTGGTTTATGTGGGCGTTTTGGATTTGCCGAGGTTTTTGGAATAGTTTGATCAGATATATCATGAACGATCTTGGTAAAAAAGAGTAGTTGCGTCTTCGACATCCTTGAAAACGGAAGGCTTTAATTGTTCCTCACAAAGAAATTGAAACGTATCCCAATCAGCTTTGCAAAGTTTCAATCGTTGCATTTTTTCTAGAACTGGAACGCCAATATTTTCAAGAAATAATGGGAAGTGGTCACTTCCACATAGGTCATCACCAACAATCCACGAAAAATCCATCAGGGGCGTTGGGTCGCATATTGTTAAATCAATGGAAGAATGAGAGCCTGTAGCTAGATGTAAATAAGTATATGAATTGTTATCATTAAAAAGACATACATTGTTTTTGGCTAAGAAATCCTCAACTTTCTTGCCTTTGTCGTTTATATCCTTACAACCTCAAATGTATTGTGTACATTAAAATCACCCAGGAGTATAACAGGTGATGGCAATTGTGCAACTAGGTGATTTAGATCTTTAAGGTCTAGTGAAGAACTGGGCGATACATATAAGGAGCATATTGTTATAACTCTGCATCGTAACACTGACCGCAACGGCTTGCAAACCAGTTGTCAAAGCAACAGCTCTGTGAGGAATGTTTCGAATCACAAGAATCGAAAATACTCCAGCAGCTTTATCACCTGTATCACAAATATAGTTATATAATGAATAGTTTTTAAAAGATATCTTATCACTAGTCTTCAAGAAAGTTTCTTGAAGACAAAATGCAACAGGGTTGTGTTTATTTAAAAGTAAGCTGATTTCATCATAATTATATTTTAAACCTCGGCAGTACGGGTTTACTGAATTTGGGGTTGGCAGACCTTGGAGACTTTGGAGACTTTGGGAGTTCCAGATGTGCTGGATCATCAACATCCATCTACAAGTCTCCAAATCTGTTTTGCAGTACAATCGGATCATCCGATTCTTTGGACTGCTTCCCTAACCCGGGAGTTTTCTTTTTTCACGGACGTGAGAGCAGCTCTGCTTGGTGACGAACTCTTGGGAGAGTTCGACGGATTTTTGACGAAACTTTGGAAGAGTTCCTCGGGTTTGGTGGAATCTTGGTTGCACTAGAGTCCGTCGATTTTGAAATAGATGAAGTAGATGCGGTAGGTGTAGGAGTTGCTGAGAATATAGTTGAAGGAGTTTTAGGCTTGGAAGCCACACGATGTTTGGGAGCTACAGGAGGCTTATTTAAGAGGACCACAGTTTGTGAGGCTGAAGATGTTTTAGAGGAATTCTGAACAGAGTGTGGAATATTAGTAAACTTGTCGGGGTCTATTGGCCAGGTCAACACGGTCTGCGCCGCGATTGACCTGGTAGTTGGTATCTCAACCCTACTTGCAGCGGCATATGATTTGCCAGATGGAGTGGGCGGAGTAAGACTCTCAACACGCTTTCTAGCTTCAGGAAAGAAAGTTTCTTTTCAATCTTAATCTTCTGTATTTCCCTCTCGTGCTTCCATGTCGAACAATCCCTAGAGAAAGCTCCGTGGGTCCTCTAGCAGTTAACGCAAGAGGCGGGATTTTTGCAATTCGCGAAGACGCTATGACCCTCCTGGGCGCAAAGAGCACAGACAGGAGTAGCTCGCTTGCATCTTTCTCGAAGAGGGTTTGGAATAAAGAGGTCAACTTGTAGAATGATATATCCAGTCTTGATGGTCTTTGGAAGATTTGGTGTGCTGAAAGTAAGCACAAAAGTATTGGTAGGAGTTGGTTTGCCACCCCGTCTCGTACTGGTGCGCGTTACCTCAGTCACACCTTGAGACTGTGAGTCATTTCTTCATGAGTGCAGTGCTCCAGTTCCCTGGAGCGTACTACACCCTTTAAAGAATTGAGAGAAATTGTGAGGAATAACCTCGACACGGATATTTACGAAAGTTTGAATTTTAAGTAGATTGTCAGAATGTGAATTTTGGCACACTCAACAAGAAGTTTACCATTATTGAGTTTTTTAACACTCCTTTGCTCACCGGCGATGCCAAGTAAAGCCTTGGAGATGGAAAAAGGAGAGAGACTAGTTATAGGTTTGTCATCCTCTAGAGAGATAATATTGAGATAACGAGGCCAATTTAAATGAGAATTATCCTCATCAGATTCAGATGCGGACACTTCTCGAAATCGTTTAATACCAGGAATAGTTTATTTTGCGTGTTTGGGTCCCATGATGGGGAATTGATATTCATTCTCAACGCTTCTCATCCACCTCGGAGTCCAACAAGGGGACATTTGCTGTGGATATCCGACATACAAATGACAAGAATACGTGAAGAGTATACTCATATAACACTAACGCATCAGACACCCAATATCACCCAGCGGACATAACCCCTTAACTAACAAGTCGAAGAGCCGCCCTTATGTGGCATGAGTATAGCCATATAGCGTTCAGAAATACGTGATTAGCCCTAGCGCCACCGCCATAAAGGATCCTTTCTACATTATGTTTAAAGAGGACAAAATAAAAGGGGAGCAAGATACTAAACGAGAGGCTGGTGAGTATGTTTTAGTAAATGTATTATTACTTTAATGATATGTCATAGTAACGTGTAAACAAGTTATAATAAATCAAGATGTTGGCCTAGTATGGAATGACTTTTGTTCGGTTTGTTCCATTCCAAGGCGGTAGCCTATTGTCAACCCTTTTGTGTTTGAGATGTCGTTTGCATTTTTTATTACTTTTGCCTTCTCGTTTGTCTGTTTGCGTGTTTGTTTTTGTTTTTTTGTGGTTGACTGTCTTCCTTGAATGCTGCTTTACTGTCCGCTATTTGTATCTTTCTTTCTTTGATTTGTTCGAATAAATACTGATAAAGGTGATCCTTTTGGAGTAACAAGCATAATTAACATAATAAAGCAGCAGACTCGGTTTTATTGAGACTGTTCATGAGAATGTAAAAGGATTCAACAACACAAAATTAAAATCTTGTTTAACAAATGTTTCTCTTTGTTATCTCCCCTGATACTAATATTGTTATAAAAACAGTTTAAATGTGAATTTTGTCTTACAATATAGGATAAAGAGTCACGTGGATAAGCTGTTTACGACTTATGAACGGGTGCAATAATATCCTTAGACCATGCAGTAGGCACAATACTATTAACATAACAAAACTGTGTCTTAACCTCTGTAACTCTCTGCCATTACCTTTTAACCAGTTCTTTTCAGATTTACTCATTTCATCTAATAAAACAGTTAAATCTGCTGACCACCATGTTTTGCTTTTACGTCAGAGTTTATGTGTACGTACTGGAGATGTAAAAAGAAATATAAAAGGATCGGACAGGGAAAGTAGCATTCAAGGAGGACAGTCAACCACAAAACGCAGAAACAAACACGCAAACAGACAAACAAGAAGGCAAAAGTAATAATAAATGCAAACGACATCACAAACATAAAAGGGTTGACAATAGGTCGACCGCCTTGGAACGGTCAGTAGCAAAGTAGGCCACTGGGGGTTTAAACCGGTTCTAGGATGCATCAAACCTCACATTTACCCTACTGTCATCCCATTAAAACAGTGTCATAGGATGACCTTAGTGGTTGGGCTAACTCAGGAAAGAATCAATGACGGTGAATGCATTTACATAAGTTTAATGCAACAGTGTAGACAGAATCAGTGAGGACTGATGACGGGCCCACCTTGTGTCCCGGGGGTTGTCGTTAGTAAAACCTGGCCATGCTGCGCAGGTACGGGGACCGTCTCCACCGCTCGTAAACGTTAATCGTGGAAGCTTAGCTCCACTCCTGGATATCCAAATCTAGATGGCTTACTCAAACCCTGGATGGCTTATATCCTGGATGGCTTAGGCTGTAATTATACATACGTTTTAGATGTCGGTTGACAAACATAACAATCTTGCATAATTATCATAACCCAAACAAATCATTATTCAATCAATATATGTAAGCTTTACGATTGATGAGTAACAATGTATACATATTCTACAACGCCATGTATACGCTATGTACGTCGCTGTTAATCAATGCCCCTAATACATGTAATATAAACATGATCAAATTTCTCATATATTACACTCACTGAGTTATGCATGCACGCATGTCAGCTAATGACCACATTATACAACGCTATGCATACGCGTCGAACATTTATTCTGGTCACTCATCTCATTGTTAACTAATGTTAATAATCGTGTATTACAATCACTGAGTTATACGCCAACGTTAACTAATGCACCTATTATCCACTGTTATCAAATTAATATTGTTTTACAATTAATGATCAATTACAATAATTACATCTAATAAAGTAACTTCAAAATCATATGCTAGTCTAAAGTTATGTTTGAGAAACATCAATGCTAACCGGATGTCGTAACCGCCAAACAAGATGGCGCCGCCCACTGAATACAAATGTACGATAAAAGTTTAATAAAACTACTAACCACATGTTGCCTATGAATTTTGCCGTCCAATCTCTGTTCCAACAAAGTACTATCGATCATCCCGGCGAGAGCTAGAAGACAATGGGTTTTATAGCAAACATTACGTCCAAATCATTATTTCCCCCGTTCAGTCCGTGACAAACGTGGCTAAATCTGCAGTATTGAATCTACACGAGAGGCCTCTTATACAATTTTGCCGTTTAAGGAAGATATACCTAAACGTTTACATGCATTAGCACAAAACTAAACTTATGATACGGCCTCTCTGGCGGCCACTTAAAATGTGCACGCTTTTACGTGTTACATGGATAGATCATGAATATTATCAAATTGTTTCAACTCGAACAATAGATTTGGGTGTAACCGATAACTTACAAGAGCTATGTACGACCAGTACGCTCTACCCGTGACATTTTGTGACAAACAGGACAGTGTAAATAAAGAAATCCCGCCATGATTTAATCTCTAACCAACAAGGCAGCAAACAGTAAAGTTTATAGTTTTATGTTCAAGCTTATCTAACATTTACTTGTGTATCACATGATACAATGTTAAGTAAATACCGTCAATATCACTATTCACAGTCATTACATGTTCAAAATACTCTACTAAAGAATTAATATTCCCAACAACATATTCACCGAGCATGAAATCTGCTGGAGGATCTCTAGTTTAAAATACAGTTTTCCCAACAGTGCAAGCACTCGATCTAAGTATTTATTAGGTCATTGTTAAAAGTCAATTTAAAAAGTCAATGATCAGGTCTAACTGAGTTAGGACCTAAATTTGAGAAACTTTCAGACACCTCTATCAGATCTAAGCTTCGTAAACTTCAAAATCCCAAAAAGCATCTACATTATCATAAGGAATCTGACTGAAATCAACAACCGAAGAACCTTGCGGACATATAAAGGTATAATCATTTTTAATAGTGTTCCTGCCAATTAGAATAAAAAAGTCCGTATTTTTGTGGATTACCTGTGAACTTTTGAGTAACATTGTGGATTATTTTTGAACTGCTGAGTAACATTGTGGATTACCTGTGAACTGCTGAGTAACATTGTGGATTACTTGTGAACTGTGGAGTAATATTGTCGATTACCTATGAACTGTTGAGTAACATTGTGGATTATCTGTGAACTGTTGAATAACATTGTGGATTACCTCTGAACTGTTGAGTAACATTGTGGATTACCTTTGAACTGTTGAGTAACATTGTGGATTACCTATGAACTGCTGAGTAACATTGTGGATTACCTATGAACTGTTGAGTAACGCTGTGGATTACCTGTGAACTGTTGAGTAACATTGTGGATTACCTGTGAACTGTTGAGTAATGCTGTGGATTACCTATGAACTGTTGAGTAACATTGTGGATTACCTATGAACTGTTGAGTAATACTGTGGATTACCTATTTACTGTTGAGTAACATTGTGGATTACCTATGAACTGTTGAGTAACATTGTGGATTACCTATGAACTGTTGAGTAACATTGTGGATTACCTATGAACTGTTGAGTAATGCTGTGGATTACCTGTGAACTGTTGAGTAACATTGTGGATTACCTATGAACTGTTGCGTAAAATTGTGGATTACCTTTGAACTGCTGAGTACCATTGTGGATTACCTACGAACTGTTGAGTAATGCTGTGGATTACCTGTGAACTGTTGAGTAACATTGTGGATTACCTATTTACTGTTGAGTAACATTGTGCATTACCTATGAACTGTTGAGTAACATTGTGGATTACCTATGAACTGTTGAGTAACATTGTGGATTACCTATGAACTGTTGAGTAACATAGTGGATTACCTATGAACTGTTGAGTAATACTGTGGATTACCTGTGAACTGCTGAGTAACATTGTGGATTACCTGTGAACTGCTGAGTAACATTGTGGATTACATTTGAACTGCTGAGTAACATTGTGGATTACCTATGAACTGTTGCGTAACATTGTGGATTACCTTTGAACTGCTGAGTACCATTGTGGATTACCTACGAACTGTTGAGTAATGCTGTGGTTTACCTGTGAACTGTTGAGTAACATTGTGGATTACCTATTTACTGTTGAGTAACATTGTGCATTACCTATGAACTGATGAGTAACATTGTGGATTACCTATGAACTGTTGAGTAACATTGTGGATTACCTATGAACTGTTGAGTAACATTGTGGATTACCTATGAACTGTTGAGTAATACTGTGGATTACCTGTGAACTGCTGAGTAACATTGTGGATTACCTGTGAACTGCTGAGTAACATTGTGGATTACATTTGAACTGCTGAGTAACATTGTGGATTACCTATGAACTGTTGAGTAACATTGTGGATTACCTATGAACTGTTGAGTAATATTGTGGATTACCTGTGAACTGTTGAGTAACATTGTGGATTACCTGTGAACTGTTGAGTAACATTGTGGATTACATGTGAACTGTTGAGGAACATTGTGGATTACCTGTGAACTGCTGAGTAACATTGTGGATTACCTGTGAACTGTTGAGTAACATTGTGGATTACATGTGAACTGTTGATTAACATTGTGGATTACCTGTGAACTGTTGAGTAACATTGTGGATTACCTGTGAACTGATGAGTAATGCTGTGGATTACCTGTGAACTGTTGAATACCATTGTGGATTACATGTGAACTGATGAGTAACATTGTGGATTACCTGTGAACTGCTGAGTAACGTTGTGGATTACCTGTGAACTGCTAAGTAACATTGTGGATTACTTGTGAACTGATGAGTAACATTGTGGATTACCTGTGAACTGCTAAGTAACATTGTGGATTACTTGTGAACTTTTGAGTAACATTGTGGATTACTTGTGAACAATGGAGTAACATTGTGTATTACCTGTGAACTGATGAGTAACATTGTGGATTACCTGTGAACTGCTAAATAACATTGTGGATTACTTGTGAACTGTTGAGTAACATTGTGGATTACATGTGAACTGTTGAGGAACATTGTGGATTACCTGTGAACTGGTGAGTAACATTGTGGATTACCTGTGAACTGTTGAGTAACATTGTGGATTACATGTGAACTGTTGAGTAACATTGTGGATTACCTGTCAACTGTTGAGTAACATTGTGGCTTACCTGGGAAATGTTGAGTAATGCTGTGGATTACCTGTGAACTGTTGAATAACATTGTGGATTACCTGTAAACTGATGAGTAACATTGTGGATTACCTGTGAACTGCTGAGTAACGTTGTGGATTACCTGTGAACTGCTAAGTAACATTGTGGATTACTTGTGAACTGATGAGTAACATTTTGGATTACCTGTGAACTGCTAAATAACATTGTGGATTACTTGTGAACTTTTGAGTAACATTGTGGATTACTTGTGAACAATGGAGTAACATTGTGGATTACCTGTGAACTGTTGAGTAACATTGTGGATTACCTATGAACTGTTGAGTAACATTGTGGATTACCTATGAACTGCTGAGTAACGCTGTGGATTACCTATGAACTGTTGAGTAACATTGTGGATTACCTATGAACTGTTGAGTAATGCTGTGGATTACCTGTGAACTGTTGAGTAACATTGTGGATTAGCTATGAACTGTTGCGTAACATTGTGGATTACATATGAACTGTTGAGTAACATTGTGGATTACTTATGAACTGTTGAATAATGCTGTGGATTACCTGTGAACTGTGGAGTAACATTGTGGATTACCTGTGAACTTCTGAGTAACATTGTGGATTACCTATGAACTGTTGAGTAATGCTGTGGATTACCTGTGAACTGTTGAGTAACATTGTGGATTACCTATGAACTGCTGAGTAACATTGTGGATTACCTATGAACTGTTGAGTAACGCTGTGGATTACCTGTGAACTGTTGAGTAACATTGTGGATTACCTGTGAACTGTTGAGTAATGCTGTGGATTACCTATGAACTGTTGAGTAACATTGTGGATTACCTATGAACTGTTGAGTAATACTGTGGATTATCTATGAACTGTTGAGTAACATTGTGGATTACCTCTGAACTGTTGCGTACCATTGTGGATTACCTATGAACTGTTGAGTAATGAACTGTTGAGTAACATTGTGGTATTACTTATGAACTGTTGAGTAACATAGTGGATTACCTATGAACTGTTGAGTAACGCTGTGGATTACCGATGAACTGTTGAGTAACATTGTGGATTACCTATGAACTGTTGAGTAACATTGTGGATTACCTATGAACTGTTGAGTAATGCTGTGGATTACTTGTGAACTGTTGAGTAACGCTGAGTGACATTGTGGATTACCTATGAACTGTTGAGTAACATTGTGGATTACCTGTGAACTGTTAAGTAACATTGTGGATTACCTATGAACTGTTGAGCAATGCTGTGGATTACCTATGAACTGTTGAGTAACATTGTGGATTATCTTTGAACTATTGAGTAACATTGTGGATTACTTATGAACTGTTGAGTAACATTGTGGATTACCTCTGAACTGTTGCGTACCATTGTGGATTACCTATGAACTGTTGAGTTATGAACTGTTGAGTAACATTGTGGTATTACTTATGAACTATTGAGTAACATTGTGGATTACCTATGAACTGTTGAGTAACGCTGTGGATTACCGATAAACTGTTGAGTAACATTGTAGATTACCTATGAACTGTTGAGTAACATTGTGGATTACCTATGAACTGTTGAGTAATGCTGTGGATTACTTGTGAACTGTTGAGTAACGCTGAGTAACATTGTGGATTACCTATGAACTGTTGAGTAACATTGTGGATTACCTGTGAACTGTTGAGTAACGCTGTGGATTACCTATGAACTGTTGAGTAACATTGTCGATTACCTATGAACTGTTGAGTAACGCTGGGGATTACCGATGAACTGTTGAGTAACATTGTGGATTACATATGAACTGTTGAGTAACATTGTGGATTACCTATGAAATGTTGAGTAACATTGTGGATTACCTATGAACTGTTGAGTAACATTGTGGATAACTTGTGAACTGTTGAGTAATGCTGTGGATTACTTGTGAACTGTTAAGTAACGCTGTGGATTACCTGTGAACTGTTGAGAAACATTGTGGATAACTTGTGAACTGTTGAGTAACGCTGTGGATTACCTGTGAACTGTTGAGTAACATTGTGGATTACCTGTGAACTGTTGAGTAACATTGTGGATTACCTGTGAACTGTTGAGTAACATTGTGGATTACCTATGAACTGTTGAGTAACATTGTGGATTACCTGTGAACTGTTGAGTAACATTGTGTATTACTTGTGAACTGTTGAGTAATGCTGTGGGTTACTTGTGAACTGTTGAGTAACGCTGTGGATTACCTGTGAACTGTTGAGTAACATTGTGGATTACCTGTGAACTGTTGAGTAACATTGTGGATTACCTATGAACTGTTGAATAACATTGTGGATTACCTATGAACTGCTGAGTAACGCTGAGGATTACCTATGAACTGTTGAGTAACATTGTGGATTACCTATGAACTGTTGAGTAATGCTGTGGATTACCTATGAACTGTTGAGTAACATTGTGGATTAGCTATGAACTGTTGAGTAACATTGTAGATTACCTATGAACTGTTGAGTAACATTGTGGATTACTTATGAACTGTTGAGTAACATTGTGGATTACATATGAACTGTTGAGTAACGCTTTGGATTACCGATGAACTGTTGAGTAACATTGTGGATTACCTATGAACTGTTGAGTAATGCTGTGGATTACATATGAACTGTTGAGTAACATTGTGGATTACCTCTGAACTGTTGAGTAACATTGTTGATTACCTATGAACTGTTGAGTAACATTGTGGATAACCTATGAACCGTTGAGTAATGCTGTGGATTACCTATGAACTGTTGAGTAACATTGTGGATTAGCTATGAACTGTTGAGTAACGCTGTGATTTACCGATGAACTGTTGAGTAACATTGTGGATTACCTATGAACTGTTGAGTAACATTGTGGATTACCTATGAACTGTTGAGTAACATTGTGGTTTACCTATGAACTGTTGAGTAACATTGTGGATTAGCTGTGAACTGTTGAGTAACATTGTGGATTACCTGTGAACTGTTGAGTAACATTGTGGATTACTTGTGAACTGTTGAGTAACGCTGTGGATTACCTGTGAACTGTTGAGTAACGCTTTGGATTACCTATGAACTGTTGAGTAACATTGTGGATTACCTGTGAACTGTTGAGTAATGCTGTGGATTACCTATGAACTGTTGAGTAACATTGTGGATTACCTATGAACTGTTGAATAACATTGTGGATTACCTGTGAACTGTTGAGTAATGCTGTGGATTACCTGTGAACTGTTGAGTAACATTGTGGATTACCTGTGAACTGTTGAGTAACATTGTGGATTACCTATGAACTGTTGAGTAACATTGTGGATTACCTATGAACTGCTGAGTAACGCTGTGGATTACTTATGAACTGTTGAGTAACATTGTGGATTACCTATGAACCGTTGAGTAATACTGTGGATTACCTATGAACTGTTGAGTAACATTGTGGATTAGCTATGAACTGTTGAGTAACATTGTGGATTACCTATGAACTGTTGAGTAACATTGTGGATTACTTATGAACTGTTGAGTAACATTGTGGATTACCTGTGAACTGTTGAGTAACATTGTGGATTACATGTGAACTGTTGATTAACATTGTGGATTACCTGTGAACTGTTGAGTAACATTGTGGATTACCTGTGAACTGATGAGTAATGCTGTGGATTACCTGTGAACTGTTGAATACCATTGTGGATTACATGTGAACTGATGAGTAACATTGTGGATTACCTGTGAACTGCTGAGTAACGTTGTGGATTACCTGTGAACTGCTAAGTAACATTGTGGATTACTTGTGAACTGATGAGTAACATTGTGGATTACCTGTGAACTGCTAAGTAACATTGTGGATTACTTGTGAACTTTTGAGTAACATTGTGGATTACTTGTGAACAATGGAGTAACATTGTGTATTACCTGTGAACTGATGAGTAACATTGTGGATTACCTGTGAACTGCTAAATAACATTGTGGATTACTTGTGAACTGTTGAGTAACATTGTGGATTACATGTGAACTGTTGAGGAACATTGTGGATTACCTGTGAACTGGTGAGTAACATTGTGGATTACCTGTGAACTGTTGAGTAACATTGTGGATTACATGTGAACTGTTGAGTAACATTGTGGATTACCTGTCAACTGTTGAGTAACATTGTGGCTTACCTGGGAAATGTTGAGTAATGCTGTGGATTACCTGTGAACTGTTGAATAACATTGTGGATTACCTGTAAACTGATGAGTAACATTGTGGATTACCTGTGAACTGCTGAGTAACGTTGTGGATTACCTGTGAACTGCTAAGTAACATTGTGGATTACTTGTGAACTGATGAGTAACATTTTGGATTACCTGTGAACTGCTAAATAACATTGTGGATTACTTGTGAACTTTTGAGTAACATTGTGGATTACTTGTGAACAATGGAGTAACATTGTGGATTACCTGTGAACTGTTGAGTAACATTGTGGATTACCTATGAACTGTTGAGTAACATTGTGGATTACCTATGAACTGCTGAGTAACGCTGTGGATTACCTATGAACTGTTGAGTAACATTGTGGATTACCTATGAACTGTTGAGTAATGCTGTGGATTACCTGTGAACTGTTGAGTAACATTGTGGATTAGCTATGAACTGTTGCGTAACATTGTGGATTACATATGAACTGTTGAGTAACATTGTGGATTACTTATGAACTGTTGAATAATGCTGTGGATTACCTGTGAACTGTGGAGTAACATTGTGGATTACCTGTGAACTTCTGAGTAACATTGTGGATTACCTATGAACTGTTGAGTAATGCTGTGGATTACCTGTGAACTGTTGAGTAACATTGTGGATTACCTATGAACTGCTGAGTAACATTGTGGATTACCTATGAACTGTTGAGTAACGCTGTGGATTACCTGTGAACTGTTGAGTAACATTGTGGATTACCTGTGAACTGTTGAGTAATGCTGTGGATTACCTATGAACTGTTGAGTAACATTGTGGATTACCTATGAACTGTTGAGTAATACTGTGGATTATCTATGAACTGTTGAGTAACATTGTGGATTACCTCTGAACTGTTGCGTACCATTGTGGATTACCTATGAACTGTTGAGTAATGAACTGTTGAGTAACATTGTGGTATTACTTATGAACTGTTGAGTAACATAGTGGATTACCTATGAACTGTTGAGTAACGCTGTGGATTACCGATGAACTGTTGAGTAACATTGTGGATTACCTATGAACTGTTGAGTAACATTGTGGATTACCTATGAACTGTTGAGTAATGCTGTGGATTACTTGTGAACTGTTGAGTAACGCTGAGTGACATTGTGGATTACCTATGAACTGTTGAGTAACATTGTGGATTACCTGTGAACTGTTAAGTAACATTGTGGATTACCTATGAACTGTTGAGCAATGCTGTGGATTACCTATGAACTGTTGAGTAACATTGTGGATTATCTTTGAACTATTGAGTAACATTGTGGATTACTTATGAACTGTTGAGTAACATTGTGGATTACCTCTGAACTGTTGCGTACCATTGTGGATTACCTATGAACTGTTGAGTTATGAACTGTTGAGTAACATTGTGGTATTACTTATGAACTATTGAGTAACATTGTGGATTACCTATGAACTGTTGAGTAACGCTGTGGATTACCGATAAACTGTTGAGTAACATTGTGGATTACCTATGAACTGTTGAGTAACATTGTGGATTACCTATGAACTGTTGAGTAATGCTGTGGATTACTTGTGAACTGTTGAGTAACGCTGAGTAACATTGTGGATTACCTATGAACTGTTGAGTAACATTGTGGATTACCTGTGAACTGTTGAGTAACGCTGTGGATTACCTATGAACTGTTGAGTAACATTGTCGATTACCTATGAACTGTTGAGTAACGCTGGGGATTACCGATGAACTGTTGAGTAACATTGTGGATTACATATGAACTGTTGAGTAACATTGTGGATTACCTATGAAATGTTGAGTAACATTGTGGATTACCTATGAACTGTTGAGTAACATTGTGGATAACTTGTGAACTGTTGAGTAATGCTGTGGATTACTTGTGAACTGTTAAGTAACGCTGTGGATTACCTGTGAACTGTTGAGAAACATTGTGGATAACTTGTGAACTGTTGAGTAACGCTGTGGATTACCTGTGAACTGTTGAGTAACATTGTGGATTACCTGTGAACTGTTGAGTAACATTGTGGATTACCTGTGAACTGTTGAGTAACATTGTGGATTACCTATGAACTGTTGAGTAACATTGTGGATTACCTGTGAACTGTTGAGTAACATTGTGTATTACTTGTGAACTGTTGAGTAATGCTGTGGGTTACTTGTGAACTGTTGAGTAACGCTGTGGATTACCTGTGAACTGTTGAGTAACATTGTGGATTACCTGTGAACTGTTGAGTAACATTGTGGATTACCTATGAACTGTTGAATAACATTGTGGATTACCTATGAACTGCTGAGTAACGCTGAGGATTACCTATGAACTGTTGAGTAACATTGTGGATTACCTATGAACTGTTGAGTAATGCTGTGGATTACCTATGAACTGATGAGTAACATTGTGGATTAGCTATGAACTGTTGAGTAACATTGTAGATTACCTATGAACTGTTGAGTAACATTGTGGATTACTTATGAACTGTTGAGTAACATTGTGGATTACATATGAACTGTTGAGTAACGCTTTGGATTACCGATGAACTGTTGAGTAACATTGTGGATTACCTATGAACTGTTGAGTAATGCTGTGGATTACATATGAACTGTTGAGTAACATTGTGGATTACCTCTGAACTGTTGAGTAACATTGTTGATTACCTATGAACTGTTGAGTAACATTGTGGATAACCTATGAACCGTTGAGTAATGCTGTGGATTACCTATGAACTGTTGAGTAACATTGTGGATTAGCTATGAACTGTTGAGTAACGCTGTGATTTACCGATGAACTGTTGAGTAACATTGTGGATTACCTATGAACTGTTGAGTAACATTGTGGATTACCTATGAACTGTTGAGTAACATTGTGGTTTACCTATGAACTGTTGAGTAACATTGTGGATTAGCTGTGAACTGTTGAGTAACATTGTGGATTACCTGTGAACTGTTGAGTAACATTGTGGATTACTTGTGAACTGTTGAGTAACGCTGTGGATTACCTGTGAACTGTTGAGTAACGCTGTGGATTACCTATGAACTGTTGAGTAACATTGTGGATTACCTGTGAACTGTTGAGTAATGCTGTGGATTACCTATGAACTGTTGAGTAACATTGTGGATTACCTATGAACTGTTGAATAACATTGTGGATTACCTGTGAACTGTTGAGTAATGCTGTGGATTACCTGTGAACTGTTGAGTAACATTGTGGATTACCTGTGAACTGTTGAGTAACATTGTGGATTACCTATGAACTGTTGAGTAACATTGTGGATTACCTATGAACTGCTGAGTAACGCTGTGGATTACTTATGAACTGTTGAGTAACATTGTGGATTACCTATGAACCGTTGAGTAATACTGTGGATTACCTATGAACTGTTGAGTAACATTGTGGATTAGCTATGAACTGTTGAGTAACATTGTGGATTACCTATGAACTGTTGAGTAACATTGTGGATTACTTATGAACTGTTGAGTAACATTGTGGATTACCTATGAACTGTTGAGTAACGCTGTGGATTACCGTTGAACTGTTGAATAACATTGTGGATTACCTATCAACTGTTGAGTAATGCTGTGGATTACCTATGAACTGTTGCATAACATTGTGGATTAGCTATGAACTGTTGAGTAACATTGTGGATTACCTGTGAACTGTTGAGTAACATTGTGGATTACTTATGAACTGTTGAGTAACATTGTGGATTACCTATGAACTGTTGAGTAACGCTGTGGATTACCGATGAACTGTTGAGTAACATTGTGGATTACCTATGAACCGTTGAGTAATGCTGTGGATTACCTATGAACTGTTGAGTAACATTGTGGATTACTTGTGAACTGTTAAGTAATGCTGTGGATTACCTATGAACTGTTGAGTAACATTGTGGATTACCTATGAACTGTTGAGTAACACTGTGGATTACCTGTGAACTGTTGAGTAACATAAATTGTGGATTACCTGTGAACTGTTGAGTAATGCTGTGGATTACCTATGAACTGTTGAGTAACATTGTGGATTACCTATGAACTGTTGAGTAACATTGTGGATTACATATGAACTGTTTAATAATTCTGTGGATTACCTGTGAACTGCTGAATAACATTGTGCATTACTTTTGAACTGTTGAGTAATGCTGTGGATTACCTAGGAACTGTTGAGTAATATTGTGGATTACCTGTGAACTGTTGAGTACTATTGTGGATTACCTGTGAACTGTTGAGTAACATTGTGGATTACCTGTGAACTGTTGAGAAATGCTGTGGATTACCTGTGAACTGTTGAGTAACAATGTGGATTACCTGTGAACTGTTGAGTAACATTGTGGATTACCTATGAACTGTTGAGTAATGCTGTGGATTACCTGTGAACTGTGGAGTAACATTGTGGATTACCTGTGAACTTCTGAGTAACATTGTGGATTACCTATGAACTGTTGAGTAACATTGTGGATTACCGATGAACTGTTGAGTAACATTGTGGATTACCTATGAACTGTTGAGTAATGCTGTGGATTACCTATGAACTGTTGAGTAACATTGTGGATTAGCTATGAACTGTTGAGTATCATTGTGGATTACCTATGAACTGTTGAGTAACATTGTTGATTACTTATGAACTGTTGAGTAACATTGTGGATTACCTATGAACTGTTGAGTAACGCTGTGGATTACCGATGAACTGTTGAGTAACATTGTGGATAACCTATGAACCGTTGAGTAATGCTGTGGATTACCTATGAACTGTTGAGTAACATTGTGGATTACCTGTGAACTGTTAAGTAATGCTGTGGATTACCTATGAACTGTTGAGTAACATTGTGGATTACCTATGAACTGTTGAGTAACACTGTGGATTACCTGTGAACTGTTGAGTAACATACATTGTGGATTACCTGTGAACTGTTGAGTAATGCTGTGGATTACCTATGAACTGTTGAGTAACATTGTGGATTACCTATGGACTGTTGAGTAACATTGTGGATTACATATGAACTGTTTAATAATTCTGTGGATTACCTGTGAACTGCTGAATAACATTGTGCATTACTTTTGAACTGTTGAGTAATGCTGTGGATTACATAGGAACTGTTGAGTAATATTGTGGATTACCTGTGAACTGTTGAATAATATTGTGGATTACCTGTGAACTGTTGAGTAACATTGTGGATTACCTGTGAACTGTTGAGAAATGCTGTGGATTACCTGTGAACTGTTGAGTAACGCTGTGGATTAACTATGAACTGTTGAGTAACATTGTGGATTACCTGTGAACTGTTGAGTAACATTGTGGATTACCTATGAACTGTTGAGTAATTATGTGGATTACCTATGAACTGTTGAGTAACATTGTGGATTACCTGTGAACTGTTGAGTAATGCTGTGGATTACCTGTGAACTGTTGAGTAACATTGTGGATTTCCTGTGAACTGTTGAGTAATACTGTGGATTACCTATGAACTGTTGAGTAACATTGTGGATTACCTGTGAACTGTTGAGTAACATTGTGGATTACCTATGAACTGTTGAGTAACATTGTGGATTACTTGTGAACTGTTGAGTAATGCTGTGGATTACCTATGAACTGTTGAGTAACATTGTGGTTTACCGATGAACTGTTGAGTAACATTGTGGATTACCTGTGACCTGTTGAGTAACATTGTGGATTACCTGTGAACTGTTGAGTAACATTGTGGATTACCTGTGAACTGTTGAGTAATGCTGTGGATTACCTGTGAACTGTTGAGTAACGCTGTGGATTACCTATGAACTGTTGAGTAACATTGTGGATTACCTGTGAACTGTTGAGTAATGCTCTGGATTACCTATGAACTGTTGAGTAACATTGTGGATTACCTATGAACTGTTGAGTAACATTGTGGATTACCTGTGAACTGTTGAGTAATGCTGTGGATTATCTATGAACTGTTGAGTAACATTGTGGATTACCTATGAACTGTTGAGTAACACTGTGGATTGCCTGTGAACTGTTGAGTAACATACATTGTGGATTACCTGTGAAATGTTGAGTAATGATGTGGATTACCTACGAACTGTTGAGTAACATTGTGGATTACCTATGAACTGTTGAGTAACATTGTGGATTACATATGAACTGTTTAATAATTCTGTGGATTACCTGTGAACTGCTGAATAACATTGTGGATTACTTTTGAACTGTTGAGTAATGCTGTGGATTACCTAGGAACTGTTGAGTAATATTGTGGATAACCTGTGAACTGTTGAGTAATATTGTGGATTACCTGTGAACTGTTGAGTAACATTGTGGATTACGTGTGAACTGTTGAGAAATGCTGTGGATTACCTGTGAACTGTTGAGTAACGCTGTGGATTACCTATGAACTGTTGAGTAACATTGTGGATTACCTGTGAACTGTTGAGTAACATTGTGGATTACCTATGAACTTTTGAGTAATGCTGTGGATTACCTATGAACTGTTGAGTAACATTGTGGATTACCTATGAACTGTTGAGTAACATTGTGGATTACCTGTGAACTGTTGAGTAATGCTGTGGATTACCTGTGAACTGTTGAGTAACATTGTGGATTACCTGTGAACTGTTGAGTAATGCTGTGGATTACCTATGAACTGTTGAGTAACATTGTGGATTACCTGTGAACTGTTGAGTAACGCTGTGGATTACCTATGAACTGTTGAGTAACATTGTGGATTACCTGTGAACTGTTGAGTAATGCTGTGGATTACCTATGAACTGTTGAGTAATGCTGTGGATTACCTATGAACTGTTTTGTAACATTGTGGATTACCTGTGAACTGTTGAGTAATGCTGTGGATTACCTGTGAACTGTTGAGTAACATTGTGGATTACCTGTGAACTGTTGAGTAATGCTGTGGATTACCTATGAACTGTTGAGTAACATTGTGGTTTACCTATGAACTGTTGAGTGACATTGTGGATTACCTGTGAAATGTTGAGTAACATTGTGGATTACCTGTGAACTGTTAAGTAACATTGTGGATTACTTGTGAACTGTTGAGTAATGCTGTGGATTACCTGTGAACTGTTGAGTAACGCTGTGGATTACCTATGAACTGTTGAGTAACATTGTGGATTACCTGTGAACTGTTGAGTAATGCTCTGGATTACCTATGAACTGTTGAGTAACATTGTGGATTACCTATAAACTGTTGAGTAACATTGTGGATTACCTGTGAACTGTTGAGTAATGCTGTGGATTAGGATTACCTATGAACTGTTGAGTAACATAGGGATTACCTATGAACTGTTGAGTAACATTGTGGATTACATATGAACTGTTTAATAATGCTGTGGATTACCTGTGAACTGCTGAATAACATTGTGGATTACTTTTGAACTGTTGAGTAATGCTGTGGATTACCTGTGAACTATTGAGTAACATACATTGTGGATTACCTGTGAACTGTTGAGTAATACTGTGGATTACCTATGAACTGTTGAGTAACATTGTGAATTACCTATGAACTGTTGAGTAACATTGTGGATTACATATGAACTGTTTAATAATGCTGTGGATTACCTGTGAACTGCTGAATAACATTGTGGATTACTTTTGAACTGTTGAGTAATGCTGTGGATTACCTAGGAACTGTTGAGTAATATTGTGGATTACCTGTGAACTGTTGAGTAATATTGTGGATTACCTGTGAACTGTTGAGAAACATTGTGGATTAAGTGTGAACTGTTGAGAAATGCTGTGGATTACCTGTGAACTGTTGAGTAACGCTGTGGATTACCTATGAACTGTTGAGTAACATTGTGGATTACCTGTGAACTGTGGAGTAATGCTGTGGATTACCTATGAACTGTTGAGTAACATTGTGGATTACCTGTGAACTGTTGAGTAACATTGTGGATTACTTGTGAACTGTTGAGTAATGCTGTGGATTACTTGTGAACTGTTGAGTAATGCTGTGGATTACCTTAGAACTGTTGAATAACATTGCGGATTACCTATGAACTGTTGAGTAATACTGTGGATTACTTATGAACTGTTGAGTAATGCTGTGGATTACCTATGAACTGTTGAGTAATGCTGTAGAATATAAAAAAGAATGAAAAATGAAAACTTTAATTATATTCAAGCAGGTTTATAGTCAAAATCATACTGGATAATGATTAATAAATTGACACTAGTTTTAATTCAGGAGTGATTTAATTACTCGCAACCGAACGACTAACTGTAGTTTATTCACCGATAAAATATTTATTATACGTATTTATTATTTCGATTCTAACACAACAATAACCCCATTGTTTACGCTGTTGTGGGGCACTATATATTATCTCAGAGGTCAAGGTAATCTGGCTGCTATGTTTACAGGCTGTTCCATTGGGAGCGCCCATATGAACTGTTGAGTAACATTGTGGATTACCTGTGAACTGTTGAGTAACATTGTGGATTACCTATGAACTGTTGAGTAACATTGTGGATTACCTACGAACTGTTGAGTAATACTGTGGATTATCTATGAACTGTTGAGTAACATTGTGGATTACCTCTAACCTGTTGCGTACCATTGTGGATTACCTATGAACTGTTGAGTAATGAACTGTTGAGTAACATTGTGGATTACTTATGAACTGTTGAGTAACATTGTGAATTACCTATCAACTATTGAGTAACGATGTGGATTGCCGATGAACTGTTGAGTAACATTGTGGATTACCTATGAACTGTTGAGTAACATTGTGGATTACCTATGAACTGTTGAGTAACATTGTGGATTACTTGTGAACTGTTGAGTAACGCTGTGGATTACCTGTGAACTGTTGAGTAACATTGTGGATTACTTATGAACTGTTGAGTAACATTGTGGATTACCTATGAACTGTTGAGTAACGCTGTGGGTTACCGATGAACTGTTGAGTAACATTGTGGATTGCCTATGAACTGTTGAGTAATGCTGTGGATTACCTATGAACTGTGGAGTAACATTGTGGATTACTTATGAACTGTTGAGTAACATTGTGGATTACCTATGAACTGTTGAGTAACTCTGTGGATTACCGATGAACTGATGAGTAACATTGTGGATTACCTATGAACTGTTGAGTAATGCTGTGGATTACCTATGAACTGTTGAGTAACATTGTGGATTACCTATGAACTGTTGAGTAACATTGTGGATTACCTATGACCTGTTGAGTAATGCTGTGGATTACCTGTGAACTGTTGAGTAACGCTGTGGATTACCTATGAACTGTTGAGTAACATTGTGGATTACCTGTGAACTGTTGAGTAACGCTGTGGATTACCGATGAACTGTTGAGTAACATTGTGGATTACCTATGAACTGTTGAGTAACATTGTGGATTACCTATGAACTGTTGAGTAACATTGTGGATTACCTATGAACTGTTGAGTAACATTGTGGATTACCTGTGAACTGTTGAGTAATGCTGTGGATTACCTGTGAACTGTTGAGTAACGCTGTGGATTACCTATAAACTGTTGAGTAACATTATGGATTACCTGTGAACTGTTGAGTAATGCTGTGGATTACCTATGAACTGTTGAGTAACATTGTGGATTACCTGTGAACTGTTGAGTAATGCTGTGGATTACCTAGGAACTGTTGAGTAACATTGTGGATTACCTATGAACTGTTGAGTAACACTGTGGATAACCTTTGAACTGTTGAGTAACATACATTGTGGATTACCTGTGAACTGTTGAGTAATGCTGTGGATTACCTCTGACCTGTTGCGTACAATTGTGGATTACCTATGAACTGTTAAGTAATGAACTGTTGAGTAACATTATGGATTACTTATGAACTGTTGAGTAACATTGTGGATTACCTATCAACTATTGAGTAACGCTGTGGATTACCGATGAACTGTTGAGTAACATTGTGGATTACCTATGAACTGTTGAGTAACATTGTCGATTACCTATGAACTGTTGAGTAACATTGTGGATTACTTGTGAACTGTTGAGTAACGCTGTGGATTACCTGTGAACTGTTGAGTAACATTGTGGATTACTTATGAACTGTTGAGTAACATTGTGGATTACCTATGAACTGTTGAGTAACGCTGTGGATTACCTATGAACTGTTGAGTAACATTGTGGATTACCTACGAACTGTTGAGTAATACTGTGGATTATCTATGAACTGTTGAGTAACATTGTGGATTACCTCTGACCTGTTGCGTACCATTGTGGATTACCTATGAACTGTTGAGTAATGAACTGTTGAGTAACATTGTGGATTACTTATGAACTGTTGAGAAACATTGTGGATTACCTATCAACTAGTGAGTAACGCTGTGGATTACCGATGAACTGTTGAGTAACATTGTGGATTACCTATGAACTGTTGAGTAACATTGTGGATTACTTGTGAACTGTTGAGTAACGCTGTGGATTACCTGTGAACTGTTGAGTAACATTGTGGATTACTTATGAACTGTTGAGTAACATTGTGGATTACCTATGAACTGTTGAGTAACGCTGTGGATTACCGATGAACTGATGAGTAACATTGTGGATTACCTATGAACTGTTGAGTAACGCTGTGGATTACCTATGAACTGTTGAGTAACATTGTGGATTGCCTATGAACTGTTGAGTAATGCTGTGGATTACCTATAAACTGTGGAGTAACATTGTGGATTACTTATGAACTGTTGAGTAACATTGTGGATTACCTATGAACTGTTGAGTAACGCTGTGGATTACCGATGAACTGATGAGTAACCATGTGGATTACCTATGAACTGTTGAGTAATGCAGTGGATTACCTATGAACTGTTGAGTAACATTGTGGATTACCTATGAACTGTTGAGTAACATTGTGGATTACCTATGACCTGTTGAGTAATGCTGTGGATTACCTGTGAACTGTTGAGTAACGCTGTGGATTACCTATGAACTGTTGAGTAACATTGTGGATTACCTGTGAACTGTTGAGTAACGCTGTGGATTACCGATGAACTGTTGAGTAACATTGTGGATTACCTATGAACTGTTGAGTAACATTGTGGATTACCTATGAACTGTTGAGTAACATTGTGGATTACCTATGAACTGTTGAGTAACATTGTGGATTACCTGTGAACTGTTGAGTAATGCTGTGGATTACCTATGAACTGTTGAGTAACATTGTGGATTACCTATGAACTGTTGAGTAACATTGTGGATTACCTATGAACTGTTGAGTAACATTGTGGATTACCTGTGAACTGTTGAGTAATGCTGTGGATTACCTGTGAACTGTTGAGTAATGCTGTGGATTACCTATAAACTGTTGAGTAACATTATGGATTACCTGTGAACTGTTGAGTAATGCTGTGGATTACCTATGAACTGTTAAGTAACATTGTGGATTACCTGTGAACTGTTGAGTAATGCTGTGGATTACCTAGGAACTGTTGAGTAACATTGTGGATTACCTATGAACTGTTGAGTAACACTGTGGATAACCTTTGAACTGTTGAGTAACATACATTGTGGATTACCTGTGAACTGTTGAGTAATGCTGTGGATTACCTCTGACCTGTTGCGTACCATTGTGGATTACCTATGAACTGTTGAGTAATGAACTGTTGAGTAACATTATGGATTACTTATGAACTGTTGAGTAACATTGTGGATTACCTATCAACTATTGAGTAACGCTGTGGATTACCGATGAACTGTTGAGTAACATTGTGGATTACCTATGAACTGTTGAGTAACATTGTGGATTACCTATGAACTGTTGAGTAACATTGTGGATTACTTGTGAACTGTTGAGTAACGCTGTGGATTACCTGTGAACTGTTGAGTAACATTGTGGATTACTTATGAACTGTTGAGTAACATTGTGGATTACCTATGAACTGTTGAGTAGCGCTGTGGATTACCGATGAACTGATGAGTAACATTGTGGATTACCTATGAACTGTTGAGTAATGCTGTGGATTACCTATGAACTGTTGAGTAACATTGTGGATTGCCTATGAACTGTTGAGTAATGCTGTGGATTACCTATGAACTGTGGAGTAACATTGTGGATTACTTATGAACTGTTGAGTAACATTGTGGATTACCTATGAACTGTTGAGTAACGCTGTGGATTACCGATGAACTGATGAGTAACATTGTGGATTACCTATGAACTGTTGAGTAATGCTGTGGATTACCTATGAACTGTTGAGTAACATTGTGGATTACCTATGAACTGTTGAGTAACATTGTGTATTACCTATGACCTGTTGAGTAATGCTGTGGATTACCTGTGAACTGTTGAGTAACGCTGTGGATTACCTATGAACTGTTGAGTAACATTGTGGATTACCTGTGAACTGTTGAGTAACGCTGTGGATTACCGATGAACTGTTGAGTAACATTGTGGATTACCTATGAACTGTTGAGTAACATTGTGGATTACCTATGAACTGTTGAGTAACATTGTGGATTACCTATGAACTGTTGAGTAACATTGTGGATTACCTGTGAACTGTTGAGTAATGCTGTGGATTACCTATGAACTGTTGAGTAACATTGTGGATTACCTATGAACTGTTGAGTAATGCTGTGGATTACCTATGAACTGTTGAGTAACATTGTGGATTACCTATGACCTGTTGAGTAATGCTGTGGATTACCTGTGAACTGTTGAGTAACGCTGTGGATTACCTATGAACTGTTGAGTAACATTGTGGATTACCTGTGAACTGTTGAGTAACGCTGTGGATTACCGATGAACTGTTGAGTAACTTTGTGGATTACCTATGAACTGTTGAGTAACATTGTGGATTACCTATGAACTGTTGAGTAACATTGTGGATTACCTATGAACTGTTGAGTAACATTGTGGATTACCTGTGAACTGTTGAGTAATGCTGTGGATTACCTATGAACTGTTGAGTAACATTGTGGATTACCTATGAACTGTTGAGTAACGCTGTGGATTACCTATAAACTGTTGAGTAACATTATGGATTACCTGTGAACTGTTGAGTAATGCTGTGGATTACCTATGAACTGTTGAGTAACATTGTGGATTACCTGTGAACTGTTGAGTAATGCTGTGGATTACCTAGGAACTGTTGAGTAACATTGTGGATTACCTATGAACTGTTGAGTAACACTGTGGATAACCTGTGAACTGTTGAGTAACATACATTGTGGATTACCTGTGAACTGTTAAGTAATGCTGTGGATTACCTATGAACTGTTGAGTAACATTGTGGATTACCTATGAACTGTTGAGTTACATTGTGGATTACCTATGAACTGTTTAATAATGCTGTGGATTACCTGTGAACTGCTGAGTAACATTGTGGATTACTTGTGAACTGTTGAGTAATGCTGTGGATTACCTAGGAACTGTTGAGTAGCATTGTGGATTACCTATGAACTGTTGAGTAACATTGTGGATTACCTGTGAACTGTTGAGTAATGCTGTGGATTACCTGTGAACTGTTGAGTAACGCTGTGGATTACCTATAAACTGTTGAGTAACATTATGGATTACCTGTGAACTGTTGAGTATTGCTGTGGATTACCTATGAACTGTTGAGTAATACTGTGGATTACCTATGAACTGGTGAGTAATGCTGTGGATTACCTATGAACTGTTGAGTAATGCTGTGGATTACCTATAAACTGTTGAGTAACATTATGGATTACCTGTGAACTGTTGAGTAATGCTGTGGATTACCTATGAACTGTTGAGTAATGCTGTGGATTACCTATGAACTGTTGAGTAATACTGTGGATTACCTATGAACTGTTGAGTAATGCTGTGGATTACCTGTGAACTGTTAAGTAACGCTGTGGATTACCTATAAACTGTTGAGTAACATTATGGATTACCTGTGAACTGTTGAGTAACATTGTGGATTACCTATGAACTGTTGAGTAACATTGTGGATAACCTGTGAACTGTTGAGTAACATACATTGTGGATTACCTGTGAACTGTTGAGTAATGCTGTGGATTACCTATGAACTGTTGAGTAACATTGTGGATTACCTATGAACTGTTTAATAATGCTGTGAATTACCTGTGAACTGCTGAGTAACATTGTGGATTACTTGTGAACTGTTGAGTAATGCTGTGGATAACCTGTGAACTGTTGAGTAACATACATTGTGGATTACCTGTGAACTGTTGAGTAACGCTGTGGATTGCCTATGAACTGTTGAGTAACATTGTGGATTACCTATGAACTGTTGAGTAACATTGTGGATTACCTATGAACTGTTGAGTAATGCTGTGGATTACCTATGAACTGTTGAGTAACATTGCGGATTACCTATGAACTGTTGAGTAATACTGTGGATTACCTATGAACTGTTGAGTAATGCTGTGGATTACCTATGAACTGTTGAGTAATGCTGTGGATTACCTATGAACTGTTAAATGTATATCAAATGAGAGTCAGCAAGTATTGTGGTCATCTTACATTTGACTGTAAAATTGAATCGGATTGATGGTCTCACCAACAGCTTAGGTCATATATGGCAGCTTCCCAGCTTCCATTTGTGGAGGAAGACCCCATGTGGGGTTATGGGCTGTTTTTGTGGACGGACGGGCACCTGGGTAGAACCACTGACGTTCTGCAAGCCAGCAGAATAGCTTCCTCATATAAAGATCCTGGTCCCTGAGGACTCGAACCTACTGTCAGAGATTCTAACCACTCGGCCATGGACGCCCCCTACATTTGATTGTAAAACAAGCGTAACTGGAGAGATGTCGCCAAATGCTGCCTAGCTGAGAAACTCGTGATGCAATATTTGGCCATGTCTATTGTAATATTACTATCTCAGAAAGTAAATGAAATAAAATGGGGTTTCACGTCCTCCTGTTAAGACATCATATTATATTAAATTGGGCTAGCAATTTGAGAGGGTAATCAGATGAAAGATGAAGTTTCCCAGCAGCTGCACCAAGGAGAAAACCTAGACAGGGCAGAGGTCCATAGCTCTTAGATGCAAGGCATTATCCACTGACCAACCCGAGGCTACAACAAATGGTGACAGTCACCAGTGTAATGTCTCTGCGTTTGATGTGAATAAATAGCAGCATTCGTTGATATTACTCTGTTGTCCAAGCCCTTCATCTAAAATAACTTCATCTATAATGAAAGGAGCTTTCAAGAAACACTTTCGTAATAATATTATACGGAATGTGTGACAGCAGTGTTTTGTTGTAGCTATGAGAATTAATTGTGAACTTTTTTTTGTGATAAATTGAAAGTTACTGTCTGGAAACATTATGATAATTCTCAATATGCCAGTACATGTAGTTTAGCCTTGAGGACTATTGTCTCAAAATCTTATAAAAGCAGATGGTGAGATAATCATATATGGAATAGGAACGTGTTTAAGATCCTTTATGTATGAAGGTCCTCCGTGGTCCAGTGGCCTGACGCACTGTCTCATGACCACATAGATAATGGCAGAATTACTGAATATAAACACGAAAATCCATTTTTTTCAAAGAGTTTCCACAGTATCGTTTACGTTTAAACTTAATGCATGTGATGTTAAGTATTTAAAAGGACACATGGCAATCTTGATTTTTTTTTAAAATCACAGCATAACATTTTTCACATAACTTGCATTTGTTCAAAAATAAATATTAATTATAAAACTAGTTTAAAGCTAGTTGTCTTTGCATATTACTAACTGTTGATTATATTGCGCCAATAATACAGTAAACCTATGGTAGAATATAAAATAGAATGAAAAATGAAAACTTTAATTATATGCAAGCAGGTTTATAGTCAAAATCATACTGGATAATGATTAATAAATTGACACTAGTTTTAATTAAGGAGTGATTTAATTACTCGCATCCGAACTACTAACTGTAGTTTATTCACCGATAAAATATTTATTATACGTATTTATTATTTCGATTCTAACACAACAATAACCCCATTGTTTACGCTGTTGTGGGGCACTATATATTATCTCAGAGGTCAAGGTAATCTGGCTGCTATGTTTACAGGCTGTTCCATTGGGAGCGCCCATATGCAAAGTTCTGCGCAGTGCAGTATGTTAAGACACACTAGTAGTCACGTGACAAACAATTAAGTATAATTGCAAACGTCCTACCTAAACCGCTTTATACACTAAATTAAGGGTATATCAAACTAATAAAAAAGAAATTCACAAAAAAAACACTATATTTTCTGTAACTACCAATATACATGTAATTACAAATGCACTTCACATGTAGTCTGTACTTCCATATATTCTACTCAATGTTTGTGAACCCTTAAAGGGATACATGGTAATCTTGATTTTTATTCAAGTAGCATTACAATTTTCAATGATGCTTCATTTTGATTTTAAAACTGCGTGTATAAAAGTAAATAAAAAATGATATTTCTATCTTTTTTGTATATATACCATTGGTTCAATATAAATGAAAGTTAGTTATATGTAAAAGCAATTTGATTTAAACTATTCTAATAATGAATATTAATGATTGTAAGTATGCAAGTTATGCAGACAAACTAAGGGGACACCACAAATTTCAGCAAAACAAGATTGCTGTGTGTACCTTTAAAACCAGTATTTCATTATTTTGACAGGTTTTATACACATAATTCGGAGTTCAGTGCTGAAAATGTTTTATGGAATACTATATTTTCTGTATAAACTACCAATATACACATGTAACTACAAATACACATCAGATGTAGTTTGTGCTTCTTCCATATATTCTACTTAACGTTTCTGAACCATTAAAACAATAATGCATTGTTTTTATTGAACCAAATTCAAGTGTACCAAAACGTTAATAAACAAAAAGGTATGAACATTATTTTTTCTGTTACTACCAATAGTACCAATGTCAATACATATGTCCTTCAGATGTAGTCTATACTTCTTCAATATGTTCTGCTTAACGTTTCTAAACCATTCAAATCAATATTATATTGTTTGTATTGGTGTACCAAATCAGGCTCTGTAGTAAAATTACAAAATTAATACAAATGAGCTTTCATTTTAGTGATAACTTATTACCAACACACTTAACAGCAACATTAACAACACACAGCAACAGTATAAGAAAGAACACTATATTTTACTGAGGTTACATTAACACCCTGTTATATAGCAATTTTATTTTAGAAAAACTGTTAACAACCTAATAGAAAACAAACTAAAAACACATAACAAAAAACATGTTTATATAGTTATATAACTTTCAGATATTACGGGAGTTGTGGGGCGGGTGAACCCCCGTCTGAATCCCACCCTTGTCCCTTTTCTCACAATTCATTAACAAACTCCTCTTCTCTCTCTTCCCCTCTCCTCCCTCTTCCTCCAATTTTTCTCTCCCTTTCTTTTCCCCTATTTTTGGCTTTTATCTTTTCTTTGCAGCCCTGAAGAACGACACCCAACTTTTGCGCTTAAAGGGATCCCCTTTTCAGTATTTATTTACATTGTACTGTACGTTATGTGACATGTTTCGTTTATATAACGAACTTGTCTTAAAGCAAGTTAGTGACGATATTCTAAACACACAAGCCAACTTAGACAACTCTTTATAACGAAGACATCACTCAACAATTTAAATATTTGCTTATCATATTTAATAACTTTTCAAATAGTTGTAAGCAACAGCATTATTGAGTTGCATGGCTCATATTTTCAGTATAATATATATACTGAAAGGAAAAAGAAACGCAGGGTGCGTATTTCCGCTATATATTGTATGTTTAATATGCTACTGCTAATCGAATAGTACAGGGCGACATTAGGTCTGTCCTTGTAGAAAGAAGGTTTAAACAGCACTGAACACACCAATGGTTACCCCTTTAAAGTTTAATTATCGTCAGAATGCGCATTTGGCTCAAGCAGGTGAGCAAACTTAGGCTTTTAATGTTACAATCACTTAACATTAAATACAGTACTGAACTGGCTCAATTTTTCAAAGAGGAACTTCAGCATTTATGAATTTCTTGTTACAACGTGTACTGTGATTAAAACGTCTACAACATCACAGTTGTGTCCTTTCTCTAACTAACTGCACTTTTTTTTTTTACAAAACATCTTGGGATTTCCTTGAAATATATGTATTAGTTAGAGGCTATGAAGTGCAATTTTAACAATTAAGAAACCCTAAGGGAAGGAGCGCAGCGACTACTTTTCCCCCGCGCTTCTACGAAACCACGCGTCTTAACACGTTCGCGCCAAAACAAGCGCGTGCCATTTAGTAAGCGATTACTAAATGATTAAATGGTTAAAATTCGTGATCGTTAGAAATTTACATGAATAAGTTCGCCATTTTTTTAAAATTCCTCACCGTCTGATTGGAGGAAAAAGTAGGGCAAACACTAAATGGAATTAAGTGTGCAGTATATGCAATATATAGCGGAAATACGCACCCTGCGTTTCTTTTTTTCTTTCAGTATAGTAAAGAGACTAAGCAAAATAGATATCCAGGTTTTATTTCTAATGTTTATTTTCCATTTATTTATTTACGGCAAGTAAATACTTGAGAAAATCAAGATACACATATAACATGTGATACATTTTCACGAATGGGTGCATTCGTTTAATTAAAAGAAAAAATAAATATATAAGAGTATACATAGAAATGACCACAACACTAACAACAAGTTAAGTATATGCTCCAATTCTGATATAAAACCACATCGTTTCGTTTCTAGAAGCCTACTTAAAAAGCAATTACTGCCATTACGTGGTCTGAGTATTACCTTTCATACCCCATCCAACCCCTTCTCCAAGAAGAGAAAACTTGGCTTGCATATGAAACAAAACTTTAATGTCGGCTTAAAAAATGTGCATATTGTAAATTTAAACATTTAATAGGTAATTTAAACAGTAAACATTTTTTAAAGGTATTTTATTGTCGAAATATTCGTTTTAAAGTCCTGCTAATATAATCTTTTCCATCGCATAATGGAATTAAGGCGAGGCGACGTAATGATGATACTCATTTACAATCTCCGTATGATTTCAAGGTAACAGGAAACGTGACTATTCGCTCATATTGAAGAGTAGTAAAGTCATATTGGGTGTGTAATATATACTCGTTCGTGATTGGTGCACTTTTTTGTCCATGTCAAAGAAAGTATGACACAAGACATAAAAAATGTTGATTTCATTGTGAAAATTCCCACAATGTAACGACAATATATTTGTTCCAAATAAATGGTTTTAGTGACAATTAAATGTTACAACCTATTGTATTGTTCCAATTTAAAAATGCGTATGGCAATACAAAGGTTATTAGATTTATATTGGGATATATGCACTCGTTCTTTCAATGTAACAAGAAACGTGAATATTCGCTCATATTGACATGTAGTAAAGTCATATTGGGTGTGCAATGTATACTCGTTCGTGACTGGTGCAATGTTCTGTTCATGTCAATTGAATGTTGTTTAACGGCTCATCAACACAGTATAGGTTATTTAGAGCCGCCCCAGAGAGAGGGGAACGATACATAGGAATCGGGGAACCTGCCCTACTCTTATTATCGAATAGATTCCTATGGTTCTTTAACGTGCTCGGAGGATAGACCGATACACGGGACCGCCCGGTTTACGTCCCCATCCGACGGACGAGGCTAAGGTAAAGTGTCTTGCTCAAGAACACACCGACTGTTCATGTCAAAGCAAGTATGTCATATACTATAAAAAATAATGTGGATTTCATTGTGAAAATTACCACGATGTAAGGACGATCTATTTGCTTCAATTACATGTTTTAGTGAAATTTGGATGCTACAACCTATTTTATTGTTCTAATGTAAAAATGCGTATGCCAATGCAAAGGTTATTAGATTTATATTGGGATATATGCACTCGTTCTTTCGCGCATATATATTGCGCTTCTAAAGTCGCGCAATATTAATACGCGAACACACTCGTGCATAATCCGAGACTTCTCTGACCCTAAAAGCCTTTTTTAATTTTTGTTTTGTTTTGCGGCTCTATAGGGTCAGAGGAACTCCTATAGTGAAAACCGGGTGATTACTAAAAATGCACAGTCATGCACTTTCAACGATGTTTGCGGTGTCAGGTCGATTTTTTACGATAATTTAGCTCAACAGATCGACCGATTAATGTTTATTATACCAAGTTGCAATGATAAAACTGCACCTTTATCGATGGTAGTGACACAATAAAACATTTATGTTTTGAAGTACACTTTTATTTACTATATCCGCCATATTGTCATTTTGCATATTAATTAAATTCCCGTGATATTCTCGCGAGAGGTAAAGGCATTCATATTCCCCTCATCAAATAAGTCCACTATCAACTGACAGCATCGAGGGATTTTTGGAGTGGAACAAACTCTTCTCGGGGCATAATTAGGGTCTAAACTTTAAAAATAAACAATTGAATGTTGTTCAGAGTATTGCTAGTGCCAAAAGGAAAAGTTTGTCGCAATTTTTTTTTTTTTTAATTTTGCGGGAAATATTTATCGGCGCACCGGTCACGATCACGTGACATTTGACCTGAATAATAACAAATGTTGGAAATGTAATATTTTTTCACTTCGTCTGAAACGGTTGACCGTTACAACTTTATTAAGGTTAATAAAACAAATATTTCGGTTCAGATAGGTAAATAAATATATTGATTATCGGTTTATATGCTTGAAATGTTAATACAATGAATACTTACATAGATATATTGATTTAAAACCAAGAGGGTAGTTCCTCACCCGCGAGGGAGAGGAGATCCCCGTGTTTTTACTATAGGAGTTCCTCTGACCGTACACAGCCAGATGAAATATCAAAAATCGTAAAAAGGGCTGGTAAGGTCAGAGAAGGCTCGGATTAACTCGTGCATATATCGTAATACAAATCATATAACCAATAATTACTATCCTCCCTTTAAAACGAGATATTACGGCAGGACGTTACTCATTGTTTTCGTTAGGTAGACAAAACCGTAAATATAAGCATATGAAATAGCTCACTGATCAAAACATTAAACAACAAAGTGATCTTCCAGACGCAATTTCTCAGGAAAACAGTTCACCTGTGGCTGTTGGCTGTTTCCAGACAATCGGTTTCGAAAATGTCAGAATAATTATTGCAATGTGTTAGATAATTCGGGCGAGATTCTAACGATTGCAGGTTATCGTTAACGTCTGAAACACACATTAATCGTACCGGGGAGTGAATGCATCTGCGAAGAATGCAAGTGATTATTTTTGTTTTTTCATATACCAGTTGTTTGTTATTATTTACGTGCCTGATACCTGGAATAGTGATACTAATTATTTTGGTTTCAGCAAACTAGATGAATGCAAACATATTTGGTAGAGATAACATCCGGAACACTCCTAACTTGATGTTATATTACCAAACACATTGGCTATTCCCGGTGTATGACCTTTAGTCCGACGTAAACATGCGCCAGTGGTAAATGCACATAGACTCTTTGAAAGAAAAACGAGAGTTTGAAGAAAAACTTCTTCAAATCAATATGTAAAATTGTTACACGGGGCAAACCTAACTAAGTTTCCGGTGGTTGGTAAATTTATTATTGGAAAGGAAGTATACGTTAACAATGCAATCGCAATAAATGGAGTATGACAAATAATGACCAATGAACGCATAGAGACCATGGACTCCCGAAAGTAGTCCGTTCAATTGTATATTGTGGTAAACGATCCACATATTTACACAGCTCCACGTGGACGTCTTTGGATTCCATCGCTGAGCTATAGGGTCAACATAGGGCGGGTTGTATAGTAATTCAGTTGCGTTACTCAAACACAAATTAAAATGTAAGTAAGTAAGTACGTACGTACGTACGTACGTAAGTAAGTAAGTAAGTAAGTAAGTAAGTAAGTAGGTAAGTAAGTAAATACGTAAGTAAGTAAGTAAGTACGTAAGTAAGTAAGTATGTAAGTTAGTAAGTAAGTAAGTAAGTAAGTACATAAGTAAGTAAGTGAGTGAGTGAGTGAGTGAGTGAGTGAGTGAGTGAGTGAGTGAGTATGTGAGTGAGTGAGTGAGACAGTGAGTGAGTGAGTGAGACAGTGAGTGAGTGAGTGAGTGAGTGAGTGAGTGAGTGAGTGAGTGAGTGAGTGAGTGAGTGAGTGAGTGAGTGAGTGAGTGAGTGAGTGAGTGAGTGAGTGAGTGAGTGAGTGAGTGAGTGAGTGAGTGAGTGAGTGAGTGAGTGAGTGAGTGAGTGAGTGAGTGAGTGAGTGAGTGAGTGAGTGAGTGAGTACTTAGTGAAGGTTTAATGAATGTTGTTATACAGAGAATTTTGACCAATGTAAGGATAACTATTGGTACATTGTTACAACATATAACACGTGCTGGAATGTTCCACTGAGTTATGTTAAGTACACCAGTTGCTCTTAATTAGTGTCAATTATAATTATATATCTTACAGAACTGTTCTAGGGTATCAACAATTAACGTGATTATACTATTATACAGTTCTATGCCCGTTCTTAAACAATAGGTTGAGACATATTTTAGAGGTAAACGACTGTAAAAAAGACCGTTATCTAACTATATATAGTAGTGTTCGGTCAGTCATGCTTAATTTGAAATAATTGATATCACTCTTAAACTGTGTTCTCTAAACAAACGTATGCGAGTGGACATTTGCAAACGGCTGAACACGATACATACGAAATATTGCAGTCTCGGTTTGATTGAGACTGTTCGTGAACGGTAGTGAAATATCCATGCTACCGCTCACGTCCCCTAGCCCCGGGAACGAGCAGAATTCAATATTCATAAAATCAAAAGTACAGAATTTTAACCATCCCGAAGATGGCATGCATATGGCGGTGGACATAGCGACCTTTATACTTATTACATCCCCCATTTCCAGCGGCGTATGGTCCCAGTATCTAACAAACTTCTATGCCCCGAATTGCGAAATAAACAAAATTGAATTTAGTTGGGAGCAGCGGTTATGAAGCTCTAAAACTAACCAGGCTGGTAGAGTCATAAACTGTATAAACTCTAGTCTTAAATATGTGATTACTGCTATAATGTAACAATTTCAAAGACCAATGGACTCGTATTTTAGAATGGGAATTTTAAATCATTAAACAAATATTTGATTATTGTTATAATGTAATAACTTCAAAGAACAATTAGCTCGTAATTTAGAATGAGAATTTGATATGATTACATGAACAATCGATTATTGTTATAACATGTATAATGTAACGAAGGTTAGAATGGGAATTTGATATGATTACATGAAAAAGCGATTATTGTTATAACATGTATAATGTAACAAAGGTTAGAATGGGAATTTGATATGATTACATGAAACAGCGATTATTGTTATAACATGTATAATGTAACAAAGGTTAGAATGGGAATTTGATATGATTACATGAAAAAGCGATTATTGTTATAACATGTATAATGTAACAAAGCTTAGAATGGGAATTTGATATGATTACATGAAAAAGCGATTATTGTTATAACATGTATAATGTAACAAAGGTTAGAATGGGAATTTGATATGATTACATGAAACAGCGATTATTGTTATAACATGTATAATGTAACAAAGGTTAGAATGGGAATTTGATATAATTACATGAAAAAGCGATTATTGTTATAACATGTATAATGTAACAAAGGTTTTATTGGGAATTTGATATGATTACATGAAAAAATCGATTATTTTTATAACATGTATAATGTAACAAAGGTTAGAATGGGAATTTTATATGATTACTTGAAAAAGCGATTATTTTTATAACATGTATAATGTAACAAAGGCTAGAATGGGAATTTGATATGATTACATGAAAAAGCGATTATTGTTATAACATGTATAATGTTACAAAGGTTAGAATGGGAATTTGATATGATTACATGAAACAGCGATTATTGTTATAACATGTATAATGTAACAAAGGTTAGAATGGGAATTTGATATGATTACATGAAAAAGCGATTATTGTTATAACATGTATAATGTAACAAAGGTTAAAAAGTTTATCAAAAGAAGTTATAACCCTATCATTTTGCAACGCACTGCATGCTTGGTGGTGGACCCTTTTACAGTTCGCCACTATGATTTCCTCTTTAATTGTACGATGACCGGACAGGCTGTGGACCCTATGATGACGCCTACCTAAAGCCCATTGGGACGGTGGCGTTTGATGTTTGTCCATGATCTTTCTTGTCGTGCCATTAATGGTGTATTCTCTTACTGCTCTGGCTTCTGCCAAGTCATTGAGTACCTTCGTTGTGGCTTTCTAGGCTATTGTTTTGTTGCATTATATTTACACGAGCATATTTGTGTTTTACATATATTGCCTATTGATGCTGCCTTGTTGGTTAGAGATTAGATCATGGCAGGGATTTCTTTATTTACACTGTCCTGTTTTAATGGGATGACAGTAGGTTAAGTGTGAGGTTTGGTGCACCCTAGAACCGGTTTAAACCCCCAGTGGCCTTTGTTGCCGCTGACCGTTCCAAGGCGGTAGCCCTATTGTCAACCCTTTTGTGTTTGTGATGTCGTTTACTTTTATTATTACTTTTGCATTCTTGTTTGTCTGTTTCTATGATTGTTTCTGTGTTTTGTGGTTAACTGTCCTCCTTGAATGCTACTTTCCCTGTTCGATATTTTTATATTTCTTTAGAATGAGAATTTGATATGAGTATTGATTGATATGGCAGTAATGTACCATTTACATATAGGTCTGCGATAATACAATAACATTTCTTCTTATAACATGTAGAGCTGTTCAATTGTAAAATATGAGAGTGGTATAATCGTAAGTGTATAAAATTTAAAAACATGCAGGTATAATACAGCCGTGAGTGGAATAAATATGGTAGATCCACAACATGTAGGTATACTCAAAAAGTAGATATAAAAATCGAACAGAAAATGTAGCATTTTTGGACCACAGTCGACCCAAAACACGCACAAAAATAAACAATACTTGCAAAGATGAAAAAGGCGCGATATAACAGACATCACAAACATAAAAGTGTTGACAATATGGCGTCCTCCTCGGAACGGTCAATGGCATGAAAGGCCGTTGGGGTTTATACCCAGATTCTAGGCTACACCAAACCCCACTCTTACCCTATCGTCATTCTAATAAAACGGGACAGTGTAAATAAAAGTATTCCCATCAGGTTATAATATATAACAAACAAGGCAACATTAATAGACACTATGAGTATAAAAGATAAAGGATCAAGTACATATGAATGTAAAAAGCAAAAGCCTAGAAAGCCACAAAGCAAATTCAATGACTTGGCAGAAACCAGAGCAACAAGAGGACAAACCGTTAAGGGTACGACACGACACGATTTAAGACAAACATCAAACGCTACAATCATTTAAGGACTTAGGTAGACGTCATAATAGAGTCCGCAATCTGTCCGGTAATCGCACCATCAAAGAGGAAAACAGTAAACTAAGTTTGTTAATCACATGACAATAGACATCAGATTGTGATAGTCCTTGTCGCAGAAGAGTTATTAAGTTACTTTTATATTTTAAAAGAAGACCAGGGTTGTGATTATACAATTTTGCAAAGGTTTTTCGAAGTGTAGTTCTGCTGGAGTAGTTTCTTAGTTATATAAATATTACGAATTTTAAAGCCGCGATTGGAATACATAAGGTAGATCCTACATGTCAACAGACAGAATTTGACGTACTAGTTGTTATTAGCATACAGTAACGGTTGAACTCAATATCGCAAATATCTGTCTTCTTTGAAATGGTGGGCAATGATCCAGTAGTTGGTATGTAATCATTGTTATATGTTTCGCACACGGTAATGTGTGATACTATATCTGTATGCATGGAGATGTGTTACAATTCAGCAAAATAAGCTACTCATGGGAAGAAAAAACGGACGCATACTCGTTGTGAGACAGATATTCTACTAGTGAATTGCGCTATATTGATAACTCACGACTCATGATGATCATTCACGATGTTTTGAAAAGGTTTACATTGTAAAGTACGCAAGCGATATCTTATACACACGAGTACAAGACGATGTAATGCAGATAACGATAAATAACGACGAATAATTACGATTGAGTTTCCTGGACACCTTTGTCTTCAAATACGTACGTTAACATATTAAAATCTGTTACAGTAACCTGTATTATGAGTCGGTGGGTATTATTTCTGTTTTCAGAAATAAGTCTTATAACACTGACGAGACATTAAATTAATCGTCACCTTATAAGTTAAAGATGATATGTGCCTTCTTTATTCATATACTCATAGCACCGTTACCTCTAATGTGACTATTTGATGTTTTCCAGTACTTCAAGTCGGTGACAACGAATAACCATTTTAATTAATTTGTTATCTAACTCGGTAAAAAAATAACTGGACCAGAGTTGATGATTGGTGTTCAACAAATGAATAGGCATGGTACTGTTAGAATTCATATACCACTGGAAGAAAATTCAAACGCCGAAAAGGTTATTAAACTCGGGAATTATTGGACAGAGAAATGATATCGCAAATGAGCTAGGGGCCAGTGTTAAAAGTTTTAATAATAAATGAGACATCTAATATCATAATTATGAAATGCGCATATCACTGGAGTGGCCCTTGTAAACAATTTAAACCTGAAAATTGCTTTTAATTTTAATGATAATTGATAAAGATAGACTATTGAAAAATACCCAAGGGTCCGTGTAAACAGTATGACACCGAGTTTATCCGCTGCTATTATACTGTTGTGCACGTTTTCAGGAATGACCCCTTGAAATATCATATCTTAATATGGTTTTGGATGTTAATGTATAAATGTGTATCAATTCAAAGGTATATGCATTTTAATAGTCATGTGTATATTCTGGTTTACACACTTCAGTTATAAATTCTGGTCCATTTCTTTTTATTACAGAGTATATTTTCCCGACAACAACTCGTTTTGCAAATACTTTCTCAGTAAAAATGATTTACATCGTACCTTTGAGTCGGTACAGACGAAATATTGGAGTAAAACTACACTGTTTACCAACCGCTTGTGCCAAGAATTGGATGAAAGGAAAATGTATTTTATTGATGCTTTATGGAAAATGTAACTGTTGTTGAGGTTCGTGAATAGCGTTAGTGTTTATACGTCTATATAAATGAAATACTTACCGTTAGCAATATTTGAAAGTTATGTATAATAAATAAAATGTGTTACACATACGGATTACCCGATTCTTAACATACGTGTTGGATTGATTGACGATATAATACGGCTATATTTATTTAAGAAAATTAATAATATATATATATATATACTTATTTGTTTGGTATACATGATGTTGGATACTGATGTTTGAAATAGTGACCATACATTCGACGGCATTAACATTATTATATATCTAAACAAATAAAGCCAGTTAAACATAGATCTAATAGTTGGTTTAAAATACTTTGAATCGAACTACACTTGAACTGCTCTTAAACATGAAGATTATGCCATATATTTATTAAAGCGAAGACATTGGTGGATCAGCGAATTGCCTTACGACTTCAGAGCATCAAACAATGGAAACTACACACAGAAGTGAGTTTACTGATTTGAATATAACCAATCAAGGGACCAATGCAAACGTGACTTTTGTGACATCCGGGCCATTGTTTGATTTAAAAGAGCAAACGGAGTTGGATATTTTCTTGTATCCATTAATTTTAATTATAATATATATGTGCGTTGGTTTGATCGGAAATTCCATAGTTATCTATATATTCATCTTTCAGTGGAAACGAACAAAGACATCCGTGTTTATTTTAACTCTTGCAATATTTGACATAGTAAATTGTTCTATAAATATGTCCATAGAGATTTCTATATTGCGCAATCCACTTTCGTTCGATTTTGACGTCTTATGTAAAGTGTCACGATTTACCAGTTATGTTACAACTGCATCGTACTCGTTTGTGCTGGTCGTCATCGCATGTGACCGCTATTTAATGGTATGCCGACCGTTTAAAAGCATGACTCTTGGAATCCCTTACGCCAGAAGGACTTGCATTGGAGCTGTTCTACTGGCTGTGGCAACGCAATGGCCCTCACTATTCTTTTATGGAACCCACAACAAAGTCATGAAAACGGATATACCAAATACATATGTTCTGGGAAAAACGTGTTTAGTTACTAATTATTACATGGAAAATAAAGCATACACATATATTGCGTTTAATACATTTCTATTTATATGTCACGTGTTGATGTTTTTCCTCTTTATATCGGTGTACATTGTAATTGGACGACGACTGTTTATGGCGTCTCGCTCGCCAATCGTAGGTCATCCTAAGCGACAACAACCGAGGATGCTCCGAGTAAGCATCTTATCAGCTATCACGGGTGTTATACCGAGGGCGTCGTTATGTAGCCGGGGCTCAAAGACAATGAGCTCCGATAATATTAGCCCATCCACTGCGCCCGCTGTTTATAAAGATTATCGGACTACTATAGACCAAATGAATATTGATCAAAGTATAAACAGAAGAGCGTGTAGAATAGACACTCTTGCTAATTCTAAATCGAAAACTAGAAGTTTAAATGATGTACGTTTGGAAACCGGTGAACCTTTGGCAAAGAAAGAGAAGAATAAATCGAAGAAATTGGATTTAGGTCTTGTAAAACTTGACTTTAAAAGGAAATATGACCGTGTCTACGCCTCTAGTCACAATATTGGTGCCATATCCTCTGTGTCTCCTGTGTCACTTACGAGCTCAGATAGTGCAATACCACTAATGTGTCGCCACCAAAGTGATGCACCAAACTACACGTTTGGTGTGACCCCTAACGGAGGGAGATCGTCTCCAGATATAAAAGAACTTTCCTTAAAACAGAACACGCTGATAATGAGAATGGTAACAATCACCTATGTTTTGAGCTACCTCCCCTTTCTAGTGATTGCGTCCTTAAGGTTTTCCTACCCGGATATACCAGAACAACTGGATAGTAATTACAAAATAGTGTATCACGTGTTCTTAAGAAGTTATTTCATCAACAGTGTGATACGACCATTTATTTACATCGTCATGGATATGACTTACAGGAAATGTGTTTTGGATTTAATATCACTTAAGAAGTGCAGAAAATGAACCAGGTAGTATTGTTATACGCAGTACAGATAGTATTGCTATACGCATTACAGATATTGTTGATATAATTATACAATAACAGAGTTTCAATCAACTGAGTAATACGTTGGTTAAACAGAACGTGTGTAACGGTTAATATTGCCAGGAAGATGGCAATGAAATAAACTCTCAATGAACATATTTTGTTAAAATGATAGTGCTTCGTAAGCCTCTGCAGACTGGCTGTTTAACTAATATTGCTTTAATGTTGTATTACATGTAGATTGTTGTAAACAGGTTGCACTTTAATAAATAATATATATATATATACTCAGTAGCGTATTATCCAGTAAACAAATGAAATATTGTTATGGGTATTTAATATCACGTGAGAAGTGCAGGAAATGAACGAATTAATATTACTGTACGCAGTAATGTATTATCCAGTAAAGAAATGAAATATCAATCGCCGTACGCAGTAACGCATTGTCAAGTAAACAAATGAAAAACACATTGGCTAGCAAAGTATGAACAAATCCATATAATGTATCCTCGTTGTCCTTAACGTTCACACGCTTAGAGTATTTAACAATTGAATACAGGTATGCTTGTTTATTTAGCCCTTCGTTTTCTTGTTTAGGGTAAAGCTTTTTGTAAGAAACTGGGACCATTCGCTGCCGGCCATGGAATGGTATGAAAATACCACATCGAAGGTTAAATATTCGCCGTCATGTGCATACCATCTTCGGAATGGCTCAAACTATTGAGTTCCTGGCTAGATGGCGTGGACGGTAGCAATCAGTTTTCCCTACCGAAACTACCGTCATGAACAGTCTCAATGAAACCGAAACTGCAATATTGTTATATTTTATGTGTTCAGTGATTTCCAAATTCCTCCTTTCATTTACTTTTTTCTGATGAACTGTGATTCTTTACAGTACAAGTTAGCAAACCTACTTCTTAAAATGTATAAAAGGCGAGTTTTAGCTTTTTATCATTATATATATAAATACATTAAATACACATATATGCTCTTTTAAATTCACTACTTATATATGTGTGAATTTATGCGTGGATGAATATGCATATATAGAGAGATACGTATATACAATTTTAACATTTAAATACATATGTTTTTGTGCATTCACGGTTAATAAGGCTATCCAGATTTATGTTTTTTACCAAATATTTTAAGTTAGTACCGTATAAGCCTTTTACACATTTTAAGTAATTGTTTTACATACTATAATACATATTAAATATAAGTATTATACTAGTATATATATTTAATGTAAATACTCATTTATCTAGAGATAGTACATATAATCAGTTGTTGTATTATATATTAACTCTGACTGAACAAAACCGTCCAGTTGCACATTTGATGATGGAATTTTTATAATTTATATACATGTATAGTGTAAATATAATGAGATTATTGATTTGAAATATATGTGTTTTAAGTGTCTCATAGTCGTTATTACGGTCGGGTATAAAAGTTTGTTTGTGTAATATTTGAATATGTTTGTAACTTTTATATGTGACACTATAATAAACTATTAAATTCTAAAAAAGTCTAAAGTCATACTATTTTTCCAAATGACAGCACAACATAAAACAGCGATGTGATAGATAAACAGATGAGCATGAACACATCATTCATATTGTACATAATCTATACATCGCATGCGAACCAACTAAACATATATTATGTAGAAACGTCAGTTTCGGTTACACCATATACACATGCTTTGAATGATCAAATACAGGAGGGAGATTTTAAAACGTTTACAATAGCCACCACCTTATCCATACAGTGTCGAAAGTATACAAAATATTCGTAGTGTACGTATGTCTCTCACTCTTCAATCACAATATTAAAATGCTTTTCTAGGTCCTCACACAAGGTTTATAAGTAAAACAAGACAGAAAATGAAATGTTAATTGATATAAAAGGTATACTAATATCTAATGGCCATTCCTTTAGTCCTTTCCAAGTAATGACCCACTCTTACAGTTCAGGTGTCATGAAATCTGCTTTGAAAACTATTTAAGTATAAATTAAACTTCAATAAATAAAACAATTTTCTGACATTTTACTTTTCCAAATAAACATGTGTTCCAACTTTTGTTTCAAGCTACGTGAACAACGAAAACAAACACCCTGCATCAAAACCTGCACCTTGGAAATGCCCAACTATTTTCCTTTAAAATTTAATATACACACATGTATATGCTTGTTATTTTGAATGACTTTTAATTAGTTTTTTGAAAGAAATCCGACTTTATTTTGCCTATAGGCCTTCGGCACCTAAAAAACCCCTCCCATTCCCTCACCCCATCCAGACCCCCTCACCCCCAACCCCCCCCCCCCCCCTTTACAACTTTATCATTCATTGTAATATTTTGCTGTTTACTTATGTTTCTTAATACACCGTTGACGGGCCTGTTGATTTACTACTTCGTGTGCTGTTTAACGTATTACTAATGTATATTATCATTAATGCCTTTGTTATTTGTAAATTTGATAAAACGGTTGACAGTAGGGCTACCGCCTTGGAACAGTCAGTGACAAAAAAGACCATCGGGGGTTTAAACCAGGTTCACTATAATGTTAAACTTAAATTGACTACTCCATGTTTCATTCTCATCTTGTTTCTCCACAACATGACCGTTTTATATGACGTCATGACTTATGACAAATGACTCAATAAAACGGAGTCTGCTACTTGTCTCTCTTGTTTGGGTTTGTTGCTTCCAAAGGGTCCCTTTTTCGTCATTTATTGAAATTCACACTAGCGTTTGTAAAGTATTGTGCATCGGCTGTAAAATGTTGCCCCGACTACAAATCAGTAGTGTTATTACGTACTGGTCCTTTTGGATCATCAAGCCAAATCTTTGTGACTTCATAGTAGAAGCCGGTGCTAGGCGGCGTGAGAGGTGCTGCATCGTATATTACCTCTCATGCACAGACGCAATAAAACCGAGTCTGCTCACCAAGACCTGTCTTTGTAGAAAATCAATCAAGGCGGTGCTAGTAGGGGGTGATATGTGTTGCATCGTGTATTACCTTTCATAAACAGACTCAATATAACCCATCTGCTACTATTCTGTCTTGTTTGTGATTTTTGCTTCCAAGGGATCCCCTTTTCATTATTTATATAGTGTTATGTGTTTAAATGTATTTTCTTTTAACATAAATACTGAAAACCAAATTCCTTGGAAGCAGCGAACACAAACAAGAACGAAACATTTTGAATCTGTTTATGAAATATTATGTGCTATACACTCCCATCCACTTTAGCACGGGGCTTCATCGGTATACTACTTAAAAGTCACAGAGATTGGGATAGATTGTACCAAAACACCGGATAATCATAACTAATGATTCGTAGCCGGACGTCAAACATCATTAAAGGAACGTTAGCTTGAATTTCAATAAATACAGAAAAGTGGCCGCATTTGGAGTGGCGAACATTTGAACTAACAATTGTAATAAGCAGCCTTAAGGAAATCCCCTTTCCTTACCCATCTATGGTGAGACAAGGCTGTGGTAGAACGAGGTGTACTAATTGTTACCGGAACTACTCGAGTACTGTTTGTGTATAGATCTTTCTTCAGTTTGGTTATACACCAATATTATATATTCTGTGATGAATTATTATAGACATTTCCCAGTTTGAGAAAATATATAACATATTCAATCCTCTACTGTGCTATCTCGCCTAGTGTGCAAGATAGCACAGTAGACAAATGTTATGAACTAAACGATAGACGTCACGATATTACGTCACGAATTGACGTCATGATATTACTCCGCGCTGTCGCCAAAGGAGTGACAGAAGAAGGAATACTTGTGTCAAAAGACGATTGGAAAGAAAGTCATCACAGAATATATATTATATAGTTTAATTAACATTTTTGTCGTGATACGGAAAATAATTCACTCGTGAGAAATATTCTTGCGATATAGAAACTCGTGCGAAAACGCTCTCGTTTCTATATCGCAAGAATCTTTCTCACTCGGGAATTATTTCCCGTATCACTTCAACAATGTTAATTAAACTCTATTTAATGCTGTACTGTTATGTTTTGAGTTGTGATGTTGTATTGCGTTGTGATATTGTACTGAGTTGTGAATAACATATATGTTTTCATATTTTAGCCTGTTGCAGTATACATTACAGGTATGCTTATAATGAACAACACATACAACGCATCGAAATCACGCTCAGCATGGGTACATACATTAAGTACTTTCGTAGATATAGAAATTTTATCATTAATTTAATTACCAAGTATTTTCAGATTTAGTTATCTAAACGTTTTGTCCGTCCGTCCGTCCGTCTGTTAGACTTGTTTAAACCTATTTATAATTTAGTAAACTAAGTATTACTATTTAAATAAATAAAAAACAGTTACCTTATACAAAATTATATATATACTTGAAACAAAACACTGCATTTGTAGAAGAAAAGAAATCGAGAACATAATTGATTCAATTAACGTTACGAAGGTACTAAAGGCTATAGTTGTTGTTTGTTGATTTTTCTCATTATAACCTTACTATTCTGTTTCATATGAACACCTTATTTTTATAAGAACATCTTTAAAAATCTTCTTCTAAAAATTAGAATTCTTTCATCTGACCAAATTGTGTAAATGTTCGTCTCTACATTCGAAAAGTGTCATCATGTGAGCGATTCCTGGTCATTTGGTCCAACGGTGTTTCAACATATTTCATTTTATTCTACTAGTTCTTACAAAGCATGCATTCGAGAGACTTTTTTGATTGGATCCAATACTATGAGATCGCTACACTTTGCGCAAACTGGCAAACACAGAACAAAAACACGATAAACTACAATAAAACTGTCAGTAAAAATAGAGTTGGTTAATTCCAACGAAAACTAAACTAATAAGTGCCCTAAGTTTTGATTGAGCTGAAAAAATGCTACAAAGCGACGGCCGCTAAAAGTTTCCCCAACTGCAAATCAGTAGTGATATTACTGATCATTTGGGGGTGTTGGTGGGGTGGAGTCGGGTAGGTGGGGGGAGGGGGGGGGGGGGGGGAGGTTATTGAGTGCAATTACTGTAGCTACGGATATAACCGGTGCTAGGAGCGTGAAATGTGTTGCATCTTATATTACCTCTTCTGAACGTACTCCATAATACCGAGTCTGCTACTTTCTTCTATTGTTTAAGACGTCGTGTGTACCTGTCGGTTTATCTTTTCTATATCATGGTGTAATCTTATTGTTGATGAATATTAAGTTAATATTGTCTGCATCAGGTTCTTTTTGCGTACTGCTTGTGGCGAAAACCAGATTCTGTTAGCTACTTGCTGTCATGTGTAATTATATGTTTACCTTTATTACCGTTGAATACACATAGGAACGTTGTGAATGATAAAAGCTGTTTTATTTTAACTGCCAGTGGGTAATATGGTATAAAAGCGTTATATATATATGTACATGACAATCAACATAGTTGGACACAGAGGTCAATAATGACAATCAACATAGTTGGACACAGAGGTCAATAATGACAATCAACACAGTTGGACACAGAGGTCAATAATGACAATCAACATAGTTGGACACAGAGGTCAATAATGACAATCAACATAGTTGGACACAGAGGTCAATAATGACAATCAACACAGTTGGACACAGAGGTCAATAATGACAATCAACATAGTTGGACACAGAGGTCAATAATGACAATCAACATAGTTAGACACAGGTGTAGATAAAATAAACCATAATAAGTAATGCGTGTGACCTTCTTCTCTTGATTGTTTTAGTGTTTAAGTTAATAATGATGTTATTTACATTTGGAAAAAAGAAGATAACGCAAACAACATCAATAGCCGTCACATATTGCACGTTTAACCAACCCAACGGTACCGTCGGAATGTTAATTAAATAAAATATATTCTGGAGCAATATTGTTCTATAAATGCAGTGTCTGGTTTCAGTACTGTATTTGTTATCAATAATTAGTTGTCCAGTGTACAAGTAGATATTCATGTCTAACAGGAAATGTAGATATTCATGTGTAACAGGAAATGTAGCATTCACTGATTAATGGACAAGTAGGTATTCATGTATAACACGAAATGTAGGTATTCATGTATAACAGGAAATGTAGCATTCACTTACTAATGAACACGTAGGTATTCATGTATAAGAGGAAATGTAGGTATTCATGTATAACAGGAAATGTAGCATTCACAGAACACAGCCAACCAAAAATATGCGTTTAAAACAAACAACAATCAAAAGCAAAATAGAAGCAATACTCGTATATGCGACACCAAGTTCAACAGCTATTCAATACATGAAATGAATTGCGATCAGACATAATATATGTCCAACCGGTTGTTTCAGATGTTCAAATATTTGTTTAGGTCAGATACCACTATTGATTTGAGTCTTCTGATTGGTTGAAAAATGCCTAGGGTCTATTAGGGCATATAATCAGGTGGTAAGGTAGATTCTGATTGGATGGAAATACTCATAATATTATAACATATCCGCATTAAACATCAGATTCATTATATTTCATCATAAAACATGTCCATCTGGGATACTTTGAATGAAATTTACATTTTTATTGATAGCTGTACTGAAGGTAGATATCCAAAATCCAAAAGTACAGTTTGTTTTCTGCTGTTCTGGGTGTGCTCACCTTTCAGTGAATTATTACAAGTTGAACGCATTACATTTTGAGTGTATCTACGCTAGTTCTTTAAGAAAAGTTAGTTTTTTTTTCAGCCAATAGATTTAGACATAAAGGTTGAAGGCCAAAATGTCTATGGGAAATGAAAAGTGGTATATGACAATTAATGCAGCTTTTACTATATTACATATTTGCCTGTGATTTGTATATGAAATAATGGGAACAGAAAAGCTACTCGTTTGCTCTACTGGGAAATATCTCCCAGTTTTCCAGTACGGAACATTGTTCGGTCTTTTCCGTCAGTGGCGGGAACGGCAAATGACGTTCCGATTCAATCGGAACTCTTCGCCAATTTCCGTACTCGGTAATAGTGGATTCCCGAGTGACGGAATCAATCGGAACTCTTCGCCAATTTCCGTACTCGGGAATAGTGGCTCGGAGAGTACTAGGTGCCGCTCAATGGTTTTTGGAAGCAAAATGATGAATTTGGTTCGGTTTTCGATTGTAGCTCTCCGCAAAATAGTGCTCTTTTATATAATGTTGTATTGATGAAAATATTGCAGATTTGTGAGTGATTTTTATCAATGTCTTGATATGTTATCGCTATGACCGATAAATTATACTTTTTAACAAAATAAATCCCCAAATATGTGTAGTTGAAATCAAGAAGTTTCGGCCCCAAACAGTTCGTTCGGTCCCAAACAGTTCGTCCCATATAATGACTGATAGTTTGGAAGCATTTGTTGAGTTTTCCAAATATATACTTTAATATTACGATTGAATTGAAGGGAAAGGAGGAAGAGACATTGGAATTATGATTGTATCATATTCAGGGAGTGATTGTTTACCATTTTGTCAGTCGAGATTGATATGTCAGCAGCTGCATGCATATATGAACTTGATAGTGTATCAGTAAATCAATTAATAAAACCATGGATATATATGTACACGTGTGTATGTAGATCTATGATAAAACTCTAAACAAAGAAACATATGACTCATGAAGTCCATACTGACGTTCATGGTACTTGATATATTGTTAAATTACGCTTATATGGTCTGCAAGTATATATTTGTTCTCCAATCCACAGACATTATGGTACACCTTTGACATGAGAGTTAGTTTATTTCAAGTGAAAGATCTTATACATATATCATCTCGTGAAAACATTCCAGATATCATATATTTAATATAAACAATATGAAAATAGTTTATTTAACACTATTACTAAGTGATCAATGATTACATCAAATGTATTTGTTTTATAAGGGCTATATCAGGCTTTTCTAGAAACATCAAACATTTTTAAAATGTTTCAATTTCAATCGGAGGCTCTAGTGCGTTTTACAAAAGATGGTTTACAGGAAGAATAACTTGTATCAATGACATTTTAAACCAAAAATGGAAATCTTTATTCATACATAGAACTGAATGAACACTATAATATACAGTCCAATTTTCTTGAATATGAAAGTATTATAACTGCTGTCAGGAATTATTTGGAAAACCTGAATTTTGTGCATCTAGCCTGTAACAGCCAAACCCTATTCGTCCACTAATCCTGTCCTTGATTCTACAAAATGAGAAAGGCTGTCGAAACATATATGACATCATGATTAAAAATATATGTATATCCCAAAGCATTAAGTAAATGGAAAAATGAAGTAGTTAGTATTCTAAACTTTGAATTTGAAAGATTTTATGCCTTACCTTATAAAATAACAAAAGATCCTAAGTTACATTGGTTCAATTTAGAATCAACCTTAGAATACTTGGAACCAACAGGGGCGTTCCTCGGGCTAATTTAGGTATATGCACCATCGAGTTTTGGATTCACAAATGTGCCTAACCTCACTATACCTTCAGTTTTTATTGCATTTTTTGCATTATTAGCCTTTTCTTTTATCTAAAATGAATATTATTAATAACGATATGTACAGCTTTTGCAAAAATACACCTGAAACTATCCAACATTTGTTTTGGAATTGTGGAACAGTAAAACAATTCTGGTCAAAACTTCAAACTTATATTACAGAAAAATGCAATACAGCATTCGTAACTTTAACAGAAACAGATATTTTATTTGGAAATAGTAAATTTGATACTGTTTTGAGCAAAATCATCATGCAAGCAAAACTTTACATTTATCGAAACAAGATGCAACGTCAAATTCCACAGCTTAACCTTTTAAAACGTGTATAATATCTTTGTACAGAGAAACTAGGTAATCGCATATAAAAATCTTAAAAATAAGTTTGAAACCATGTCGAGTCAATAATACCTTGCTATCTGTAGAACTGGAGTATAGAGATAATTTACTTAGTTGATTTTTCCAGTTTGTAGCAAATTAACTTAATGTTTTCATTCTGGGACATGCAAAGCTTAGCTTACTAATCAGAAATAACATACCCTTGCTTATATCTTGATCTTCCTTAATCAACCTTCTTTATTTTTCTATAGAAAAAATAATTATTTTGGAAGTTGTGTATATTAATGCTTTAAAACTATCCTAAAACATTGTCCTTTGATAATGGATTGCAGATTTATTACACAGCATGGGTTATTGTTTATTCTTATTCAAAAAACAAAATATGAGAAAAAATCAGTGTTGCATGAAACAATGTTTATTTTTGATACTATAACATTAAAATTATCTGTGTAAAGCAAGTCTGTATGTATTGACAATGTGGGTTTTACACTGGGTTTTGAAAAATATTCTTTAGGGCTTGCATGGCGCAGTCGGTAGCGCGGCAGATTTGTAACCGGAGGCCCGGGTTTCAATCCTCCGTGGTGTCACTGAGTTTCGTCGATGTGTTCTTGGCTAAGACACTTTCCCTTAGCCTCGTCCGTCGGATGGGGACGTAAACCGGGCAGTACCTTGTATCGGTCTATCCTCCAAGCACGTTAAAAAACCATAGGAATCTATTCGATAATAGGAGTAGGGCACGGTTTCCGGATTCCTATGTATCCTTCCCCTCTCTCTGGGGCGGCTCTAAATAACCTATACTGTGTTGTATTGATGAGCTGTTAAACAACATTCAATTAAATTCATACATTTTTATTGTTTTTTTTCCGCATAACCTAGCACTAGTCCTTCATAATAAGACTTCGCATTTTGTATACCGTATTTCACATTTCATGTCTCTTTTTTTTTTCTTTTGATTTTTTAACTTTTTTTTTCTTTTACCTAAATGCGAACAGTAGTCAATATGAAAAAATAAAGATCACAATAATGAAGATTAAACGTACTGTATGATATCTAAAAATGGATATATATTTACATAATTGTTATAAACTTCCATTCTTGGCATTGATCTCAGCTCTCTGAAGTGCCCAGTGAAATGACGGAGCTATTATTTTTCAACATTTGAATTAAAGACACACCCGGTTAAAATGAGATAATAAATATAATAACAGTCGTGAAAAAAAAGAATGTTGTTAGAAGAGTTTATGGATGTGTAAACGTCTTGAAAACTGGTCGACATCACATGTTAGGTTTCATCCTGGGCTAAAACGACCACTCGTTAGTCTCTGTTTGGCTACCAAGATTTAAAGGACAAAGGTCATAGCAAAACGAGAAGAATATGGACAAAAGAGGGCCTCAGGGAAGATTTTTGTAAATATATGGAAAACATATTTAAAAAAGACCTATTATTGCAGCAAAATAACATTGTTTTTCATTTTAAGACCAAAGAGTAATATAATAGGGCCTTAAAGATGATGAATTAAAAGGGCCTCAGGGAAGATAATTTTACTAACTGGGCCACTGTCTTCTAAGAGCATTCAATGCATTACAATATTAGGTAAAATATTTTATAAGAGGCTCATTATTGCAAAACCAAAAGAGGGAAACGGCTTTCAAAGAAGAAAAGAGGGCCTCATGAAAGATTTTATTGCTAAATGGGCCATTGTCTTGTAATAGCTTCTTTCCCTCGTATTCGATTGTTTAAATTGAATTTGATTACATTGAATTAAATTCAAAATTTAGAAATACTTAAAGAAATGCTTAATCCAGCTCTTTTTCCAAACAAATTTTTACTCCCACCAGGATTTGAACCTGGGTCTTCTACCCTAAAAGGATAGACGTGTTTACCGATTACACCATAGAAGTGGTACATGTTTGTACTAAGAGCAAATGAACTTAAAAATTAAACTGAAGTTCCTAATTTCACAGCAAAGTAGTTAAACTAGATTTAGTCCTGGCAACAGGGATTCATTTTGAATTCCAAACAATTTGACGAGGGATCAACGAAGTCAGTGTCACATATTGCAAATACAAGTTAAGGCAAAACTAACTGATGATAACACCATTTTAACCGATAATTTTGATCGGCAATTGGCTACTAATGACAACCCTGACGCCTATTTGTTGTGCTTAAAATATAAAGCAAATATAAGTATGTGCCTAATAAATACATAATTTTATATATGCAATTAATATAACATTTAAGCATGAAATGATATAGATGGGAGTTGGCTGATTGGAGTCATCTGACGGATAGCTGACAACATCCGTAAGATGAGGGTCATCAACATGAACCTGGTGGTTCAGTAAATCGGTTGGCTGGTTGTTTGAATGATTTACGTCATTTTTAGAACATGTTAGGCCATATATGATGATCGGTATCATCCATGGTGGGGGCACACCACTTTTTCCTGGGTAGAAATAGTAGTGTATACCTTCTGCCCATCTGAAAGGACACGCTTTCTTATTTATTCCAACTCGCGGTGAGAGAGGCGAGGTTTCAAACCATCCAAGCCACGGATGCAGTAAATCTGAATGAACCTTCTCAGCACATTAAACATTTAGGACACTGCTCCCAGATTCAGATGTAACCTTTCTTAATTGTTTTTGGGTCCAGTAACTTCTAGGTATGGTTATATAAAATGTGTAACCTGTTGCTATAAATACTAAAATAATTTTCTCTGCTTTAACAAGGGCTTGCAACCTTCTACTAGATACGTATCATACGATGTATCTGTAGGCAGCATTAAAATAAATTAGTGACTGTCCCGTTCATTTGTTTTGTACAATTTAAACAGAATTAATTTGGTGCATATAGTATATATAAACCATCACGGTCTCTTTCAGCGTAAATCCACGTATATAAATGATGTATGGTCTCTTTCAGCGTAAATCCACGTATATAAATGACGTCACGGTCTCTTTCAGCGTAAATCCACGTAATAAATGACGTCACCGTCTCTTTCAGCGTAAATCCACGTATATAAATGACGTCATCGTTTCTTTCAGCGTAAATCAACATATAAATGATGTCACCGTCTCTTCCAGTGTAAATCCACATATAGTAACTTCACTGTTAATTTCAGGTTGAATTTGCATAGAATAACTTCAGTTTAATATTTCTAGGCTAAATTCGCCGCATATATATATATATTAACTTCATAGTGTTAATTTCAGGGTAAAAAATTGCATGTATAGTAACTTCAGTGTTCATTTCAGGTGAATTCAGGGACTTCTCTGTTAATTCCAGGAGAAATTTGCATATATAGTAACTTCACTTATCAATTTTAGAAAAAAATAGTTGATAGAAAGAAAAAAATGATAAAGACAAAGAAAAATATAAGAACGCTTTTAAATGCATGGGTTGACATTAGTTACTGTAAACAGTATCAAAGATAAAATTATGAAATGAATGTTTTACTGCATTTTTTCTCAATTTTAAAAAAAAACACGCTTGCGACGGTATGGGTTATGTTCCTGAAATATATAAAAAAATCCACATATTATATAAATGACGTTGCTGATCCTTCAGTGTAAATCCACATAACAACGTCACTGTCGCTTTCAGCGTAAATCCGCATGTTTAGAATCATCACTGTCAATTTCCGGATAAATCCATATGTATAAATAATTTCACTGTCTCTTTTTGTGTAAATCCCACTAAATAAACAATTTCAACATCCCTTTTAGTATCAAGTCGCAGTGATAAACCATGTCACTGTCTCTTTCAGCGTAATTCCGTCTGTACAAATGATTTCACCGTCACTGACTTTCAGTGTTAATCCACACATATTATTAATAACTTCACTGTCACTTTCTAGGTTAATCCACATGTATAAATAACTTCTACTTTTGATTTTCAGTTTTAAATCTATCAATATAAAGTGAAGACCTGTTTAAGGAATTTTCACAGACATATTCCATCTGGGTTCCATTAATTATGGGTGGGGGTGTTCCTGGTGGTGTTCCTTGTTGTTCCAGCCAGGCAGTGTTCCCTTTATTGCGCATTTCTTTATCCCATATCCCCGTGCCTCTAAAGCAAGTCTCCACTCCTTCCCTTAGCCTCGTCCGTCGGATGGGGACGTAAACCGGGCGGTCCCGTGTATCGGTCTATCCTCCGAGCACGTTAAAGAACCATAGGAATCTATTCGATAATAAGAGTAGGGCAGGTTCCCGGATTCCTATGTATCCTTCCCCTCTCTCTGGGGCGGCTCTAAATAACCTATACTGTGTTGATGAGCCGTTAAACAACATTCAGTTCAATTCAAATGACGACTCTACCAGGGGTGTCATTAAGAGGCGGGGACTTTGACTGGTCTACCTGGCTACTATGAATATCGGACAGCCGGGGTTCTTCGGACAGTTCAAAAGATCTGTATTTATAGCTCTAATAAACGCAATACTACTGTAAGTGCATTGCTATTCCTGTCCGTTTACAATTCTGTCCTACATAAACACAAATACGTAAGCACAAGTGATGAAATGTATTAAATGTTTTGATTGGTTGTGGACCAGATTGTAGTAGTGATCAACCTTTCGTTATCTAACTGAAAACTAAGAAAGCGCGGGAATTGTAAACATCGGTTTCACAACTAGAAAATAAAGGATAATGAATGTGAAATTCTTTTAAATTCGTTTTCTTTTGTTTATTTAATAATTAAAAAAGAAATGTAAATGCAAAACATTTTCAATTTCAGGGGGAAAATATCAAAAGATAGAAAAAAACAAGTGTCCGATAAACCCCATGTGTAAAAAGTAACTTTAACTTCGCATTGGGTTGTATCGGACAGAAATCTCACCTGAGACTATGAAATTAATGAAGAGTGTTGAATAGAGATGTGCGGGTATTTTTGCCTGGAAAATAATAACCGTATCGTTTCTAGATCTAATAAATTAGCGACGAAGATTTAGATCTAAATAATATTTACAATATTAACATTTCCCTCGTTACTTTACCAGAAACGCTAAGTAACGGATCGTCACAGCATGCGATCCGTATAAACATAACCACACATGTCGCGGTGCATAACAACGATCGCTACTTGTAAAAACTAGACCACTACGCCCAGCCGATGGTTTATTACTTCAAATACGTGTTTACTCGATTAAAATAAATTTGCGGAATGTATTCGTATTATATAGCACATTGGATTGGAATCGTAACACTAGTACAAACCGAGTTTATCCTTGTATTGTTTTTCCAACGGTGCGTATATAAGAAAATTCCCGAAGGTGTCCGATATAACCCAGTATTACTCTAGTATTTTATACAAGTATCAATAAAAATACCCGGCTATTCTACTCTGGGTGATGCTTACTTATAAGGTAATGACACCCCTGCTCTACCCTGCCCTGTATATATTGGTGGGGCGTATGATCAGATCATTGATACCATGATCATGATGCCCATGTGCCATGACGTGCTCGCACTTTATTTAGTTTTTATAGATGAAGAAGAGGTGAGGTGAATCTCTTATAAATTAAGAAGCGCCCACGTTTGACGGGAATCACCATATTGTTTACCTTAGTATGAATACATTATTATATCAGGAATCTCTATGAATACTCCCTGATAAAACAAATAAATATGTACCGCATTTTCGGAACTTGCCAGCAGTCGCCATTTTGTTTATCTTATAATTGAAGAGGTCGCTACTGCAGAGTTGTCGTTTCTTGAAAATAGTTCAAAATGGCGTCGAGTACTCTCCGAGTCGGAATCCCGAGTGACGGAATCCGACGAGGCAGTTCCGATTGTGACGGAATCCGACGAGGCAGTTCCCGAGTGATTCCGATTGTTTTACGGACGTCGTCGTCAGATTCCGCCACTAGGGAATAACGATTACGGAAATTAACGAAGAGTTCCGATTCCATTTGTTCATTCTCGCCCTCGATCGATACTAGTATCATCTCGCGTGTTTGGCACTTGGAATTATGGGAGAAAAAGTAGTCCGGTGAGGTGATTTGCATAATTATATATATATATATATAGCTATTACCAAAACCCAGGTTTTAGGACCCAATCTAGACACGCCGGACAAAAGCACCAAACTTTCCTCAAATTCGTGTTTTATATTTCTACATATTTTTAAAAGGGTCCCCAAAGGTTCATAAATCCCTAAATGTATTAGGATTATATGCACACCGATTTACCGCACCGCGGATGAAGTCCTGAAAAATCAGGAGGGCACTTGCCGAATATCAGTGATGAATTTGAAAAATTCGAAATGACGTCAGTATGCCATTTGTTTTGTTTGTATGACGTAACATCGTTTCGGCGTTCTCGTGCTAACTGGTGTAAAAAGGCGTGAATCATAAGAAATATTAACAAAATATCATCTTAAATTATGTAATATATAGGTCAATAACCAGTTTTTTTGAGATACTGAAAATATCTCCCTCGGTAGTGAAATGGCCCCGATATAGGAACTAGTGCGGAACTGGCCGCGATATAAGAACTCGTTCTCCGCACTCGTTCTTATATCGGGGCAATTTCTCTACCTCGGGAGATATTTCCCGTATCTCAAAAACACTGGTTATTAAACTCTATACCTTCACTCTTCATGGTTCAGAGTGTGACATATAGATAGACTATCGATAAACCTGTAGTAAACACATGGTTCAGAGTGTGACTTATAGATAGACTATCGATAAACCTGTAGTAAACACATGGTTCAGAGTGAGACATATATAGACTATCGATAAACCTGTAGTAAACACCGATAGAGGCTATTTAGAGAAGTCTTTACCATTAAGAAACCGCGGTCGGTCGCTACGAACCCTCCCTTTCGGTTTCTTAATAATGAACAAGTATATTGAGAGTCTCTGTTTCATACTTAAAATCGTTCATTTTAATTTGTACTATATTTACTATTTAGTTAAATAGTTATGTTGTTATCCATAAACAATATTAATGTATGTCTACGTAATCGGATGTTACATGCAAACTGGTATCAGTAGCTATTTCTTCCGTAAGTTTTGTTCTCTAGAGAAGAGTTAGTATTTGCATGTATTTGTCAATCGACTGATTCAATTCAATTCTTTATTCAGCATAAACATCATACAATGTTCTTGCCTACAATGATTCAATCAATATGTTTTATTTTCATTACCACTGTTTCAAAATCAATTATGCATTTGATGTTTAGGCTGGGTATTCATTTGTTTGCTTAATATTGCCTGTATTCCTTTGCATTGTTATCAACATATATTTTGTTTTCAGTATTTTGTTTCACACCAACTGTCGCAATAAGGCTGGGTAGTTATGTGTCTGCTTAATATTGCCTGTATTCCTTTGCATTGTTATCAACATATATTTTGTTTTCAGTATTTTGTTTCACACCAACTGTCGCAATAAGGCTGGGTAGTTATGTGTCTGCTTAATATTGCCTGTATTCCTTTGCATTGTTATGAATATGTACAGTAAACCTTATTAGGCTGGGTATCAATTTGTTTACTTAACTTTACCTTTATTCTTTTGAATTGTTTTGTATATGTAGTATTTAAAATAATAAAACCATACATCTCTAAATAGTTTATGTTGTTAATGGGCATGTTAAGATCATGTTGTATAACATGGCTAACGTTATTTAGTATATTAGCTGAATACAATAATGTAAAAACTTAAATGTAAATGCAAGCTCCCTTTGTTTAAATACTTCTGTTTTCTTACTTTAATTTCGAATAAGTGGTTCAACTACTCCAGCTTTTTAAGGTTGATAACGTTTAACGTGGAATGCAATAAAGCCATGATATGTTTATCATATTACACAAGTATTATATATATGTAAAAATAAAAGCCGAATACCTATTTGATCTTTTCCGTTCAGCTCGGAGTACATAAAACTTACCTCGTCGATTTCCGTAACTGTACAAAATACCGGATTACGAAAATCGACGGGGTAGTTCTGTTGTTCGGTGTCATACGGAGAAGGTCGAGTCAACATACGACGTCACCATACAAACATGAGTCACCAGACAACAACGTAGTTTATAGGCAGCTATTACAACTGGTCCTTATGAGGTTTTTGGAGCTTCCATTGGTGGAGGAAGACCCCAGGTGCCCCTCCGGGCAATTTTCGTGCACGGGCGGGCACATGGGTAGAACCACCGACGTTCCGCAAGCCAGCTGAATAGCTTGCTCACATAAATATTCCTAGGCCCCTGAGGGATCGAACCTACAGCGGTGAGGGGCAAGTGATTTCAAGTCAGAGACGTTAACCACTTGGCCACGGACGCCCCCGCATCGTATAAGTGTATCCAACTCGCTTAATAAAGTCAATAATAAACCAGCACGTAAGATCCTCTATATGTGACCATGGACCTTACAGAGTACTTAGTATTTTTGGTTTTATCATTATGCCAAGTCATTGAGTACTTACTTGTGGTTTTCAAGGCTTTTTTTTTTTTTTTTATATATTATATCTATATGATCATTTATGCCTTTTATTTATAATGCTGACTTGTTTGTTAGAGATTATGTCCTGGCGGGGATATCTTTATTTACACTGTCCCGTTTATTGGGTGGCAATAAGGTAAAAGTGAGGTTTGGTGCACCCTAGAACCCGGTTTAAACACCCAGCGGTCATTTTTGCCACTGACCGTTCCAAGGAGGTAGCCCTATTGTCAACCTTTTTATGTTTGTGATGTCATATCTTCCATTTTATTCATATTTTTAGTTGTAGTTTGTTTCTGTTTGTGTTTGTGGTTGACTGTCATCCTTGAATGCTTCATTTCCAGTTCGATTGTATATATATTGCAACTATGGAATACAGGTACCTATGGAATATAGGTAACTATGGAATATAGGTAAACAAATAAAACGCTTCACTCTATCAAATGCTCATTATATATAATCTGTTTTTTGATAATTATGAAGACAAGTGATATTAAAATATTCGTTAACATTTAGAGATCTAGCGAATTCTTGAAGATTTATATAGTCAAACTCGATTAAGACATTTATATAGAGATAACCATTCAACAGAACGTATTTGTGTGCTAACAACTGCTTTCTCACTTTGTGTCTCAAGGTGCGGTTAAACCAAAACTCTTGAAAGGAGCACTTTTAGCTTGAAAAACAACAAACTAATTAGACATTGAAAAACTACCGTTATTGAATATTAACTAATTAGAAACAAGATGTTTTGACGTAATTCAATAGCAATTCAAAAGATGTCCCACTTTGCGGGGTTGAACTTCGCGCCGAATATGGATTTTGAAAAAGAACTGATAAGCATCATTTTTCTACCAAAATATGTTACTATTTGTAGTAAGGTTTGTTAAATAACACAAATATATTGACCGGATGATGTCATTATTGCGCAGGTCTTGTATTTGACACCCCGGAACCACAGCATACCGATATGCATATGAACATTACTGAATGACGTCATATAGTGAAAAGATGAACATACGTAAATGTATAACATTCTACTAATAAGTTTAATAAGTAAACGTAAAACTTTTTTTGTGCACATTACTACTTCATAAAGTACAAAGCATATTAATAACTTGAGGTGCTAAATTATTTCTTGATAAAACATTTAAATACGAGTGTCCATTGTCCTTTTAAAGACAGTCACAAACAGCATAGGCAAACAATTTAGTATATTTATTTACTATGCATGCTGGCACTGAACATTTATTTGAAAAAAATATAGAATGAATGGGTTAGCAAGTTGTTTAGATGACACAATACTGTATACAAGATATACTGACATTTTGGGACTTTACGGGTTTGACCCCTACGTTCATTTATTCGTTACGTCCTTAAGATGTTACGGTGGCATAGAGGTGACATGTGTATGTTTGTATTTATCTCGTGCGCACGAGATACTAAGTCGTGCTCACGAGATATTAAGTCGTGCGCACGAGATAACTAAGTCGTGAGCACGACTTACTAACTCGTGCGCACGAGATACTAAGTCGTGCGCACGAGATAACTAAGTCGTGAGCACGACTTACTAACTCGTGCGCACGAGACACTAAGTCGTGAGCACGAGATGCTAAGTCGTGCGCACGAGTTACTAAGTCGTGCTCACGAGATACTAAGTCGTGAGCACGAGATACTATGTCGTGCGCACGAGTTAGTAAGTCGTGCTCACGAGATACTAAGTCGTGAGCACGAGTTACTAAGTCGTGCGCACGAGTTACAAAGTCGTGCTCACGAGATACTAAGTCGTGAGTACGAGATACTAAGTCGTGAGCACGAGATAATTAAGTCGTGAGCACGACATAATAAGCCAATCAGAATACACTTTACATACATGGATGCTGTTTGAAAATGGCTGATAGCAGAGACGATTTTATTGTATTATACTTTAATGCAGGGTTAACGTATGTAGAAATTCGGTTCGTTTTACGCGACCAGCATGATATAAACATATCACTCAGACATTTACATAGAGTGTTACGCGGATTGATGTTGCGACGAAGAATATATAGTGACTCTCGTACTGTGGTTGACTTTATTAGCAACGAACTTGAACATTCCGGACCGCTCCATGGATACCGAGTCATGCGTCAACGTTGCATAGCCAATGGTTTACGGGTACGGGTCAACGATGTTGCTACCATCCTTCGTATATGCGACCCTCGGGGTAAGTTCAACCTGACAAAGTAAAGCAAACACACCTGCCCTTACAAAACGTATACTGAAATTCATATTAGCTTCTGATACGAGTATGTACTTACACTACCCACAAGAATGCCTTTGATTACTTCATACAGTGGTAGTGGTGGTAGTTGTAGTGGTAGTAGTAGTAGTGGTGGTTTTTACGGTGGCCGGTTCGTTCAGGTGAGCATCCGGAGAACGTATACATGTCATTTGAAATCAAACAAAAAGTGTATATTTTTATGTCCCCAAAAATTTGGGGGCATATATATTTGCTCTTGTCTGTCCGTACGTACGTCCGTCCGTACGTACGTACGTACGTTCGTCCGTCCGTCCGTCCCGAAAATGTTGTGTCGCGCGCTGCACCTTTATTATTCGACCTACAGTCACCAACATTCACACAAATGTTTATTGGGATGAGTTGTTGTGCACCTGGGTTTTAATTTTTAAATGGCACCAGTAACACCAGAGTTATGGCCCTTGACATAGTCAAAATTAAGGCATTTTATATGGCAAATTTGAGGGACGCGCTGCTCCTTTACTAATTGGCATACAGTCACCAAACTTCACATAATTGTTTATTTGGATGAGTTGTTGTGCACCTGGGTTTTAATTTTTATATCGCACCAGTAACACCAGAGTTATGGCCCTTGACATAGTCAAATTTCTCTGTTTCTGACAAGGCGGTATTGGAGGTATCGGTGTCTAGTTATTCTAAAATTCGTGATTTTATTTTTATTTTTATAACATAGATACAAAAATCTAGTGTAGGATTTTTTTTTCAAAATGTATATCCAGAAACCTAAATGTTCTAATTTTCTCATAGTAATTGGATTCGTATTATTTATTAACAGGTGTGGAAGCGCGGATTGCTAGAAGATTTCAACGACGGAATTATTTTGCAGCTGGACCAAACTTTATTTGGCATCTCGACGGATACGACAAACTGAAACCTTACGGACTGTGCATACATGGATGTATCTGTGGGTTTTCTAGGAAAGTTAAATGGCTAAATGTATACCATACAAACAACAATCCAAGAATTGTCGCTGGGTATTTTCTGGAAGTGTTAAATGAGTACGGTGGCACTCCTAGGATAATTCGAGGGGATTTTGGAACAGATAATGTAGTAGTGAGAGAAAAACAAAGGCATTTGAGGGCTGATGAAAATGCTTACATCTCAGGCTCAAGCACACTTAATAAGCGGATTGAGAGCTGGTGGGGCTACCTTCGACGCCAACATATTCAGTATTGGATAGACACATTCAAAACCCTCCAAAATGCAGGAGACTTTTCAGGGAGCGACTCAGACAAGTGCCTTGTGCAATTTTGCTTCATGGCTTTACTACAAGTAAATATAATCTTTTCAATTATAGAATGTATTTTATGGCCGCGTGTATAAGAAGTAAGAAAACTACACTGTTCAATAAGCATTTGTCATGTTTCTGGTTCTATTTAAAATGCTTTTATAATAATTTGATTTTTCATAATCAATTCAAATGTTTCATTTACTATTTTCTATTTGACAACTGTACAAACAATACCAATTCAGGCAAGTTCGCCTGAACCATATTTGTTACGGTAATCCATCCATCATTGGCCCCATGTGTTATCGTGTTATTTCGGAAGACGTTCGTTATCGTCTCCATGACGTTCGGCTTGAGTCGTGGATGTCCGTGGCATACGGACGTCTTCCGATGTAAGGCGGGAAAACACGATATACTGATGGATGGATTATCCTCAATGAAAAAGGGACAGTTTCAAACGTTTAACTTAAATGTTGAGTAGATATCTGACAAACACTATATTAATTATCACAGTCCATCTAATAAAAGCAGATTTGTGAATTAGCTTAAAATATGATTTAATTGATAGACGTGAAAAGTGCGAACCATCAAACACCACAACGTCATATGTACGTTTAAAATTAAAAACGTGTGTATCAATTTTGCGTCTCTCATGCTCATTTTATCACATATTCTGTGCATGAAATGATGCGTGCGTGCGGATGTGTGTGAGCGTGTGTTTGTTTGTTTGCTCATAACCTGGATACCTATTAAATATGGTCAATATATTTGTTTGTTTGTTTGGATTTGACGCCGTTTTCAACACTGTTTAGGTCATATGGCGGTCAGACCACCTAGCCAGTGTTCCTGTGTTTACCAGTACTAGCCACTCTCTAGCGACAATGATCAATATAGATGTTCGCACTGCGAAGGTTGACGTAATAGTGATCTTAATACCTCGATTTTTTTTCTTCCAATACAAACGCGCTAAAATATTTAAGAACACTTTTCTCCCAAACTCTCGTCTCGCGGTCCGCGTGTATTATTATGTAGCACTTTGTTTCAGACCGAGCTTTCATTGGCAGCATCAATGTGGAACAACCATTCAATCAGAAGGTCAAGAAACCAGCACGTTCCATTTGGTCAACCAAACAGGATGTACAGTTTTCCTAGACTATGGAACACTACAGACTATTTGTGGCCTGTATCAAGGGATGACATAGATACTTGTCGTGGTCGAGTCCAGTTTCGTTCGACAGTATGCTGCGCACCTGTTATGTATAACGTGTGTATAGACGTTATGGCGGAAGACAGCCTTCTTCCACCAAACACTGTTGATGAAGCTGTTAGGCTCTTTCAACATTTGAGGAGACGCATACATGTCATTCACATATAAATGAATCATAAATATGTGGGAAACTAAAATGTCATTATAAAATGACGACTTTTGATAATATCGTGACAAAAGAAGAAATTGCTCATAATGAGCAATTTCTCCTTTTGTCACAATGTTTTCATCTTTAATTAAATATTAAAACAGTTATTTATAGTGTTTTTTGTTATTTTACGTAGATGTTTTCAAAGTCGTCTGCTGCAGATTTCTTTATTATGGAAAGGGTTAAATGTGAGTTTTGCCTTGTGTTTCAGACTCCTGGTAGAGACTCACAACAAAGTGGTGGGATTGATGTGAACATAGAACAAAACACTGGAAATAAGAAGTGTTGTTAATTAGGAGTCCATTTTAATCAACTCTAATTAACCGTTCATCGATGTAGTTTTTTCTGTCCGCTTCTTGTGATTGTGTGAGCATAACGCGAGGCCACCTTGTGGAGAGTTGTTCTAAACCAATCCCAGGGCTCCAGATAAAGGGGGTCAAATGTTATTGTTTCGATATAAAATATCCCATAATTCTCATCATTCAAATCCTATGTTGTGGGTACCAACAACATAGGGTTTGGATGAGTATAAAGAATATACCATGAGAATTATCTGGAGCTCTGCTTGAATCCTCTAGTCTGCTATCAGCTTACAGCTTGTTTTAACTAAGTGTTGATATGGAAACAGAGCTGGTGTTATAGAGACTACCAAACAACATATTTATCTCTGTTTAGGGCACACTTTGAAAAATTGACTTGAATTGCGTCAAGCAAAATGGGGTCTTAATGCATCTGCGTAAAGTGTCGTCCCGGATCAGCCTGTGCAGTCCACACAGGCTAATCCAGGGCGGCACTTTCCGCTTCCAATGGATTTACACTTGGAGTAAAGCTTCTTGAAACAGAAATTCACTCAAAAGCGGAAAGTGTTGTATACTAAAGCTACTTTCCACAATGCCAAAAGATTTCTGTTTCATGGACTACCCTATATCTCAATACCCCGGAGTCAGTAAGCGTGAGTCTGAATCATATCATAATGTATGTTCTGTGAAGCCCATACAGGCTGATCCAGGTTGATACTTTACGCTGATGCCGTATTGTTTTTTTCAACTTATGAAATAAATCTAGTTTTACTGTTTTGTATATGAAGCTAGGTAATAATTTAGCCATTACCACATATCCATTTTTTATGCCTCTGCAACAGAAAACTCTTTCAAACATTGTGAGACAAAAACATTTGTATGTTATGAGCAACGGCTCCATTAACCACAAGGTTTTCAAAACCATCCAAACATGCAGATTTTCTTAACATGAGACTTTGCCCATTCCCAGATGCAAACAAAAATTTAACATTTCTGCAGTAGATGACTTTATAAAACATGGGGAAAGGAGAATTTGCTTGTAACAAGCAATTTCTCCATTTCCCACCTTGTTTTATAATCAGTAACCATTCTTACAATTGAAATTTTGTTTGTTCGGATTTCATAATCTTTTCTTGTGATGCTTTCAATTTTGAAGACCCTGTAAATGACATATCAAGGAATGTGTTAACCCTTTACTCCATGAATACGCATTTTAATGCATCTGCAGCAGACGACTTCAGAAAACATTGTGACAAAAGAAGAAATTGCTCGTAACGAGCAATTTCTCCTTTTGTCACAATGTTTTCTACTCTATCTCAAAATGAAACTGTCATTTGGCGTAATTTACTATTATCGTCTACTGATGCTTTCAATTTGCACCCGTTACAAAATTCCGTATGGGGTAATGCGTTAAATTATGTGGTAATGGGTTAAATTATGTGGTAATGGGTTAAGTCGTCCTTCACTGTTGTCTATCAGCCTGTCCACTGCCTGCAAGAAACACAGATGTACTTGGAATATGCTTTTGCTCTTGCATATTGTAAAGGTGTGGAAGATTTGGGAAAGAGAAGCAAATGCTAGTTAAAATGAGTTGCTTCTTTTCCCACAAAATCATTCAAACTTGTTGTCTGTTTTCAGAGGAAAGATTTGGGCCAGTACTGAGTCTTGGAATATTGTCGATTAACTTAAGTCACCACTTTCTTAACCATTTCCCTGACATGTCATGTATAGCCTCTTTCAAATTGAAAGTCTCTCATGAAAAAAGTAGAAAATCTGGACAATTGAAAGTATAATAGTAGAATATTGAATAGAAAACATAGTGTGAACAGGAGAAATTTATAAGCAATTTCCCATTTTCCCACACTGTTTTCAGAAGTCGTTTGATACAGACATGTCAAAAGTTGTCTGTATCTGGGAAATGGTTAATTTTTTTATTTAACATGGTTAGCTTACAAGCTTTTGTGAATTGTTAAAACTGCTATATTGTCTAAATCCATGATTACTCTTAACCTCGCAACCGTATTCTCTGTGGCCGAGACTTCTTACAAGGCTGCCATTTTCCTCTCCCGTCACAATAACTGAGAATGGGAGCAGTTGGCTTTGTTGGAGAGCTCAGGGTTTTGGGGATCGTATTATGACTGATGCTGTAGTGCCCAGGTCACCCTTTCCATGAGCAGCAGACAACTTTTGAAAACATTCTGAGCAATTTCTTCTTTTGTCACAATGTTTTCAACTTTATTTAAATAATTATAAACATATTCAACTTTGTCTACATGTTTTCGAAGTCGTCTGCTGCAGATTTCTTGCATGTTGGAAATGGTTTCTTCTACAGCAGATGTCTTGGAAACATTGTGGGAAAAGGATAAATTGTTTCCAATGATGTTTTTTGATTCAGTCTCACAGTTAAACTTTCACGTGTCTTTTTTGTCTGGTTCTTCCATTCTTCTCTGGAGAATATTAACCTTATACCACCATTTCATATAAGCTTCTTTGGAAACGCCGTGAGATCAGGCCCAGAGGTTATAAAACTTGTGTGAGGGTCCTCTGTGGCTGAGTGGTTAAGGCATTGGATTAGTACTCGGGCATCCAGAGTTTGAGTCCTGCTTGCGCTGCTTGTGTCATGGGCACAGAGCACAGAGATTGTTACTGAGCATGCAGAATAAACTGTTTTATGACTACAAGATCAGCTCAAGTTGTTTTTAGAAAGCAATGTCTGCCTTGCAATCATGTTTTTTTCTGAAATCAAGTATGATGATCATTTTTGCTCCATCCAAGATTTCCTTGTATATATTATATAATCCCTTTCATACAAAAGAAGAATTTTTTTCCAATGAAATAGTGTATTTTTGCCGAGCCCGCTTGCTTTTAAAGTATTTTCTATTAACTGTTTGCAACTTCTGGACTGCCAAAATGAAACATTTAATAGAAAAGACTTGACATTCTTAATAAATATTTTAGAGGGAAGAAAGCATAGTGGTAAAACTAGAAATTGTTCAATATTAACCCTTTTCCTGATATGCAATTTTTAGACTCTTCCAAATTGAAAATGTCTGAAGAAAATAAATCAATACTGGAACAAATGAGAGTTAAAATTTCTGACAGAGTAGAAAACATTGTGGGAAAGGGAGAAATTGCTCGTTATGAGCAATTTCTCCTTTTCCCACAATGTGTTTAAAAGGCATCTGCTGCATACGCGTCAAAAGTCGTCTGTATAGGAAAGGGTTAACAAGTTTTCCTTTTTCCCAGAATGGTTTAAAATATGTCTATTGCAGAGAAGTAGGAGATGCTTTTAATGAGGGATAGGGTTTAAATGAGTAATTAAAGGGTATCAACATCTTTTACATTTGTCTAGTGTATTTTATTTTAAAATTTGGAGGAAATAATTTAACATCTAGATCTATGGAACTTAACAAATAAGCAGATGATTAAAATGACTAGTTCTGTCTAGCTTTTTTACATTTCAACAAACAACAAAATGTGTTTTTGAAACACTATGTCCCCGATTTCAGCTTTAACCACACGAAGTTTAATGTCATTTTCAAGGTCAAGGTGAAGGTCAATGTCATTTTGCATGATGCCATGACTAGTAGAATATGTATATAAATTATGGCGTATGTAGGTTAAATGGATCAGAAGTTACAATGATTTATCAAAATGAAGATTTCAATGTCATTTTCAAGGTCATGGTGAAGGTCAAGGTCTTTTAGCATGCTGCCATGTGAACGCCATTGACTAATAGAATATGTATACCAAATGTGAAGCCTGTAGCTGAATGGATCAATCAATAACAATAAAAGTACATTTGAGCTGCATCTTGCGAAAAGGTGTATAAATGCCTTTGCGTAGAGTGTCGTCCCTGATCAGCCTGTGCAGTCCGCACAGGCTAATTTGGTACGACACTTTCCGCTTCCAGAATATATATATATACTTAGAATAGACCTTCTAGAAACAGAAAATCACCAACAGCCTACACGTTCATTCAGTCTGATCTGTATCTACACAGTAGCCAGTAGCTTCTCGGAAGGTTTGATACGTGATTAACACTCACTGTAGATTCAGATCAAACTGCGTGAATGTTCATGTCATATAATTGAACCGTATCTTGGTAAAAAGGGTATTAGCGCCTCTGCGTAAAGTGTCGTCCCGGATTAGCCTGTGTGGACTGCACATGCTGATCCAGGACAACACTACGCAGATGCATGAAGACCCCTTTTCGCAAGATGCAGGTCATTTGTATTCAGATTCTTGCATAAGAAATGCCTTTTGGATCAATTATTTCTATGCCTATTAGGCGTATTCGACTGGCGACTTTCTGTTGAGCAACTTACTTTTCAGAGGTCCACCAGCGTTGAGTTTCGTACTCAACGGTGTGACGTCATACTACAAGTCGAGCAAAAAATATGCTCAACGAAGCTGTCGTGCTCAACAAAAAGTCCCAGTCGAATTCGCCAAATGAAAAACTGAATGAAAACACCAGGTTGTGCATACTGTGGCTTATACAGTTAGGCCAGAGTTTTTTTTATTATTTTGTTTACGGGAACGCTGCTCCTAAATTTTGAAAACCCATATAAAAATAAAATTTGAAATCGCGATTTTTATTTTTTATTTTTTCCCCCTCATTTGCTGTCGATAATGTTTTAAAAATAAAGTTTATCAAAATTTTATCTCATTTTTATCAAAATCTCCCGTAAACCAATTAATAAAAAAACTCTGGACTTAACTAGCAATACATTTGCATAATAATCTGCCATAATATTCTAATGGTGATCCAAGTTTAAGTATTGAGGTTAAAAGAAATGAAACAAAAAGACACATTTACAAAATGTTATGTCTGCAACCTAAGAACCTAAGAACACCCCTTGTTTCCAACATGAATGTACTATAGCTAGCAATGGTTTAGACAGTGTAAATTTGTATAGAGAAACTAATGAAAATTATTTCATAACAGATGCACACAGATGTTCCAGAAAAGGACTAGTGAATGTATTAATGGCACAAAGCTACAAGAGGGCCATGATGGCCCTGAATCGCTCACCTGAATCCATGTTCTTATTTCATTAAAAGTTACTATTTTAGCTGTAGTGGCCATCTTGTTCAGCAAAGCTGAACAGTTTGAGTAGTTTTTGACCCCAGGGTCCTAATTTGAGTAATCTTGGTAGAGGTACTCTAGGATATGCTAAAAACCAAATATCTGGGCCTTACAGTTTGGGACAAGAAGATTTTTTAAGTTTTCCCTATATAACTCCATGTAAAACATGTGACCCCCGGGGCCGGGTCATTTTTGACCCCAGGGCCAAAATTTGAACAATCTTTGTAGAGGTTCACTTGGTAATGCTACATACCAAATATCAAAACTCTGGGCCTTATGGTTTGGGACAAGAAGATTTTTTAAGTTTTCCCTATATAATTCTATGTAAAACATGTGACCCCCGTGGCGGGGCCATTTTTGCCCCCTGGGCCATAATTTGAACAATCTTTGTACAGGTCCACTAGGTGATGCTACATACCAAATATCAAAACTCTGGGCCTTACGGTTTGAGACAAGAAGATTTTTAAAGTTTTCCATACATGTATACAGTACAACATACATGTGTGTAAAGTGTATTCTGATTGGCTAATTATCTCGTGCGCACGACTTAGTAACTCGTGCTCACGACTTAGTATCTCGTGCTCACGACTTAGTATCTCGTGAGCACGACTTAGTATCTCGTGAGCACGACTTAGTATCTCGTGCGCACGAGTTAGTAAGTCGTGCTCACGACTTAGTTATCTCGTGCGCACGACTTAGTATCTCGTGAGCACGACTTAGTATCTCGTGCTCACGACTTAGTTATCTCGTGCGCACGACTTAGTATCTCGTGAGCACGACTTAGTATCTCGTGCGCACGAGATAAATAAAAACAAACACATGTCACCTCTATGCCACCGTATGTTCGACTGTTATTGATGTGTGTTTAATAAAATAGTGTCTACGGCACGTCGACACATAAATCGGCCACATTAAGCGCAAACACGTAATAAAACTAATAATAGTTTAACCTGAGCCAAATCGTGCAGTAAAACAGACTGGTAAAACAGACAGGAGTTTGTCATGAGCCGTAAATAACGACTATACTCAACAATTCTTATCTTGAGATATATTTGCAGAAGTTGTGGTTTATCTTGTATTCGTAGGTATTACTTTCTTCATACTTTTCTACAGTGAAAACAACGTAAGCTATGTGGTCTAGCTACTGGAGTGATTTTTTTCGCATAACGGATTCTTTGAACCTAACTTTTAGTTTGGTATACCTGGAAACCTCGATTGCGATGTCGGAAAAACAAACCAAGGTCAACCCGTTTAAAGATCCTTCAGTAACCATGTTCAAAAATGTCTGGACGTATTTTTCAAAGTTATATCAATGACAATAAAAAAGGAAAAGTGACCAAGATTTTGACATATATTTAGATAAATTCGAACCAAATAATTCAATATTTAACCTGCAATTCACGCATTTGAAAACTAGGTTTAAAATATACGGAGGTAAAAATGTTTAGCAAGTTTTTTTTTTAGATATTTTGTGATTTTACGGGCTTGACCTCTACGTTCATTTATTCGTTACGTCATTAAGATGTTCGACTGTTATTGATGTGTTTTTAATAAAATAGTGTGTCTATGGCAGTCATTTCTTGATTTTACAACCAAACATGTATTATTTCCAGGGTGTAACAAACACTTGCTAAACTTTTCCCCCTCAGTATAGTTTACAAAAAGGTCAGGATGACGTTCTGCTTTATTTATCATTTTAGGACTTGGCATACGTGATATTATTTAAGATATACACAAATAAAAGATATAAGGCCGTTCAATGGAGTTATCTTGCCTTTAGAAGGCATGTATAGTTTGTATGTATTTTCCATTGTTATACGATCAAATGTGTTACATGTAACATGTACCATAGGGAAGTTTATTTGTAGTAGAACGTAACCCAAATTCCCGAGCAGTTGCGTAACCACGTGATCACCCATGTGACCTCTTTGTATATATTGGGTATGAACTGTTGGGGACTTTGAATGGATCCAACAAAAAAGGGAGGGGAATTAACTATTGTTGTAAGAACGTGTGGCCCGACCCATTTGGTGGCCCGACCCATTTGCATACTTTGTAAAAACAAATGCAATAAAATATGTGTAAACAAAATAAAAAGCCTTTTAATGTGTATTGTTAATTCTTATACGGGACACCGTGAGTTTTTAAAAAAGCAAGATTGCCGTGAGTCCATTTGAAATAGAAGCATCACTCTCATAAACCAAGATAGTGTTGTCATATCGTTGCATTACCCATAATCTACAAATGAATTTGAACTGGTTTAAGCGTAGACAATTTCCAAGAAGAACTTCCCCGCATCATTATCAACCGTTAACACTGCAGGTGTATGTGTATGTTGAACTAATAATAATTGAACTGGATTTTATAGACGCACCAACAGTCAAGATCATATGGCGACTTTCCTGCTTCCATTGATGGAGGAAGACCACAGATGCCTCTCCGGGCACAATTTTGGTGCACGTACGGGCCCCTTTGTAGAACCACAGACATTCTACAAGCCAGCTCGATAATTTCTTGAGGCGCAAGTGATTTCAAGTCAGAGTGTCTAACCACACCGCCACGCACACCCACTGAGATAATAATAACGAAACCCATAAGAGCGGATTTATTGGTAAAAGGCAGTCGATATAAAAGACACAATGTTTAATGATATTTTCCGTTATTGAAATTTATAGAAATCGGGCAATACTCCAGGGTTTTGAATGTGTTTTGAAGAATGTAACTGAGTGTTTGAACAAAGAGCACATAGCAAAGAAGAGCCCATTACCATATATTATGGGTGTTGCACATCGTAGGCACTAATGGTGTTCCACTTAACAACTTTACATCAATGTCGGTATCAGGCTTCAAGAACACCATAACCTACCTGAGAACTCAATAACAGCCATTACCGCAATGAGAAATAGCTATATCTGAAAGTGTCTTCTCTGTAAACGTTGTATGTTATGGGATATACACTTTTCAGCACTTGACAACGTGATTACTCTTAATTTGTTTTAAATGAAACACTTAACAAGTTCCTTACTAATACTTTCTCAGGCATACTTGCACCGGTGGGAGCTATTCAAAAGAGTTTATATCATTTACGTTAAATGATTTACGGTCTTTTGTTGAAACATCTGATATATTCAAATGAGATTTTAATTGGAGTGTATAGTCACACACAAAGCTATGATCATATAGCGACTTTCCAGCTTCCATTGGTGGTGGAAGACCCCAGTTGCCACTCAGGGAAAATTTTGTGCACGGTTGTGCACTTGGGTAGAACCATCGACGTTCCGCAAAAATGAGATATAGGATCCTATAGAAACCACAGCAAGTAATGGCAATGGCATCGTAGGTCCGCACTGTACTGCAAATAAGGAATTAATAATACAATGAAAGAGACAAAACACAATAGAAAGGGTGGTGAAGACAGGGTTACCGACTTGGAACGGTCAGTAGGCAATAAGGCCTACTGGTTAGCTTGAATCGATTTTATATGCGCACAATCCTCACTATTATCCTGTCTTTAGCGCCCAAATAGACAAGACAGTGTAAACAAAAAGGAATTCTCTAACAATAAAGTCCACATCCAGAGAAACTAACTAAAGAAACACATACAAAATAATAAACATCTCAGGATGTATCCAGAATCGTACTGAACAACCATAGTAGTTGCAGCTAAAGAGAAAACCAATCTAGGGTACGACCAGAAAACCCGTGGGACGAAAGCTCATGCACCCAGCTCCCTTAGTTGGGGTTTCTGTAGGTACAATCATAGAGCCCCAAGAGATAGTCCAGTCATTGCACAACTTAAAAGTAAAGCGTAATACTGACTGTAGAGAAGTCAATCACTAAACATGGAGTGTAAAACCAAAGGGTTATATCCTTTTTTGACGAACTTCCTGATTAAATTTGTAAAGCGGTCAGGAAACCTGTCAGACCCCTTTGACTTTCGAAGTTTATAGACCACATCTCCATAAAATGAGGGTTGTGATATGCCTAGTCGCAGAAGTGTTTTAAGGTTGGTGTTGTACTTTTCCAGCAGGTCCTTGTTGCGGCGGTAGGAGTTAGAGAAAGATCTCCGTAGTTTGTGATAACGAAAACCCTGCTGAAGAAGTTTACTTGTAATAACTTAATTCCGATCATTGAAGTCTATAACATCATTACACGCTCTAGTTACTCGAATGAGCTGGGAGATATACACCCCGTATGAGGTGGCACGAGGTACATCTCCATCCAAGTGTGGATAGTTGACGATGTTAAAATTGAAATCATCTCTCTAATCATAGATTTTAGTATGAATACAATCTTTTGAAAAATCGAGAGATGAAGATCGAGAAATGGTGCTACTGTATCCGAACTGTTGGCTTTATTCAACGAGAGCTCTGGTGGATAAATGTTAGTAACATTATGAGCAAAGAACGGATTATCAATATTGAGTATGTCATCAAGATACCGAAAAGTATTATTAAAGGCATCAATAATTTCACCCTGGCTAGAAGGTGACAAACTCAACATAAAATCTCTTTCATAGCAGTACAAAAACAAATCTGCAACAAGTGGCGCACAGTTAGTACCCATAGGAATACCAACAACCTGGCGGTAAATAGTTTGACCGTATCTTATAAAGATGTTATCCAGAAGAAAAGATAAGGCTCTACAAACATCAGTACAAGTCCACAACTTATACTTATCAATGGGGGCGTTAATAAAGAAAGCCCTGACATTATTACAAGCTAGAAAAGTTGTACCTTCTCTAGAAAATGTCTTCTGAATAAGCTGAAGCAGTTTTGAAGCAGTGTAGATTGATTCCTGAGTTCTCGAAGGCCTTTCCGCAAGCCAGCTTGATGGCTTCCTCACATAAAGATTTCTGGTCCCATGAAAACCCGAACCCATAGCGTTGAGAGTTAAATGATTTCAAGTCAAAGACTACAATCACTCGGTCACGGACGATACAATTCAATAAATTACTAGTGGTGAAAGAGCGAAAGCGTTGATGTTTAAAGTTGAAACAGTCAGTGATATCACAGATATAATAATAAACAAACAGGTAACTTCCTATGCGAGCCTTTAAAGTAGCCCTATTTCAGATGAAGCCTTTACTTTTCCTTTTAGCTCCTCACTCAAAATCTCATTGATTTTGATAAGAATACATTCCAAAGATTCACAATGAAAAAAAAATGAGATTTTCCGGTCGTACCCTATATTGACCGTTTTCTCTCTAGTTTCAACTGCTATGGTTGTTCAGTACGATTCCCAATACATCCTGATGTGTTTCTGATTACTTATGTTCCATACATATTTACAACACCATATACGTGTATCGTTTGTTAATTTCTCTGGATGTGTACTTTATAGTTAGAGATTTCCTTTTGATGGGATGTACTTTTATTTAAACTGTGTGGTTAAAATGGGTGCTGAAGACAGGACAATAGGGAGGTTGTGACACACAAAAATCGACCAATGGGCCATGTTGCCTACTGACCGTTCCACGTCGGTAACCCAATCTTCACCACTCTTGTTTATTTGGACTTAATTAAAAAATTGGATATTAATGAAAAACTGGATTAAAAGGAGAGAATACGACACCACAAACATGACAAAATGGGTAACGCTTTGAAACAGTCGGTCGAAAAATGGCCGCTGAGGGTTTAATACAGGTTATAGAATGCACCAAACCACACTAATGCCCTATTGTCTTCCCAATTAGGCAGGACAATTTATATAAACAAATCCCCGCCAGGCTATATCCTCTAAAAAAACGAGGTAGCACTAAGAGGAGTATCATACAATAATTATTGCAATATTAATACACAATATTTGTCATAATAAACATTATAATAATTTCATATTATTATTAAAAAGAGTATTCACTATTAAAATAATAAAAATGCCCGAAGGATTTTTTTTGAGTTTATGCCTATGCAAACTTTGTCGAAATTTAAATAAATGTGTGAGTGATTCGTGTAAATTTCGCCGAATCTCGCGCACATCTGGACATTAACATTGAAGGTTTCGTAATATATTTCTATTTTTTTCTATTCAATACAATATAATTTAATTCGACAAAGTTGACACACACATTAAACATTATTTAATCCTATTTTGTTGAATCCTGCACATATTTAAATACATGATTACACGATGTGTTTAAACTTCGCCGAATCTCGTACACATTTGGACTTTAACATTGAAGGTTGTGTTCTTTTTTTATTTGTTTTATTCAATTTGAGCAGGACACGACAAAGTTTACACCTGCATTAACTCTATAAAACATGTGTTAATCCTATAATTACGAATACATGTGGCCGCAACATAATGGAGTCTCATTGCGTCTTACTTTTGAACGACTTACTGGAGCCTTCTAATTATATTGCGTGGCGCAGTCGGTAGCGCGGCGGATTTGTAACCGGAGGCCTCGGGTTCAATCCTCCGTGGTGCCACTGAGTTCCGTCGGTGTGTTCTTGGGCAAGACACTTTACCTTAGCCTCGTCCGTCGGATGGGGATGTAAAGCGGGCTGTCCCGTGTATCGGTCTATCCTCCGAGCACGTTAAAGAACCATAGGAATCTATTCGATAATAAGAGTAGGGCAGGTTCCCGGATTCCTATGTATCCTTCCCCTCTCTCTGGGGCGGCTCTAAATAACCTATGCTGTGTTGATGAGCCGTTAAACAACATTCAATTCAATTCTAATTATATTGCACTAGCAATTCGTTTTATTAGGTTAAACGTATGCCACTGAATATCCTTCTCTACCTGACCTTGAACCTCATCAAGGCTTAGTCGTAATGAGATAAGCAAGCTTATGTAAATTGCTTTACTAATGAAGCCCTCATGTAAACAGGTACATTCAAGTAAAGCTAAACAAATAAGTAATTATGTAATTATGAAGATGATTAATCTTCTCAAATTAATTTACCATGACAGAATGTACTAACTTTGGAAACTGTTAGGTAAGAATCCTGATATCATCCGTTAATTAATGTATATGCATCAGTCTCAATGACTGATACATATACATTAATTAACGGATGAGGATTCTTCACGAGATGGAAGGCGTGTTCGTATTTCAAGACTGAGGCGAACAAGTGACTAGCCTCACATCGTGTATATGTATTGTTATTTATAACACTTAAACATATATTTTGAATCCATTTCGCTATATTTACTTGAGATTAAGAAACATATCAAACAATAGTAGTAAATCGTTAGCTTATTTACTTCAGCGTTAGTATAGATAGGTACCACATATGTGCGCTTATGTATAGTGTTGCTACGATAAAAATGTACCGGTATCAAATTGAATTGAAATGAGTACTTATATACCGCGTTCTGCACGTGCTACCAAACGTTTATTATGTTACTTATTAATATATACAATATAGTGAGCATGTGCCCAGATTAACCAGATGCATCATTTGGATGATTGCTAATGATGCATCTGGTTTAGCAAATATTTCTTTTCGACATAATTTTGAACCATTCTATTTCTGGGAAGAAGCTGGGAAAGTGTTTTATTTCAAGGCGGAACGTATTAAACTAAAGATGTATTAGTGATTTTGCAAATACTTGGCACACTCAAGACAATTGTACAATAACAATCTGAGTGACTGGCACACACAGTTTCAAATATGTTGTTTATGTATGGCTGTCCCTTGATAAATTCACTGGTAATATTTGTCTTTCTTCTTCAACTATTTAGGGAGTCCTCTTGCAAGCATAACGCATCGCGTATAAATTGTATATTTGGCTACCAGAAAGAGAAAACGTTCGAATAAATAATATATTGCTAGCTCCGTCTAATGAAGCATTATACGGCCATTCGCTGTTTTTTATAGTGAACAAAACATTGCCAAGCATCAGGCCAACACGATCTTGACGTTATTGAAAAATGATATGATTTATCTTTTAATAATAGTAGTATATGTATTATAGCATTTCAAGATTGTTGGTCAAACAGTTTATGTATATCAGCCGAGAATGATCGGATTACAGTGACCTTGAAGTTTGACTTAAATTACCAATTAGTAAAAGTCATTTAAACGTGTATTCTGTATCTGAAAATTGTATATATAACAGCCAACACATTATAGTGTAGAAAGTGTTTCTCATGATATGGTTAGTGTCTAGTCAATGCGACCTTCATGACCTACTGACGCCAAAGGCAACTAGGTTTCCTCCTCTCACCAAGGGCAATGTTTTAGGAGTGTAGGACTTATACTACTAAAGCCATAATATGGAAAGTGTATGTTCATGACATTGACCTTTGACGTACTAACAATAAAAGCAACACGTTTACACACCCAAGACACTCAGTGGCGAAGAAGGGGTTAAACCATGTGCTCCATTTTCAAGACCTCCGTGCCATCAACTGGACCACTGGATCATGCCAGCTCCAGTGTAACAACTAGCGTACACTAACTTTAAACTTACCTGTGTCTGAGGATGAAGTAATTTCTTCAGCATTATTACTTGCTAGCTTTCCTGATTTTAATGATTCAATGGAATGTTTATATATTTGTCAGTGTAATTGATTGACTAAATAATTTAGAATTTTCATCAATATATTGTTTTCTGAATGTGTGTATTGAGGCAATTCACATTGCTGCTTTACTTCTTAACAGATAATGATAGTTAACAGCTGTTGTGTGAATGTGCTATTTTTGTAAATATGTATGCGATTTTTTGTTTGTTAGTTTTTTCACTAGGCAGATAAATCTCTGTCTTCAAATTGCTATGTTCCTTGATTTAACTATGAGGCTGCTCAAAAGTTACGCGGACAAATGCTGTAAGATTTATATATCCAATATAGTTAGAAAAAACGCGCTTATATGTAGAAAAGCAGGGGAGATGACCCAACATTGGATTATTGCCTTTAATATATATATATGTAATTTGTGAACTCTTCTGCGACAAGGACTATCACAACCTGATTTATATGGTGACTTCTATTTACAAACTTCGTAAGATACTTGGTCATGAACACTTTCATGCATTTTTAACAAGTTTACCAAGCGAGCTTATGGACCCATCATTTTGCAACGCACTGCAATTTGAGTGGTTGACCCACGATTCCAACTATGCTAACCTTTTTGATTATGCGATAACCGGACAGCGTGTGGACCCTCTGGCTTCTGCCAAGTCAGTTAGTACTTGATTGTTGCCTTCTAGGCCGTTTTATTTTCAGTATTACATGATAATCATTGTGTTACACTTATATTGCCCATTAATCCTGCCTAGTCTGTTAGATTTGGGATGGCACTAGGGTAAGAGTGAGGTTTGGTGTACCCTAAAACCTTGTTTAAACCACCTGGCGGCCTGTTTGGTCAATGTGGTAGCCTTATTGTTAACCCTTTTATTTTTTGACGTCATACGCCTTGACTTTTATTCTTGTTTCGTATTGTCTTTTAGTTCTTTTGGTGACTGAGGTCATTGAATGCTACATTTCCTGTTCGAATTTTATAACGTTCACTTAACGAGTGTTATACGGTATACACAAAGCTAATATCTTGTGACCCTTAAATATATACAACAATTAAATGTTTTAAGCAGTTTATGCCAAGCATATTGTATTAAAATGTACACAGGAGATATGACAGTGTTTTATATATGTAAGATTTGCGTGACTGAGTAAACTCCGAGAAACATGCAAATGATTCTCTGTACCCATGGGAATTCGAGGACGAATTTCAATCTATAGGTGTAGTATGTCACGGTTCATAGATATCTGACAGGTAGACTGGTGTTGCATTATCCGACCGGTAAGCTCAGTCGGTAGAACATCGGAACGGTAATCCGAAGGTCCCGGTTTCGAGCCCCAGTCTGGCTGCACAATTTAAGTTGTCTATTAAAAGAAACACTCATTTAAAGTTTATACTGACTGACCGAAAACATAAATAAGACAAAGTAAACTTATATGTGAGCGATTCAAATAACATAAGTGATTCTCTCTTTTATATTATCAGAATGCCGAAATAGCAATATAGCAATGGTACATTGCATTTGCAGTCGTACTTTTCGGCTAATAATCTATGATTTAACCTCTCTAACCACCTGTCCCTTTTAAAAACAACAACAATTTTATCTTAAACTTTTCAGGATCACTTTATCTAGTCAAGAAATGTCATTCTTTCTTTAAAAATCATTTGAGATTTTTTTTTTTCCACGACTGTGATCGCAAAAGTTGGAAGTATATCAGTTTAATACAACTAAACACAATACATTTGTTTCCGTAAACATCGCCAAAGAAATAAATGTAGGTTGATAAGGAGATGTTTTAATTTTAACCAAATATTTTTATATAGAATTCAAAGAAAGAATCTCCTGACTTTTACGGTACTTGCTAACTTTAGCCATAACATATGTTAGGGCCGGTTGTGTATTTTGTCTTTAGCATGTTGCTTTGTAACGTGTATACCTGTATACGTCATTTTATATGACTCTTGATATGTTTCACTCTGATGAAAACAAACACATCCAAGGGACTAAAATAGCAGATTCGGTTTTATTGAGCCTGTTCATGAGAGGCAATGTAAGAAGCAACATCTCGCATGACCTCTAGTACCGGCTTAAGCGATATTTTACTTCAAACCCAATTAATAGTGTGCTCGTTTATCCCAAAGAACCAGTAAAATTAACAAAACTGATTCGTAGACTTCAATAAAGTTATCCCTAGAACTGATTGTTCTCTGGACATATTTGCTAAAGAACAGAAATAAATATTTGTCGCAGAGAGTTTCTCTCAATAATATGTTGTCTGTTACAAACATCTTCAACCCTAGATCAACGTCACTGAGAAGCGTGATCGTGACAAAATAAAAAATAAAAATTAAAATAATAAAGATTATGACTTTCGACATTTCCCCCCGCAGTAAATCATCTAATAATCCGAGCATTCTCTAACCTTACCAGCCTTTTTTTACGATTTTGATATTTCATCTGGCTGCGTAAGGTCAGAGAAATTCCTATAGTAAAATCGAGAGGATTACAAACTTGAGAAACATTCATGTACTTTTAACGTTGTCTGCGGCGTCGGGTCGAATACATCGATCAACTAATGTTTAATATACCAAGTTGCAATGGTAAAACTGCACATTTATCGATCGTAGTTCTCCAAAAATGATGTTTGTTTAAGCCAATGTTGGAAATTTAATAGTATTTAACTTCGTCTTAATAAGGTTAACCTTTAGAACTTTAATAGAAAAATATAACACATATTTTGGTTCAAGGAGGTAAATAATTTTACAGATAATCGCTTTATATGCTTGAAATCGTAATTCAATGCATACTCACTAGATATCTTGAATAAAAGCAAGAGGGAAAGGCCTCTCCCACCCCCTTGTTTTTGCTATAGGAATTCCTCTCACCTTGCACAGCTATATAAAACATCAAAATCTTAAACAGGGCTGGTAAGGTCAGAGAATGCTCGGATTAATCATCTAATAATGAATACAGGTGTAACAGAGAAAACAAAATAAAACGCGTCGAATTGTATCGAGTACAGAATTATAAATCCAAAATGTCGAACATTTCATTATTATTTTAATTTGTTTTGAAGTTAAATGACACACTACTTTTCCTTGACATGTGTTGCTAATAGTATGAGTAATAGACAGCGTAGGAAAATAACAATCTCCTTCTCCACGCATAGTGTAGAAGCTAGGAAGATTGTCTTAACGTCTCACAACACAGTTAATTTTACATTGCTCTACATATGTACCAGGACCCCTCTGGACCACTGTAGAACTTCCTGAATGTTCTTAAAAATATTTTCTTTGTGAAACGTGACGTCTGTTGCTCAAATTGTCCAGCAAAAAACACGGCGTTGACCAATTTGCTTTTTTTTTTAAATATCAATTGTTTGAAGAGACCCATTTTATATTTTCAAGTGTATCACTACCCGGTATTAGATTCTCAAATCTGGACTCAGAAACATTCAGGCATATCCAAACCTGCATGAAATCATAAACCTGTCCCATTCTTGTCATCTGCAACAAATAAAGAGACTATTTGCACATTTTAAGAAATAAACAAGAACCGAATAAACAGATATTTTTTTATAAGCGCCAGAAAGTTCTACCATGACTGGCAAGGGAAATACATGTTTAGTGAGACCTTAATGCTGACGATTTCTTTTCATAGTCTCTATCCGAATTAGTGTTTACCACATGTTTATCGATATTCTCTATATAGGTATTAATCATGAAGACCGCTGGTAGTAAACTGTTCATGAATAAATGGTGCACGTATTTGAAATCTGAGGGAACTGAATGGCGGAATTTATTTTGATAAGCACTATTTTGATTAGTTTTATCTGCAAATGTAACATCACTCGATGTTTTCTTTGCATTTATTGAATGTTTACGATAAGATATTGCATAACTGTTTTCGATTCTTATTCTCTATTTCGCCTTCATGATTGTTACTGAACAATCAATGTATATTATAATTAATTGGACTGTATATTTAATAGTGAAGAACCCGCTTTAGCGCGCGTTAATAATAGTAATGGAATGAACTTGATCAATCCAACGAGAACCACATTGAAGTTACAGTCATCCATTAAAACTAACCAGTTGCTAATCTACATAATTATATGTATAATAGATGCAATGGCATTTCGTATGCGGACGGTTTAAGCAGTTAAGATGTGATACTATTCCTACATGTTCTTGATATCTGTATTGCTTGTCATTTGCATGACTAATAGTTGCATGCAATATTTATCGAAACGTACTGTGTCACACGTAGTTCCATACATACGCAAGCTGGCATGCCATGACGGGGTGTTTTTTTTAAAAAGTAGCCCACGGTTTATTATTGGCAAGCATATCCAAAGAACGCAGATCAAAGGCATGTGTTGATGCAGAACGAAATGAACAGGGAAATCTATTTTCTCTAACTGTTAATTTTAAATTAGTTCTTTTCATGCTGTTGCTCAAGATTATAATTTTAAAATAAAATTATGAGACCCTTTGTCCTGACTTCATTAATATAAAGTATACTTTTAACGAACTAAGAAACAGAGTTTTAAAATTAATAAACTTGTTAATTTCATATATGTCATGTGAGGAATCAAGTACTGAAATACTAAAAGTCAAAGTTATTGAATTCAAGATTTTTTTTTATTTTGAAATATAGCTTCTAAATACGTTTCCAATTTGAGGATGACAATGCTGACGGTGCATGTAGCCTCTAAATACGTTTCCAATTTGAGGATGACAATGCTGACGATGCATGTAGCCTCTATTTGAGGATGACAATGATGACGGTGCATGTAGCCTCTATTTGAGGATGACAATGCTGACGGTGCATGTAGCCTCTAAATACGTTTCCGATTTGAGGATGACAATGCTGACGGTGCATATCTAAAAACGAATGCATTTGAAATTTACTCAATAAAAGCTGATAGCCCGTCATCAACATGCACATTTTACAAAACAATGTTACATATAATGCGAATCCGAATTTATTAAACTTAATTTAAAAAAAACGCCTTACATGTGACCGCTCAAGCAATGACGCGTCGAATTATGAGTTACCAACTCTCTCTTAATTCATTTTATGGGTATTTGAAGTATCACTGAATATATTTAGACTTTTAATCGACACATATGTATTATTTTGTGAACTCAAAACATGGACAGTGTTTGGAAGAACGGGTTTTTCGTGCAGTTTGTCGGTTTAGTTTCTTAACAAGCAACGCGTTGTAATTAACCTACGTGTACACCAATACTCGTGTTTATTAAAGAAGTTATAGATATAGATATGCTAATACTAGCTTCAATGTTGTACATGACAAGTGTGATAACCGAAGACGTTTGAGGATGTATGTTGGCAATATATAGTTCACACAAGCAGCATTAATGATCCTAACTCACGCCTGGTTCAATGGTATTGATCGTTCGTTACGCAGCAAGTTAAAATTTAGACGTTTTTTTGTTTGATGATACTACAAAGAGTAGCAGCTTTCAACATACACGCACGTACCCTGATTGTTGTCATTATAACACAAGCTGCTACATATTGGTACCATACAGATATCCACCAAATTAAGTTAGTCCAACGCTTGCTAGCTTTATAAACCTCATATTTCCTTGTTGATGTTTAATAGCAGACATGTTTATTTGCAGGCAAAAGTCAATTACCCAGAATTCTAATCAGGTTTGAGTGTGTAGCAGGTTGTCAACATTCACACTTTTCTATGGAAGGGGCATGGAGACTCATTTACGCTATAATAACACGTGGGAGGTGTTAAACAGTATATTACCTGTCAACCTATTCAATTAAACCGAGTAGCTACTTTTCTCTCTTGCTGGTGTTCTTTGATTCCTATGATGCAAGGAAATTCACGTTTTATTGCACGAGTTATATGTCTTTATTTTATGCTTTCCAGTGGTTTATATAATTTTCTCAGTAAAGTAAAAGTGGTAATCCACAGTTTCAAACAGTGAAATTACCATAAATAAATTTCACTGTTTTAGAACTATTTTTGTTTCTATAGTGATTACCTTCCTTTACAAAGAGTTGTTATTCTTACCTCCCCTTTGTTATTGTTATTATCCGTCTGCTGTCAATCCGTCTGCTGTAAAGCAAGTACTCAATGACTTGGCAGAAACCACAGTAACAAGTGTATAAACCATTAAAGGCACGGAAAACATGGTTAAAGTCAACATTAATCGTTACCACACGTTTTACATTTAGATAGACGTCATTATATTGTTTACATCCTGCCCGATATTTGCACAATAAAAGAGGAAGGTTTATAGTGGCGATATGTAAATGGGTCAACCACTAAACATGCAGTGCGTAGCAAAACGATAGAGTCATTACCTATTTTGATAAATATTTTGACAAATTAACGAAGATTGTATGACAGTCAACATGACTCAGTCTCTTGTCAATCACGTCACCGTGAAGGCAGGTTGTGATATACCTTGTCGCAGAATTATTCTTAAATTGTTTAATTTATTATATACTTTCCTGTGAAATAGTGGATTTTATGATTACAATAAAACCTTATATTTTCATTGTTTATATTTCACATGTGACAATATAATATAGTTTCACTCAAAATGACAACATGCAACTGTTGACGGTGAGTACGTTGTTGACTTTATTGACTTCATTGTTTTGACGCATTATACTTTTTTACAAGGTTGTGAGTATATAATAAATAAAATATTTGTTAGTTTGTCGTGCATATAGGATTTATTTTCATCGAGAAGTGAGCAAACTCAAATATTTTCACTCGTGTTAAAGTACACGTGAAATAATAAGTTTTCTATCGAGATATGTAAATCGAGAAAAGAAGCTATGTTAAGGTACATGATATGACGCAACTGATTAACCGTAGTAGAAGAGAAATTGTTGTTAATGTTCAATGTGGCAGTCCAGATGTGGCAGTCCAGGATGATTTCATACTAGTTAGTAGTTGTCTTAGAATATAATTGTTCACTGAAAATATTAAACAACATTTGTTTTCTTTTTTTGAAATCGATGAATGCCATTTAAACGCGACATCCTTTCTTTTAGTCCTCCGTATCTTCACATTCATATCGTTGTATAAAATTAGTTTTAAATGGAACCAAGTGTAACACACACAGGTAAATCCATCAATTATATTTGTATCTGTGCTGCACCACCATTAAAACAGCATGTTACGCTCATAATTCTGTATATTTAACTACTAGGCATACTGGCACTGAATATTTATTAAAACATAAGCTTTTAATAAATTTGATAAGAGTTTAACGTGAGCCTAATGTGAGCCTAAAACAGGGGGCTACAATAAACATTTCGTATCTTGAGATATATTTGCATATGTTATCATGTAGGCTTTCTGTCTTGATACATATTTCCACAGTGATACATAGGTGGTCAGTTGGATTGATTTGTTTTATATACTGGATGATTTGAACTTACATGGACTGTATTGCAGTGTCTATACAAGCCGGACCAATGTTTTGACATTATATATATATAATCGAAGACAGTTTAATATATGACGAGATTTTTATGCATTTGAAAACTACTTTAAAATAAGTTTAAGCAGGTCAAGGTGATCTACTGTTTATTGTTAGCTCTACTGACCGAAGGCCAGCCGAGCTTATGGGATGGCGAGTCGTCGGTTATTGTCTGTCCTTCCGTCCGTCGTTCGTTAATTTTAGCCTCGTTCAGAGGATAGGAATTCATTTTTTACCAAATTATACCAGATTGTTAATATCAATAAAAGCTTGAAGAAGTTCGAAAACCAGCTAAATCGGACCAGTAACACCGGAGTTACGGCCCTTAATTTAGTGAAATATGCTATATTTTGCATCGTTAGGACGACAGGGCTTTCATTTTTCGTTTGATCTATACCAGAATGTTAATAGCAATGAAAGCTTGGACATATTCGAAGGACAGCTAGATCAAATGAGTAACGACAGCGTTGTTGCCCTTGATAAAATGACATTTTTATTATTTATTTTGCTTTGTAAATTCTTTAGCTACTTAATTTTCATCTGCTCTTTAATAATATTGTTCAAAATGTTTAGATGTTAATATCAGTTAAATATAGATACAAAAAAAATCGAACAGAAAAAGCAGCATTGAAGGACGACAGTCAACCACAAACACACACATATACAAAGAACAAATTAAAGATAAATAAAAGGTAAAATAAGACACCACAAACACAAAAGGGTTGACAATAGGGCTACGGCCTTGGAAGGGTCAGTGGCAAAAAGGCCGTTGGGGGATTAAACCAGGTTCTAGGTTGCACCAAAACTCACACTTACCCTACCGTCAACCCAATAAATCGGGACAGTGTAAATAAAGAAATCCCCGCCATGAACTATTCTCTAACCAACCAGGCAGCATGAATAGGCAATATAAGTAAATATTCAGTCCGGTTTGAAAACCAGCCATGCCCCTCCACCTTCCCCTCTTTTTAGAAAGTTATCATGGTCATAAAATAAAGCGGAACAAATTAAAAAACTAACTATGTCATTCTCGAAACAGTAGAGTTTGATGTTTGTCTACGATATTTCTTGTCGTGCCCTTAATGGTTTATTCTCTTGTTGCTCTGGCTTCTGCCAAGTCATTGAATACCTTCATTTTGGCTTTCTAGGCTATTGTTTTTTTGTATTATATTTACACGAGAATATTTGTGTTTTACTTATATTGCCTATTGATGCTGCCTTGTTGGTTAGAGATTAGATTATGACGGGGATTTCTTTATTTACACAGTCCTGTTTTAATGGGATGACAGTAGGGTAAGTGTGAGGTTTGGTGCACCCTAGAACCGGTTTAAACCCCCAGTGGCCTACTTTGCCACTGACCGTTCCAAGGCGGTAGCCCTATTGTCAACCCTTTTGTGTTTGTGATGTCGTTTGCATTTAATATTACTTTTGCCTTTTTGTTTGTATGTTTGCGTGTTTGTTTCTGTGTTATGTGGTTGGCTGTCCTACTTGAATGCTACTTTCCGTGTCCGATCTTTTTATATTTCTTTATGGTCCTTGATTTATTAAATTTGACATGGTACTTTATTGTTCACCTGATCTTAAGCAGACTTGTTCAGAATACGATAATATAAATAAAAGGTCGGAAGTGTTTGAAAACCAACCACAGTTGATCTTACTCGCATCCATTCCTATCACCCACACACATGTCCCATCCTTACCCCCCTCTCGCACCACAATTTTATTTTATGAGGTTATCACTGTCATAGAAGGAAATGGGACAAATTAAACAAAATATATAAGTATCAGACAAGAAATATCAGAGTTATGGTCCTTGAATTATTTACAAATGTGTGTTAACCCTCTAGGTACTTCATTTATTCATCTGATCTTTACTATACTTTTTCAGAATAATACAGTGTTAACGAAGAAATGATAACACTAATGAAAAATATAGCACACTATTGTCTACAGAGGTCTCGGCGCCCTCGGTGGCATAATTCAGGTCACTCCTCTTGGTGTGATCTGCTACTTCACATCAACAGATAGCAGTGTAAACGTGTTTACCTAATTAACTGCACATAGCTTTTTTGCCTAGCTGTGCGTCATAAGCATTTCTAGTGACGCAGAGCTAATAATGATTAATGAAGATCTCCGCTCTTTACTTGGAAGAAGAAAATAAACGTCGTGAAAGTATTATTCAGTATTTCTGATCAGTTTTAGTCATCCTTTTGTCATCACAGAATTTCGTTCTCGTTTTTCACAACATGTGATGCTCGTGAGGTCGGATCAGATAAATTGACAACGACACAGTAAATATCACGATCAGTATGTCATATTCATGTCTGAGTTAAATAGTTGTTTTAACCTTTGTACATGTATTTTAAACATCGAAATCAAACAATTGAAAACGTCGTTAATCCGAGTTGGTTCACATTTCCTCGTATAACGCCATTGTTAGTGAGTTTCCAAGCTACCATCAATAACATACAAGAGAGGAAACGCGATCCCAGACTTGGTTATGTATCAGCTGCAGTTGCCTTTCCTTGATACAAACTCTCAAATATGTGATATGGCTTTAATTTCATATGACTCTGTTAATAAATGTGAATTCTTTAGCAATTGCTGTTTATATTGCAATAACATGACGTCAACTGCTAGTACTGGAACCGTGAAACGCAAGGAAGGCGAGCAACAATTACCAATACATTCGAAGGAAAACATCCCCCAATACCAACCCCAACACCACCGACACACATGGAAGCCGGAATATCTACTAGATTGAAGCTAAAAACCGGAATACTCTTCAAGTTGCTTATGGTTGATGTTTCAATGTTTAATCCCTTGAAGTTACTTACTAGTACAAGTAGGCATGCTTATACACTGCACCATGTTCGTACAAGTATAACAACTAAACTGTACGGCGAACAACTTACCATGCGTATAATATTTTCCATGCGTATAATACTTACCATGCGTATAATATGTTCCATGCGTATAATACTTCCCATGCGTATAATACTTACCATGCGTATAATACTTTCCATGCGTATAATACTTACCATGCGTATAATACTTTCCATGCGTATAATACTTACCATGCGTATAATACTTCCCATGCGTATAATACTTACCATGCGTACCATGCACGTTATACGTACCGTGCTTACCATGCTTTGTCTCCAAAGGAATTTGTATTAAATAAACCACGCCTCTTTTCCTACACATAGTTGCAGAAGTGAGCGCAGTAGAGGATGGTACTTCAATTTTGACACAGATTTTCAAATATTAAAGAATTAATGAAGAGAATCACAACAACCAGTGTCAAGTACTATATAAATCCATATTAATACTGCAAGAAAACATCCGTGAATATACCAAATATTTCATTTCGAAGAATTCCTCCACCTTTCAAAAACAAGAATTTTACCTAACACACTAAACCATGATAGATGAAATTAGAGTATGGAAGCCAGAACGTGGTCAGTTTATAAGGGAACTTTAAGTTCGGAACATGAGTACCATGCGCCAACCAGGAATACTACCAACCATTTTTGATATAAGTAAACCAACTCGAGCAACTGATGGACTTTATCGAATGTATCTATACAGGAACACATTGCAATTGATGCACATGCACCTGTCTTAGGTGATATCCTACTGACAAAACATTCTTTAGTTTGTGTCAAAGCAGATAAAAATAAGTATAAAAGTCGAACAGGAAATGCAGCTTTCACAGAACACAGTAAACCCCAAAACAAGCAAAACGACAAACACGAATGGCAATGTACAGGCATATGACGTCACAAACACAAAAATGGTTGACAATAGGGCTACCGTATAGGAACGGAGAGCTTCAGAGAAACTGACATCAAGTCTATTTTACACTGAACGAGTAAATACCTTTACAAATAATGATTATGGGAATATAATTGACACATTTTATGGAATGGACTAACCAGTGAAGTTCCTCAGAAAATAAACAAAAAGGAGGATGATAAGGTCTCTTTTTATTGATGTAAGCTGATCACGTGTCTTCAGTCTGAAATATTTCAAATTGTGTACTGTATTAAGGGAGTACATCAGGATATTTCGAGAAAGAAAATCCGAGTTTCAAAGATGTTCCCAATCCTGGTAACAATGCCGTATCAATCAAAATATGGTGTTGTCACCGTGTCGTTCGCGTCTACAAATTGAATGATAGCACATACTACTGCATTACGTGGTCCGAGTATTAACTTTTATACCCCAGTCAACCCCTTCTCCAAGAAGCAAAAATTGGGTTGGCTGGGGTATGAAATAAAACCTTAAATTCTGTTTAAAAAGTTTGCATATTGGAAACATTTACTAGGTAATTTTAAACAGGTTATCGCATTTTTTTCAGTAATAAATATTTTTAAACGTGTTTTATTGTCGAAATATTCGTTATAAAATTCTGCTAATATAAGCGTTCCCATCGCTTAATGGAAGTAAGGCGGGACCACGTAATGTGCAGAATGAATTTTCTTGAAGAAAATGAGTCAATTTAAGGCTTATTTATTTAACGTTGTTGGCCCTTTAGAACAGAAAATATGATTATTGTCAAAATCAAGGTGTATACTTTGTGTTTCAGTGTTTCAGTGAAGTGACCTTCATCATTCTTTATTGTTGTGCATTAATAATATATATATATCTTTTTAAACGAATGTATTTTGCAACATTTAACAAACTATACACACAAGAAAACAAATATAATTTACACTTTAAATAAAACCCTTATAGTACATGTAAGCACAGGTGAATAGCACAATTATTTAGCCTTACACAACGGGATCATATGTCATATATATATATTCGTGTTAGATTTGTAAAAACACACATGGTTAGGCTACATTATATTTTATTACACGATATCAACACGTGCTACTGGTCAGATAATTTACAGAAACATGATTTACAAATAAATGAATTATGAATAAATGGCCTTACTTTATCAAAGCAACTTTGAATATATTTTTTTTCATACACTATTTATTTAGGCAAATTAATATATTGGTTCTTATATAGTTAAAGTAACACAGCATAAGTAACACAACATCGTTTAAGACGTTTGTCCACTTGTGTGACATCCCATTAAAAATGGTTTTAACAAAAGATAAAATAAGAACTCAAACGATCCTGGGTATATTTAGATGAAACCTTATGTCAACAGATTTCAATTTAATATGTTTGCACTTGTGACAGTGTTACTCTTGAATAATAAATACGAACGTTAAGATTCATGTCCATATGTCTCAATCTCTTATAACATATCTGTTGGCCTCTCTCCAGTATATGTTTAGATTTTCTTAAATTGCGAATCTCATATCTTGGGTCTGCCTATGGCGTTTTGGATTATATAAGATCTTATGCATATTTTATCACCTATCTCACCTATGGCATATCTCCAGAACGTATCCGTATATGTCCCTGAAACACATGCCATATGTGTGAATCTGCAATGTCACACCTGAAACATAAACGGCTTCTCTACATAATGTGTCAAATTATGGCCGTTTCCTTACGCTAATTCTGTGAACATTTCATGACACTCTTGACACTTAACTGACACATCACAAGTATAACAAGCAGGACACTTAAGCGGTTTTTCCCCAGTATGTGTTCGTATGTGTCTATTTAGATGTGCTGCGTGTGTAAATATTGTATCACACTCGGGATACTTTAATGGTTTCTCACCAGTATGCGTTTTCACGTGTGTTTCGATTTGATGAAAATGTGAACCTTGTATCACACTCATGACACTCAAACGGTTTCTCTCATGTACGTGGCAGTCTATGTGGTTTTAAATTACCTGATCGTGCGAATATTTTATGACATACCTGACACTTAAACGGTTTCTCTCCAGTATGTGTCCGTTTACGATTGTTTAGAAGTGATGATCTTGAAATCTGACAGTTAAATGGATTCTCTCCAGTATGCGTCAGCCAATGTTAATGTGAATCGCTTACAACACACATGAAACTTAAACGGTTTCTCTCCAGTATGCGTCTTCATGAGTGTGTTTCGATTTGATGTTATTGTGAATTATCTATCACACTTCTGACTTTAAACGGCTTCTATCAAGTATGTGTGCGTTTATGTACTTTCAGACCTGCTAATCGGGTGAATCTTTTATCACACACCTGACACTTAAACGGCTTCTCTCCAGTATGCGTCTTCATGGGTGTGTTTCGATTTGATGTTATTGTGAATTATTTCTCACACTTCTGACTTTAAACGGCTTCTATCAAGTATGTGTTCGTTTATGTACTTTCAGACCTGCTAATCGGGTGAATCTTTTATCACACACCTGACACTTAAACGGCTTCTCTCCAGTATGTGTCCGTATGTGCCTATTTAGGGTTGATACTTGCGTGAATCGTTTATCACACGCCTGACATTTAAACGGCTTCTCTCCAGAATGGGTACGTCTATGATTATTTAGAGTTGATGAAGTTGTGAATGTCTTATAACATACCTGACACTTAAACGGCCTCTCTCCGCTGTGGATCTTAAGGTGTATGTTTAGATCTGCCAAGCATGTGAAACGTTTATCACACATCGTATTCTCTCCATGTGTCTGCGTATGTGCCCGTATACAATTATGTCGTTTTAGATTTGCTGACTTTGTGGAATTGTTATTCCACCCCGGACACTTAAACGGTTTCTGTCCAGAATGTGTCCGTCTATGCGTGTTTAAATTTGATGAATGTTTGAATCTTTTATAGCATTCCGTACACTGAAACGGTTTCTCTCCAGTATGTGTCCGTATATGGCCTTTTAAATGGGACATTTGCTTGAAACTTTTATCACACTCATAACACTTAAATGGCTTCTCTCCAGAATGCGTTAGCATATGTTTGTTTATATGGCTTAAATGTGAGAAACTTTTAGCACACACCTGACACTGAAACGGTTTCCCTCCCGAATGTGCACGTCCATGACTCTTTAGAGTTGATGAAGTTATGAATGTCTTATAACATACCTGACACTTAAACTGCCTCTCCCCACTGTGGATCTTAAGGTGTATGTTTATATCTGCCAAGCATGTGAAACGTTTATCACACATTGGACACATAAACGACTTCTCTCCATGAGTCAGCGTATGACGTTTTAGATGGAACGATGTTGTGAATGTCTTCTGACATACCTGACACTTAAACGGCCTTTCTCCACTGTGGATCTTTATGTGGATGTTTAGATCTGCCAAGCGTGTGAATCGTTTATCACACATTTGACACATAAACGACTTCTCTCCATGTGTCAGCGTATGACTTTTTAAATGGGGCGATGTTTTGAATGTCTTCTGACATACCTGACACTTAAACGGCCTCTCTCCACTGTGGATCTGTATGTGGATGCTTAGATCTGCCAGGCCTGTGAAGCGTTTATCACACATCTGACACTTAAACGACTTCTCTCCATGTGTCAGCGTATGTCTTTTTAGATGTGACGATGTTATGAATGTCTTCCGACATACCTGACACTTAAACGGCTTCTCTCCAGTGTGTTTGAGCCTATGTGTTTGTAAATAACCTGATCGTGCGAATGTTTTGTCACACGCCAGACACTTAAATGGCTTCTCTCCCGAATGTGTACGTCTATGCCTATACAGAGCTGATGAAGTTATGAATGTCTTATAACAGACCTGACACTTAAACGGCCTCTCTCCACTGTGTATCTTTTGGTGTATGTTTAGATCTGCCAAGCGTGTGAAACGTTTATCACACATCGTACACTTAAACGATTTCTCTTCATGTGTCACCTTATGACTTTTTAGATGTGACGATGTTGTGAATGTCTTTGGACATACCTGACACTTAAACGGTCTTTCTCCATGATGTGTCTTCATATGTATGCTTAGACGTGTTTCGAATTGCTTATCACACAATTGACACTTAAACGGCATCATGCAATTGTGTGAATATTTGTCGTATACCGTATTCTTAGACGGAATTTCTTCAGAATGCGTCTCCTTATGATTGTTTAGATGTGATGATGCCAAGCAATGTACACTCCAATGGTATCGCTCCAGTCCACCTTTCGTCCGTATGTACCCTGCCTTGTCTGGATATTAACAAGGATAAGTTGCTTGTTTCTGAAACTAAAGCATACATAGGTTAAAAATCTAAATTGAAGACTGTAATGCGTTTTTTACATCAATGATTAAATAATAAGTTATAGCAATTACGAGTGTAAGGGATGTCGATGCAGTATCTAAGTAGTTTACATCATCCATAAATACAACAAAAGACCTGCACGCGGATTCAGACGCTTGTCAGGATAAGGTTTTCTTTGTTTGAGTGGCGTTTTAAGTCGTTTTAACACATTTTAGGTAATACATAAGGGTCGAACTTTTGTAGTAGGGGCAGACCATGCCGTATTTCCTCGGTCGAACTAGTAAGTACTGTACAACTCCCGCCATGCATAATAATCGTGTGGTAACTAAGCACAAGTTAATTCCAGTAAGTACGTAAAGAGTTATATAGCGACACTATTTACTAAATCTGTTTAGGGTAACAGCGGCATTGACCTCGACTGGAGTAACTTGGCTTCCTTTTGATGACAGGGTCGTGGTGGCACAGCGGCTGGCATGGAAGGCATTAAATCAAAATATAATTTCTACAACTGGAGGCCCCGTGTATTAAACTATATCCTCTAAAGAATCTAGGAATCTATTCGATATGAAGTGTAGGGCAGGTGTTTCGGATTCCCCCCCCCCCCCCCCCCCCCCCCCCCCCCCCCCCCCCCCCCCCACACACACACACTCTCTATCTCTCTCTCTTTCTCTGATGTGGCTCTGGTTAACTGTATTGAAATGTTGAACTTTCCAACGGTATATCAATCGTGTAATGGTTGCTTAATGACGACGCGATAGCGGAGCCGTTAAACACGATCTGAGACCATTAAACGACTGATATACTGTCGCAAAAATTGACAGTTTTACTCACAAACGTTTTGAAATAAAACTAAATGACGTCTCGTTTCTGACGGTAAAGTCACTATCTAATAGTCGCAAATTGATGAACGTCAACCAATCGGATTGTTGGAGTTCTGTCAATTAATTGATAAGAATTACTTATATAACGTCTTGGTGAGTCGTTAAAAAAAATGTAAGTCCTTCTAGGGTATCTATATTTCCTAAGAAATACAACGCCGGATATTGTAAAAGTACAACATCGACACGTCGAACGACTAATGTAATCTATCAAGGGCACTAATCATCCACCAAACATGATATCAACTATAATAGTTACAGTGTCGTTGTATGGCTAATTAATTATATTATGTTTTATCACATTACTTATAGTGTGAACGTTGAATAAGACCATCCTATATTTTCGATATATAACTAGTTATACATGTAGGCAAATGAGCCTAGTACGCGCTGTCAAAAAAATCGATACTGACTATATGATCCAATTCCCACGGTTTATGTCAGTTTCGCGTGTTAAAGCGACAGGAAAAATGCAATAAAAGTTGACATGTGAGTTATGTGATAAATAGAATCTAACATTCGTTCTCATTCATTATTGTATTTATTTATCTTGCCGAGCATTATATCATTGCTAACGAGTTTAATAAATTCAATAATGAATGAGTACTGATGTAAGATCCTCTATTTATTCTTTATTATACCAATTTCCCAAGCCCCTCATGCCCCTGTGGGTTTTTAGTTCTGAAGTTCTTATTTTTGTACAGTAATTGTCGTTCCCGTGAGAGGAATTAAGTAACGTTTTGCTAATTGAAGGGTTTTGCGTGTTGGCGTTTGGCGTGTGACGTCTACCGTTACTCCATTTACCATATGTCCTAGTTACTCTACGAAACTAGTCTCTACACCAGAGACAATAATGATCGAACTCTCGTCGTGTTATCCCATATTACACAAACTCACGTGTGATTACAGTGACAATTGGGGCTTTAACTTACAATGCTATTACACATAAGGTGACATGATAATCATTAAATTACAACTGGGAGCGTGCCGCCATGGTAGCGATTCCTGATTGGCAATTACTGTATTGTCATTACCGCCACAGTACAATAATTAAAATAGTGAATTAACTCAAATAGTTTAATATTTTAATGTGTCAAATTGTTTAAAAAAGGTCAGTCAAGAGAGTCAAAACTCATTATCTAATTCAAAATACATAAATGTGTCTACCAATTGTGTTTGGGCCTACAGCAGGCTCTATGGTCCTCTATGGATCTACTTGTTTCGTTGTTCAGTATAGATAAAATCAGTAGCCTGAACACGATTTGTTTTCTGTTAAAATGATACTGTAAACTCAGTCTAACAACCTCATATGAGGTACCTCGCTAATTAGTGGCATGAAGATCACACATATGTAACTTATATTAATTAGCTATTATGAGTTCTGCAATAACTGCAGTAATAAGGAAAGTGGGGCTCCTGGAAGAAGACGTTCCTTGTTTACGGAGATGTACAAGTACCTTTAAAACTGACACACTTTACAAAGGCTCTGAATAACAAATCATTAGCACATCATTTACCGTTAACTAACGCTGTTATGATTCGCTGTGGGTACATATCTGAAAGTGTAAATGGAGAAATTATATAAAAGGGAGATAATACGTGTATATATGTATAAACTACTGTTTGTATATATTGCCTTTTATCACAGACTTCCCTATAAATACGCTGTTTTTGAATATACGATACGACATAGACCCTCAACTATTGATTTTAATGTCTGTCGTGCCCAGATCGCCCACTCCATTGAAGATTTTAGTATCAAATGGTGTCGTAGAGAACATGCGGACCCAAACTCACTTTCTACTTGGAAAAAGTCAATTCTGAAAATTATAGATACACGTATTAACTCTTATAATGCTAACCCCCTCTTTACTTCCTCAGAGACCTAGGTTTTCCTTTCGTAATTTAAAATCGGGAATTCAGGAATTTCATAATAAATTTGTTTTAGTTCCTGCAGATAAAGCAGCTAATTATGTAATTATTGTTTGACGCCTACATGACGTCAATGTTTTATATCTGGAACTCGGCAGCACCAATGCATATACTCCAGTTAATTCTACTGAGGATGATGTTTCCGCACATACCACTCGGTCCACTACTTTCAAGCTGGTGTAAACGATAAGCAAAATAACTGCCTACCTTGTACTGGATTCCTAAATTATATAAAAATCCGTATAAGGCTCGCTTTATTTCGAATTCTAGTGCCTGCACCA